>JAJMGZ010000001.1:0-394367 GCA_030582795.1 Metschnikowia chrysomelidarum
AAAAAAAAAAAAAAAAAAGCTTGAGATAGCTCGTGGTTCGATACTTGGTATTGTCTGTGTGGCCTGCTAGACTCATAGGCAGGCATCATTCTAGATTTTCTATGTGAATTATTATATGTTTCTTCTCAATGAAGGTTCAAATACCCGCTAGTCCCGCAATTAAACCTTATGGATCTTCCGACAGGATTATCTCGTTCGAATGTCACGCTCTCGCTCGCTTTATACTTTGGTCGGCTTAGTCAACCCCATCACCCTTGTAAATTAGCAAGAGTTCAATTTTTCGATACGAAGTCCGTCTTGAAATTTCCGTTGAGACAAATTCGCTATATATATTCTCTATCATGTGAGTTAAAGTCTGTCAACGAAGATGTAACTAGGTCAAGCCGTCTATTAGTTACATACCATTGAATGGCAATTTGTTATATTTTCAAAATTAAGAGATATCACAAGTCCATGAATGTAAGGCTTTACCGTAGGAAAGTTCTTACACAAATGCATTTGAAAAGCGTGATTGGCATCTGGAAGAAACAATCGCTCAAGGCTCTTTTGTTAGTCGGCAAATAACGAGAGCGCTTCGAAATGACCTTTCTTTTGTCGAATTTCTGAGTGCTTGAATACCTCCTCGGTCTTGATATCGAACGTCAACGCTTTGAGGCTTTTTAATTCAAACTGTAGCCTTTTCTGAGTTCACTCGGAATCCTTGGCTGAAGGATCTTCTTTGGACTTCTTGTATTTCAATATCATCTCCTCGTGTTTTCTCTTTTTGTCATTGTAGCTGATTTGTTTCTTATGACGCCTGCTGTTTTTATGGATCAACCAATTATCCTCACCAACTGCAACGAGCGGTTTTCCCCCTGAGTCCTTGCATACCGAGCACTCGTAGTGCTTCCAATTGTTGACCGACTTGATCGTCTTGTTGCTATTGAACTCGTCATAAAACTCTGCTGTCGGGAGAATATTCTCGAGATTTTTGGGTGCCTGGGGCTCATCGACACCCAAGGGTCCGTCACTGATAAAAGCTCGAGTAATCTCTAGACCTCTTTCATGCACGTTTGATGTCCAATAATTCAAATCTGTAGCATCGAGGAGGTACATTTTGCCGCCATATTTGAACCCGAAACGTGCTTCCTTATTGAGCTCGACTCCCAAAAGCTTTTTAATCCATTTGACTTGATATTTTGCGTATTGTCGCGTTCTAATTTTCATCCTTTCTACGCCCTCCTCGAACAAGGCTTTGTCGGTCTGACCGCCTGTGAGCCATGGCCGAAACTCTTTATATCCAATCACTTGCCATATTCCCGTGGTCATGTTTGGAACAGGATCCTGGCTTTCGTAAAACTTATCAAGTTCTTGTATCTCCTCCAAAGCACCTGTCTTCATCATATTATCAACTCTCTCGTCGAGTCTTTTTTTGAGAACTTCGGGGTCACAATAGATCCAGAAAAGAAGCGTATTATACTTCAACGAGGTATCCTCAAGCTCATCTAGTTTTTGCTCGTGGTACATCTCGCTCGGTTTCTGGCCGGTGGTATAATAAATTTCAAGCGCTCTTCGAAGCTTCCTGGAGTCCTTGGGGTGGAACTTCTCGCTTATTACGGGATCTACAGCTGTGAGCGCATCAAATATCGCCTCTGTCGGACCATCTAGTAGAGCCTGCTGATCGCTCGTTAAGGGCTTCAAATTCTGCTTGTCCTCCTTCTCGCCGATAGTCTTATTCTTGAACAAGAGGTTCTGTAAATAGTAGTGTGTTCCACCGATGATAATTGGGGTTTTTCCCCTCGAGTGGATATCTTCTATTGCTTTCAATGCCTCGGCACTGTATCTATGAATGAAGTATTCTTCATTCCAAGGAATATGGTCCATCACGTGATGAGGAACCCCGAAACGCTCATTCAAGGGATGCTTGTTTGTTATAATTGGAGCCCCACGGTAAACTTGCATCGAGTCTGCATTGATGATCTCGCCGTTGATCGATTTGGCCAACTCGATACTGAACTGCAAGACGTTAGTGATCTTAATTAATCTCAAATGGCATAAATTATTAACATACCTGCGACTTTCCCACGCCGGTGGTACCGACAATTGTGATGACGTTCTTCATCGGTTTGGTAATGATCAAATTCTTAAGATACCGCAACCGGCGAAGTATCATTAATCTATAAAAGTTATTGGATCTACATCGCTGATCGGGTAACCAGCTGCGCGAAGAGCTTCGACGGACTGCACGTATCAACCACACCTGCATAGCAAAACATCCTTACGACATCAGAAATGTCAAAAATCATGAAAATCGTATACCTTTCGATGGATCCCATACATTTGCCTTGTGTGCTTGTGGCGACGCAAGATTCCCTGGATGCCGCGACATCGACTGCTCAATGCCCTCGAAATTCCGCCGCTCTTGTATAGATAAAGCCAATTCACGCGCCTCCTCGCGTCGGCTCGAAAGAAACTGGTCGAACTCCAGAAGCACGCCGTTTCCGCGCTCAAGAAATGAAGTATAGAATTTAGATGCCTGGTTAAGGTTTTCAATGAGTTCGAGGTATTTCACGTAGTCGCTCTCCAATCGCTGGAGCACAGTGAGTCTTGCATTGTAAGATTTACTGAGCGCAGACGATTTCACCTGATCGAATTCACGATTGGCAGCATCGATTTGTTTTTCGAGCTCGGCTTGTTGTGCCTTCAGTTGTTCCAAATACTGTAGGTCCGTATCGAACAAAGAAATGTGTTTTTCGTAAAGGTGCTCAAACTTCCTTTGTTCCACTGTTCCGTCTTGATTGAGAAACTCCTCTGGGTTACGTTTATAGCTGTCGATCACGACGGAAAGTACACTGTGATTTCTCGACTTGAGGTCGATACTGGTCTCGAATCGTTCTCTTTTTTTCTCCATTTCACTCACCTGAGAGAGCAATTTGCGAAGTTCGATTACTGCGTGTTCCGTCGTCTTATCAAAAGCAACATGCCCATTTCTCGGGATACATGCGAGCAAGGTCTTCCTACCTCCGCAGTACGCGTCCAATGTTACACGAATTGACTTGTAGATTTGACCAAGCAACGAGTCGCTCTGCTGGCCCTGTGACAAGTACTCACGCATTTTGTTAATTGTGACCCAGTGCTTTGCGCTGGCCTCGGGTGATGGAGTTCGTGTCCACAGCGCGGTTCCCTCTCGCTGCCTCATTATTTCGTCCTCCTGTTCTTCTATTCGTAATCTGTTCTCGCACTCGGTCACAAGCGCGCGGCTGTTCGCTGCCAAGTCCGAGATTGCGTCCATAGAACTCTCAATAATCTGCACCCCGCCAATGGCCATGATTTCTTGTGAATGCAGTACAATCGAGTCTGGCAATGTCTCTGGAACCTCAGCGGAGTCTAGTGATGCAGGAAGCTGTCTCTCGGCTAGAAATTGCCGGAGCATGCGATTCAAAGCCTGCACCGGTTCGTGAATTGACGTTACGACATATGCATCCTGGCGCTCTCTGAATGCCTGCGAGACCTGTACCACGGCGAACGGCATGAGTTTCGAAAACGCTGGTTTTGCTTCAGGATCTCTTTGCAGAAGAAATTCCGGCATTTTTGGATTTACCATCGACACGCCCACTATAGCAGGCAATTCGGCCGCAATGGGAACCGGTTTTAAATACACCAAGTCGTTATCCTTCTCAGCAGAAACAACGCATGACTTCACACTATCCAGTAATCCGGCCAAATCCTCGAGCACATACTCTGAAACATATCGCTTGTGCTTGGTTGCTTCTAAGCATAATAATGAAGCCTGTTTTAGATAAGCCACTTGGGCGCCGTACTCAAAATTATCCAATGCAGTTGAAGCCATACGGTAGTTGGCGGCTGCCTTAAAGTGGAAGCTTTTTACCCGCATAAAATTGATCCAGTCCTGTCTCACCGAAGTAGACGCGCAGGCTGAGTTGGCAGCGTCCGTGTAAAATTCAGCCACCTGTATCAGGAGACGGGCGATGACCGAGTCTTTCATGGTGCTATTTCTTACTGCCTTCTGCCAAATGAGCTCCTGTGCAGCGCCTATCATTAGGGACCGCATGCATTGAAGTGTGCAAAGGTCGAGGCCTGGTGCGTCGGTGGTTTCGTCTATTATGGACTGGAAACAGCCTGCAGCTGCTTGGAAAAGGGCACATGCCGATTTAATACCATCTTCTGTATGTACATTTACCAAATGTGCTTTACGACTATATAAAATCCCGCTCTGGAACACAGTATACTGCCATTCATGGCGCCACGAATTTAGTTGAATCACCGGTGGGCGATGGCAAAAGGTATCGTACCACTCGAAAGTGATCACGTGGTCAGGAAATTTTGCAGCAATATCCTTAATCAAATAGAAGTACTCCTTAAGTGTGTCGCCGTATTTTTCTAGATTTGTATCTGGATCTTTAGCGCCGCTAACCACCAGTGCATGAAGTTGCTGCGCACGCTGGAGATCATTGAAAGCTGCTGCCGGTTGGTAGAAGTCACGTGAAATAACTTCTCCTAGAGCTTCTTCCAAATTCACCGGATCACATACTCGAAACGGTATCTCGAGAAGATTGGGGATCATCGCTTGCAGACGTTTATCGTACTATAGTTAGGTACACAAGACGTGAAGCAAACGCCCCGGATTTCGCGCGACTTTGAGATCTGGATCCATTGTTACGTGCAGTTCAATTGGTATTAAGTTGGCTACGGTACTTTGTGTATTCTTCAAAAAAAATTGATAAAAAATTAGAGATTTCAAAAGGTACTTACGATTGATAGATACTGTGAGACTAGATATCTGTCAAAGTATGGGTGCTTCTCGAGGTCCAAAAGTGGGTGCGAAACTGGACGTCACAGACTAGTAGACCTGGCCTATCCATTCATCAATTTGAAACCGAGTTATTTCCTCAGCATTCCTTTGGAAGTTTACGCAAACACCTCATTGAATCAGATTCTTAGTGATTTGAGCAGCTTGGCGACATTATCGAGATCTCTAGAGAGTACATGCGGATGTACATGCTGGCCGAGTGAAGAGACAAAACCGTGTCAAAAGAGATTCATTTGAAATCGTGAAATACATGAAGATTCAAGAATATTGAAAGCCAAAGCTAATTTCGAACTTCAAATGTATAAGATTTCTCTTTTTCCGTCACGTGCTCTTTCGAATTAGGTATATAGCTGCTGATTTGCAACCACTAGTTAAAACACTTCTCAATATCACTCCTTGACTTCAAAAGCTGCCTGCTATCACTTATTCGTAACTTCTACGGAAACAGGCATTTGTTTCATTCACTAGATTAAGATTATCTTCATCAACACTGTCATTATTCATTATCATATCGTGTGTTCGACACGTCTCACTTCTGGGTTGCGGAAATTCATCTTCCTCAACAATCCCAAAACTAATCAAATTCTGTAAATCTCCGACCTCAATGTGCAGCTCTTTTCTCGGCGGCTTTAATGTCCTCGACGAGTTCGTGAAGCAACGCGGAACGCTTCTCAATTGCCACATCCTCCGCCCACAGAATTTTCTCGAGCATTTTCTCTTGGAGGCCCAATTCAGTAATTTCATTTGAGATCTTAGCTATGTTTTGGACCAACCGTTCACTTTGTCGTTCACTTTCTATTGCATCCTCTAAGATCCTCAGTTTCTGCTCTGCTGCATTCGCACTTGCATCCAAGGTATGGAGCAAATCGTAGACTGTGTCGACGGCATCCAGCAGCGTAGGAAGGCCAGGTAAATCAGGTAGGCTTGATATTGCGGAAGCTTTATCATAATTTTCTGAGACATCTTTATCGATAAGCTTCTCGATTTCCGATACCATTTTCCCATCCACCGCCGTGAGATCCTCACTCAATCCACCTTCCTCTAGCGATAGATCGAACTTGACCAACGCCTTCATTTTTTCGCAAATTTGATTTTGAATCTCGTCACCTTTTGAAAAAAGCGAATCAATGGTGTCGAGGCTCGGGATGCCAAGCCCGGATTCCAACATTTGCGATCGGCGATACTGTGCCCTTTCTATTTCAACATTAGTGGAGATTTCGGCCTCGTCAATTACCTCTACTATTTCAGTTTTACTCGGATAATCATCCTCGTTATTCAAAACAGCCATTTGTCTCTCGCTTCTGTCAAACTTAGGCATTACAACCACTGATGACTCCTTTGGCCTTGGAACACTGGCGAAAAGCGAACGCAAAGCATTGGAGATCTCTCGACGTGACTTTGAATTGAAAGGGGCGATTACTTCGTTTTCGTTTCTCTTTTCGCGACCCACCTGAGGAGGAGTCTTGGCATCCTCAATTGGGTGTGCACTATTTTGCAAAGAAAGAATTTCTCGCGATTTCTCCAAGATTTTTTCCTTTGTGTCATCGAGCTCCGGGTTTTCCCCCGGATTCGGTAGCTCTAGCTTTCGCCTCTTTGCCTGCTGGGCGGTATCTATCGTCGATACCATCTCTGCGGCCAGGCGCGTGTTCTCCTTCACCTTTCTCGAGTCGCTGGCGGCCCCTTTTTTCAACTTATTCCCTTTTTCTGCTTTTTCATCCAGCGGAACTCCTTTTCGATTCACTTCTCTTTGAAATTTTAATCGAGCCTCTTCATTCTGGCCTTCCTCATTTGAAACATCATACAAGCCCGGCTTTGGTCGCCTTTCATGGGGTATATCGGCATTATAGTCAAATTCCTTCCTACTCTTCTTGTTTTTCAGCGTTAGACTCGCATTTATTCCTGCGGCTTTGAGTTCCCGACGCTTTTGGAGCAATGCCACGCGTCGGCTTTCCTCAAGCATGCGTTCGCGGTCTTTTCGCTTGGCTTTTTTACCCTGTGTATTGGCTAGTCGTGACTTTGCTTCCGAAAGCATTTCCTGCTCTTCTTCGTCCATATTCTCGGCGTCTGCTTGTGCAGGGAGACTTTCAAATGCATTGCCTAATGCGGGTAGAGCCTCAATTCCAGGACCGCTAAGTCCCAATTCCGCAAGCTCCTCGTCCTCCGAATCTTCGCTACTTTCGCCTTCCGCTTTGTTTTGCCGCTTTGCAGCATCGTCGAGCACTTTTTGATACCGCTCAACGCAATCAGTGGCGGTACGGCCCATAACCAGGGCAACACTTCGCCACTGGTTTGGCAAGAGCTTCGCCAAGCTTAGAAGTTTATCATCATCAGCATGTGTCCAGTTACTACGATCTATAGTCGGATTTAGGTATTCTGTCCATCTAGCTTTTGCTTGTTTGGCGGTTTTCTTCGGAAGAAGCGATGCCACTCGAGACCACTGCGTGAGACCGTACTTGGAAACCGCCGCCTTGAGGATCTGATCTTCGACATTAGTCCACACGCCACCTTTCACGTAAATTGGAGGTGCCATGATTTCTCGCCCGAGAAGAATTTAAATAGTTGATCGGGTAAATTGTTATCTTTCGATTTCCGATGAGACAGACCTGGGGTACGCGGCCCTATGTGCACATATATAAATGCAGGAAAGAGCTCTGTTCGTTTACAACTTTTTAGCTTTTTTTTTGGGCCTCTGCAACTATTTAAACAATCGAATCTTTAACTTTTAGAAACCCACAAAAACACTTCTCTCTATTCGTTCTTTTTAAATTTGCGTACCTGTATTATGACCTGGTATGGCAGCGAATATCTGCCTTCTCGAATCGAGCATGAAACTGATAAAACAATATGGATGGCAACACTTTTTTTTCGGTCAATCCATGAAATTTAAGAATACTTCTGTTACTTATTTCAACTAAATTAAAAATTTACCGCCCCAATAGAGGTTGTTTACTCGTACAACTAAAAAAAACGGTCGATAATCCAGGTTCGCAACAAGAATCAACCAAAAAAAAATGAAGCGACCTCGGTGAGGGTCGAACTCACGATCTTAAGATTAACAGTCTTACGCCTTAGCCAACTTGGCCACGAAGTCTTTCATGCTGCTGACGAGTTGTGCTTTAATATATTACATTATATAGCCGGGTTCGGAAAAAAATGAGTCTCCTCAAAAACGGTCTGGAATCTCCCTACAAAGATTGAAAACAATCCAGACTCTTGAGTAATGTTTTGAAGACTAATTGCCCGCTAGATTCTTAGTTTTGCTGAAGGAAGGTATAAATAGCTCTTTTAAATGTCCTTCAATCTGACGCATCAATCAAAAAGAAAGCTCAACTTACAGACCCTTTAATCTGATATATCAGGCAAAAAAAGGTATTTCCAGTGACATCATAGATCCAAGATATTGAGGATCGGCCCGAGACATGGCTCCCAAAAGTGCAACTTGTTATTCCTCACTTACACTTCATGACAGTCTTAGTGCATCAACCATAAAAAATTCTTCAGCCAACCTTTATCTAATGAGCCATAGATGAGATATTTGTGTTCACAAATGCCAATATTGTTATCGCTTTTGATAAGCGAAGTTGCAATAGATCTGTGAAAAATTTGCATCCTCGAGATCATTTGAAGCTCCTTTTGCTCAGAGTTTCCCGACTCGTCGCGAGATGTAAGTTACTGTAACGACCAAAACCTTCATGGCGCAGAAGAGCTGAAAGTTTTCAAGAGTAAGATTTGCCAAATGAAAATATCATATAACAGTTTCAAAACAGTACTCACTGCCTGGGTGTATCATTGTCTCATCGCTAAGAAAATCATTCGATGCTTTAGTTGAAAAAAATTGATGAGTGTCCACCAAGATTTTATATTATAACAGTCCCTTAAAGAATTTTTTGAATAGTCAAAATTTGTGTCTTGTTGTAATCTACCCTCGTCTATTATGTAGTGAATCATGCGACATCGTTCTGCTTCGCCTCCACCTCTATCGGTCCTGCAGGCCGTGCACATCCCCCACGATTCGAAGTACCCCCTCCAAAACTCAGTGGCATGGAAAACTTACGAACAGCTTTATCGCTATCGTTGATCGCGAAAAGAAATATCGCTATATACACAGATGACTATACCCACTGCATTTTCAGTCTCAAAGATGTCATTCTACGATCACTACCAAGAGAAGACGTGGTCGAGATCGACCTACAACAATATCAAACTTATGATCAAATAGTCTCGAAAATGATAAAGACCTCTGAGGGCGAGATGCCGCGTCTATATAGTGTGATAATCTGGGAAAATCTAGAAGAAATCGAGATGTCCTTGGACGTAAAGTCCGGGATTTTGAAAATATTTAGCGAGATAGAGGGGCACAATACTCTAGCTGCAAACAGCCTCGCCCCAGAAACACCGGTGAAATTGGGTGGCTACGCAGTGAAAGTGCCTCCGCTTTTTATTATTGTTCCTGTGATGAAATTTAAGAAAAATACAAAACTTCCTACGTTGCATCGTCTGATCAAGGACCATTTTGGTTCTGCCAGAGCTTCTATAGAGGCGCCACTCAGGAAATCCTAGCCACCGAAATCTCGCCAGACAACATTTTTAAAGCTCGTAAGTTGCTACCTTCTATCTATGCAAATCCTGAAATACAGGAATATGTATGCTCCTTGATGGTGTTTACTCGCACCCACAGACTTTGCTCCTTGGCTCCTTTGACCACGCGTCCGACGACGCGGGCAGCACAAGGAATCTTAGTTCTTGCAAAAACTTTAGTGTTATGGGCCAATCTCAGTGCTGGTTCGCGGCTCTTTGTCACTCCAGATTTTGTGAAGGTTGCCTTTCGTAAGGTGGGATACTGGGTTGTAGACTGGGAAACCAATCATGTATTTGAAGAGAAGAATTGCTCTAGTCTGCGCAAACGAACAGAGATATCTTTACTTACGGGGGACTGGTATGGCAGTGAGTGGTCGTGTGTGGAAAAATACTTGGATATGTATAGAGCAGAAGGTGATAAGAACTCGACCACAGGCTTCACGAATCGTATCGTTGAGGATGTTCTTAAATCCGTACTGCCTCCTTTATAGATTGAGTCTGAATAGACCTATGCACTAGACGGCGCTTCACGTGAAACGACAGAAACGAAGACCAGTTTTCTTCAAACACTTACACAGACCTTTCTACAGAAAATTGAGAGGGGGAGAGTTCTATCGAGGCGAGTCCATTGTTGCCTATAGAAACTGATTGAATACAATTCGAAAGATATAAACTCTTTGAGATGAGACAATTGATCTTCTTATTTCTTAAACGTTGAATACAAAAATCTTAAATAGAGGGTTCAAAAATTGAAATTGTTTTGATTACAATTCGAAAGAAACAAAATGTTTGGAATGAGACAATTGATGTCGTAATTTTCCTCAACGTTAAATACAAAAAAATTGAATAGAGTGTTTAAAAAAACAGTTTGCAATCAAGCTTCCCAAAAGACCTACCGGAAATCGGAAATTTAACGATGATCACAATTCTGCGGAAAAAACATGAAATAAACAACCACTCGAAATGTACAGCGGAGTTCACGCCATCTCAATCTGAGCTTCCCCTAAGAACACCCCACAAATCGCGGGGCTATGCGCCGTAAATATCTCTAAATTTCTGCAAAGATAAAAAAAGAGTGAGCGCGGTCGCCCGCTTACATAAGCACAGCTTAACACGACATTGCGACACCGCGACATTATCACAAGTAGCCAGACAACCGGGCGAGGTTCGCGGTCGGCGGTCGGTGGTCCCCCACTCACTTGCTGTCGTAACAACTTCGTGTTAACTACGCCTTTTCCATCACTAAGTGGCATCAGAACCGCAGATATCGACAAGTCCACACCAATCAACCAAACTTGTACGGACGTCCTTTCTGTTTCTAGTTCTATAGTTTCTTGCTCAATTATCGTCTTTATCTATACGTTCAACTTCAATAACCGCCGAAGCGATCAATATTCTAGCGTGAGCTATTCACCACAATCATGGCTGATATTCCAATCAACTTCACCCAATTGGCGCAGTTGACGCAATTGGGCATTTCGCCGCAACTGCTTGACTTTAAGTCAACCACCTTGGAGTCTGACAAGTATATATGTGTGCGTGAGAGCGGTCCCCAGGGAAACACCGTTGCCATCGTGGATTTGCACGCAAACTCGGAGGTGACTCGTAAAAACATGACCGCCGACAATGCGATCATGCACCCTACGGAAAACGTGATTGCATTGCGTGCCAATGGTACCGCGTTGCAGGTATTCAATTTGGGTACGAAGCAGCGGTTGAAATCGCACACGCTCGAGCTGCCGGTCGTGCTCTGGAAATGGTTGAACAATGAAGTTTTAGGGCTTGTTACTGCATCCAGCATTTACATCTGGAACGTGTTTGATGGCACAAACAACGGTCCGGAGAAATTGACCGACAGACACCACTCGTTGAACTCGTGTCAGGTTATCAACTTCGTGGCGGAGCCTGCTCTAAATTGGTTTGCTGTGACGGGTATCGCGCAAGAGGAGGGCCGCATCGTGGGCCACACGCAACTCTTCAACAAGACGCGTGGCGTGTCGCAAGCTATTTCCGGCCACGTGGCCAAATTTGCCCTGGTGCATTTGAGCGGTGCACCACAACCTACTAAGGTTTTCTGTATTGGAAACAAGACTGCGTCAGGCCAAGGTAGCTTGCACATCATCGAAATCGACCACGTAGAGGGCAATCCGGCGTTTCCCAAGAAGATTGTCGACATCTTCTTTCCACCTGACGCGGCCAACGACTTCCCCATTAGCTTGCAGGCGTCGGACAAGTATGGTATTGTGTACATCTTGACCAAGTACGGTTTCATCCACTTGTATGATATCGAGTCTGGCGCTAACTTGTTTGTGAATCGTATTACCGCCGAGCCCGTGTTTACTGCTGCCGCTTACAAGAACGGTACAGGTATTATCACCATCAACAAGCAGGGCCAGGTCCTTGCAGTCGAGGTGGCCGAGGATAAGATTGTGCCTTATGTCTTGGACAAATTGTCGGATGTGTCGTTGGCATTGTCACTCGCGTCACGTGGCGGCTTTCCTGGTGCGGAGAACTTGTTTTACCAGCAGTTCCAGAACTTTTTGAACCAGGGTGACTACGCCAATGCAGCGAAGGTGGCAGCATCTCTGGAGCAGTTGAGAACTCAGGACACCATTAACAAGTTGAAGCACATCACGCCGCAACCGGGCCAGATTTCACCACTTTTGCAGTACTTCTCGACGTTGCTCGACAGAGGCGCATTGAACAAGTATGAGTCAGTGGAGCTTGCCAAGCCCGTCTTGCAGCAAGACCGCAAGCCCTTGTTCGAGAAATGGTTGAAGGAGGACAAATTAACTTCTTCTGAGGAGTTGGGTGACATCGTCAAGTCGTACAATGATACTGCTTTGGCCTTAGCTGTGTACATTCGCGCTAATGTCAATATCAAGGTCGTTTCTTGTTTAGCCGAGCTCGGCCAATTCGACAAGATTTTGCCTTATTGTCAAAAAGTGGGCTACCAACCAGACTACACGAACTTGATTCAAAACTTGGTGAGAGTCAATCCAGACAAGGCCAGCGAGTTCGCCACATCTTTGTTGAGTAACGGTGACTCCGGATTAAATGTCGAAAGCACCGCCGACTTGTTCTTCTCACAGAACTTCATCCAACAGGGTACCGCATTCTTGTTAGATGCGCTCAAAAATGACACTCCTGCTGATGGACACTTACAGACAAAACTTTTGGAAATCAATTTGATGCACGCACCCCAGGTTGCTGACGCAATTTTGGGCAATCAGATGTTCAGTCATTACGATAAGCCAAGCATCGGTAAGTTGTGCGAGAAGTCTGGCTTGTTTCAGAGAGCTTTGGAACACTATGACGATTTGAAGGACATAAAGAGGGTCATCGTGCACACCAATGTCTTGCCAAATGACTGGTTGGTCTCTTACTTCGGTCAATTGAATGTACAGCAGTCCATGGCTTGTTTGAACGAGTTGATGACTCACAATTTGCAGCAAAACTTGCAGGTAGTGATTCAAGTGGCTACTAAGTACTCGGACCTTCTTGGACCCTTGAACTTAATCAAGCTCTTCGAATCATACAAATGTAACGAGGGCTTGTCTTATTACTTATCTATGATTGTGAATTTGACGCAGGACCCAGACGTGGTATACAAGTACATCGTTGCTGCATCGAAGATGAATCAAATCAAGGAGATCGAAAGAGTTGTCAGAGACAACAATGTCTACAACGGGGAAAAGGTGAAGAACTTTTTGAAGGAGGCTCAGTTGGAGGACCAATTGCCGTTGATTATTGTTTGTGATAGATTCAACTTTGTGCACGACTTGATCTTGTACTTGTACAAGAACAAATTCTTCAAATTCATCGAAGTGTATGTCCAGCAGGTGAACCCAAGCAACACCCCACAAGTTGTCGCAGGATTGTTGGACGTCGACTGCGACGAAAACATCATCAAGGGTTTGTTGCAATCTGTCCTCGGTAGAGTTCCTTTGAAGGAGTTGGTTGCTGAGGTTGAGAAAAGAAACCGTTTGAAGATCTTGTTGCCTTTCTTGGAACAGACCCTTGAAGGAGGATCCACCGAGCAAGAGGTGTTCAACACATTGGCCAAGATCTACATCGACTCCAACAACAGTCCAGAGAAATTTTTGGAAGAGAACAACAACTACGACACTTTATCTGTGGGTAAGTATTGTGAGAAGAGAGACCCCTACTTGGCTTACATTGCTTACTCCAAAGGTGGTAACAACGACGAGTTGATTAACATCACGAACGAGAACAAGATGTACAAGTATCAGGCCAGATACTTGTTGCGCAAATCTGACTTCGATTTGTGGGACAAGGTCTTGAGCTCTGAAAATAGACACAGAAGACTGCTTGTTGACCACGTCATTCTGACTGGAATCCCTGAGCTTAGTGATCCGGAACCAATTTCAATTACGGTAAAAGCATTCATGGAGAACGACTTGCCTCAAGAATTGATCGAGTTGTTGGAGAAGATCATTTTGGAGCCATCCCCATTCAATGACAACACCTCATTGCAAGGCTTGTTGATCTTGACTGCCATAAAAGCGGACCCTTCTCGTGTTGCAAATTACATCGAGAAGTTAGACAAGTTCGACGCCAACGAAATTGCTCCATTGTGTATTGACAACGACTTGCTTGAGGAAGCTTTTGAGGTCTACGATAAGTTTGAAATGAGAGATGAAGCCATGAAGGTTTTGGTCGAGGACATCATGTCCCTTGACAGAGGTGAGCAGTATGCCGAGAAGTACAACACATCTGACTTGTGGTACCAATTGGGTACTGCTCAGTTGAACGGGTTGAGAATTCCAGAGGCCATTGAGTCCTACGTCAAGTCAAAAAACCCACAGAACTTCGAGCATGTGATTGAAATTTCTGAGCGCGCAGGAAAGGAAGAAGAATTGATTCCATTCTTGGATATGGCCAGAGAGTCTTTGAGGGAACCTGTTATCGATAACGCCGTGATTAATGCCTATGCGTCATTGGGAAGGTTGTCTGACATCGAAAAGTTTGTCGCTGGACCAAACGTTGCTGTTTTGGAAGACATTGGTGACAAATTGTTCGAGGCTAAGAACTATAAGGCCGCAAAGATTTTGTACTCCAGTGTTTCCAAATACTCCAAGTTGGCAACCACTTTGGTTTATTTGGAGGACTACCAAGGTGCGGTTGATTGTGCCAGAAAGGCATCGAATACCCAGGTTTGGAAGCAGGTGAACAGTGCGTGTATCGAGAATAAGGAGTTCAGATTAGCTCAAATTTGTGGCTTGAACTTAATCATCGACGCGGAGGAATTGCCTGAGCTTGTGAAGACTTATGAGCACAATGGATACTTTAAGGAGGTGATCGCTCTTTTCGAAAGTGGTCTCGGTCTTGAAAGAGCGCACATGGGAATGTTCACGGAACTTGCAATTCTCTACTCCAAATACAGCCCTGAAAAGGTCATGGAGCACTTGAAGCTATTCTGGTCCAGAATCAACATTCCAATGGTTTTGACTGCCTGTGAGGATGCTCACTTGTATCCCGAGTTGATTTTCTTGTACTGCCACTACGAGGAATGGGATAATGCTGCTTTGACGATGATTGAAAAATCTGAAGTAGCCTTCGACCATGCGTCTTTCAAGGAGATAATTGCGAAGGTTTCCAACCTTGAGATCTACTACAAGGCAATCAACTTTTACTTGGCGGAAAATCCAACCCTTCTAGTCGACTTGTTGTCCGTTTTATCCGCTAAGATCGACTTGCCAAGACTTGTCAGAATGTTTGTCAAGTCCGATAACTTGCCATTGATCAAGCCATTCTTGATCTCAGTGCTCGATAAAAACAACTCTATTGTCAACGGCGCTTACCATGATTTGTTGATCGAGGAAGAGGACCACAAGTCTTTACGCTCGGCTATTGAGAGCGAGTCGTCTAACCGGTTTAACTCGTTGGACTTGGCCGAAAGATTAGAGAACCATTCGCTCATCTTTTTCAGACAAATCTCAGCGACGTTATACACTAGACACAAAAAGTTTAACAAGGCCATTTCTATTTTGAAAAGTGACAAATTGTGGGCTGACTTGATAAAGACCGTGTCGATATCGAAATCCACCAAAATCGCGCACGAAGTTTTGGACTACTTTGTTGAGACGGGAAACCATGAAGCCTTTGCTGCACTCTTGTATGTTGCATACGACTTGATTGCCTATGACTACGTTCTCGAAGTCTCGTGGTTGCACGACTTGAGCGCATTCATCAAGCCATATGAAATTTCAATTGCTTACGAGAATGGTCAGAGGCTCAAAGAGGTTTACGAGGACTTGCAAAAGAGAAAGGAGAGCGAGAAGGCCGACGATGAACCCGCTGCAGGGCAACCTTTGATGATCACTAATGGCCCAATGTATGGACAAAATACAGGATTGGGATTCCAAGCTACAGGAGCGGGATTTGGTAATGCCTTCTAAATTTATTGGATTGCGAAATATGTTGACACTTTGAGCTCATTCGTGGTTGATTGGGGCTCCATGGGATGGAAGCATGTATAGAAATTCAGTTTAAAAATGTAATATTCAGATTTAAATGAAATGTAGATGAGACTTTTTTCTATTCTAGTACGACCCCATTGTCTCTCATATACCTAAATACATCATAGAAGGTGGAATTTAATTTCTGAAAATTGCACCCGACTAACATTCCTTGCACAAAGGCTTCATGCGTTTTGTTACCAAATTCTGATTCGACAGACTCGACCTGTTCAAGATCACATAGAAGCACTATTGAAGACTCGCTATGTTTGTGAGGATTTCGGTTCCTAAAAATGAGTCGAACCCTCTTGCATTCAAGATCCTTCTCTAAATCTGTGATGATGGGTATCTGCAGATCTGTACCGAATATTTCTCCGTGGGTCGACGCCGATAGTCTATCAAACTGATCGTGCTTATACTGTACTGAAATCAACTGGCGGCGTACTCCCTCGACGAATTTCTGTAAGCCAAGGTTCTCGTCCGATTCACTGAGAAGTTTTCGCAACTGGTCTAGTTGAACAAAGGGCGGTGTCGTATATCGGAAAATCAGCCACAGATTCGATGACGCGCCGCTATCTTTAGAGTATTGTCGTCTACGTAGAATTATATAATGTGGCTTTAGAAACTTTAGAGTAGTGTGCGACAAGATATCAAAGCGAAGACCCAACAATGCATCATCCTCTTGGTCATATAAGCGATCATTTATTGCGAACGCAGTTGTTCCAGCAAACCGCCAAATACTTTCTCGTAAGGCTGCTTGTCCCGCCACTGTTTTATGTCGAATTCTCGCTAAAATGTCGTCGTCTGGATCACCCGACTCCTGCGCAATCGCCACGCCTTGAGATTCTGTGAAGTATTTGTCTATAGACTCATCAAAATACGCGTGATGAATGAGAGCAGGAACATCCTCGATGTCTAGATAAGTCTCTGTCAGCGCCTTGGCGACGCGTTTTGGGACGGGCGGTTTGACAAAATTTTTATGTTTATTTTCTGTTTCAAACACGCTCACCTCGCGAAAAAGCTGATCATGATTTTCTTGAAGTGGAATAATTTCATCTCGTAAAGCGCGAATCTCGTTCCTCAATTCATCTAACTCGTCGTGGAGTAACATCGCTGTGCCATGGGGTTCGAATCTAATTCATAATATGCGGGGACGAGAAACGCGGCTTCTTTGAGGTCGGGGTCAACTTCTCGCGTTTTCGCGGCTGCACATCTTAGAGTGATCGATGAAAGGCAAGAATAGAGGAGGTCGGGGTTAAATTTGCATCAAAAAGATTTTAGATTTGACTGATATTCGGTATCCCGTAATGAAGTAATAATTTATGAATCTTCCAAAAAATACAACGTGTTGATTGCGCGGGAAAGAAGCGAGAGCTCGAGCGCACTTCGAGACGCCACGAGAGGTAATTGTTGCAAACGTAAAGGTTAACACAAACACTCTATAACCCGAAAATTATACATTGATTGGACCTGAAAATGGGAAGATTCAAAAACAGAATTTGTCAAAAGTAACGGCCTGTTACATCGTCTAGCGAGATAAGAGACATCGAATATTGATCTATTCGATTAGAGGAACCTCGGAGTTCTCATATACGCAAAGATGAGATTGGGTAATAGATTTTTGTTTCTGGGGATAAAAGTGACAATTTTGCAAGAAGGACACAAAGGAGGCGCTCCGGTTCCTGCTCATACATTGACTCCATCTCTATTATCCGCGGGGGACTTTGGAGCCTGTCTCCTTCCAGAAGCTAATAACAAAAGACGAGTTGGATCAAGACTGCTTTTTTTGGAATGCTAAGAAAAGGTTATCTTTTGGTCATTGTGGTGAATTCACTGAATTTGAAGTTTCACGAAATTCCATCTCTTGCTTGCTACACCTTGCGCAGGGCTGCGTTAAGGTTGCCTAGTCGCATAAATTACAGCAACGAGATCACACAGTACGAGTTTACCAATATTTTTTTTGCTCCCAGCTAAAATAATGGTTTTGTCGGCAATTAGGACAAAGAAAAATCGCTGATCCTGCCATGTTTGAGATACGTAGAGGTTGATCGCGCTTATAAAATGATTTGACCTTAAGCCAAAGACAACAAGTCATGACAAAAAAAATAGATTGAATCAGTACCCATGCCCTAAATCACTTGGGTGAGTACTTCACGGAAAATGGAATCGGCAAAGGAGGCGAACAGAGGTTGCTGGACAGTTGAGACAGTCCCACGTGACTACATTAGCCGATGTGCATAAACTGGATCGCGCTGCGCCGCCAATATCCCCCAAAAACAGAAATTTGCCCAGAGGCTCGGCTCGAACTCAAAATAAGAAACCTGCGCAAGGTGAAACAACCACAATTATAAACCTGGTTTTTCTGGCACTGACTTTGTACTCGTGATCTTGAGCTATTCATTTTCGTTTTCATGTGCTTTTCTCTATCAGCCTTACTGAGCATAACGTAAGATGAAGTTGCTGTTACTTGCGGCTTCTGCAGTCCGCGATACAACGATCCCGATTCCCGATTCAGCGCAATCTTCCCTTGTCTTCGCTGCGCTTGCATCAAAATATGCAAGCTTTGCGAATATCTAAACACCTTGACCCTCATTCTTTTTTCCATTCATTTCTTTCATCACCAATTATTTAGATCCACCACCAGGTTGGCACTCCCTTTTTTATACTCATCAAAGGTCCCACCTATATCCCGTGCGACCCCTTCACACCAATTTTGCATTTCACGAGACCTGATCTGCAGTGTCTGTTGGGCAGGGTGATTTTGTAACACGATCACACATCACACCTGGAGTCCTAGGGTCCGAATTTCTTTTCCTGCCGCTCCTTTCCACTAATCCTTCCATTTTCTTAGATTCCTTTCAACCATCTTCAGTATCGTTGGTTCCTTCATCAGGAAGAGATATTTTACATTTATACATCTTTTATCCTTCTTAAGCATTTGCCGGAATCTTACACTTTGCATGTTCGGGCGCAGAATCATACCTTAGAATACATCAACACACATAGGCCGGTCACAAAGCTTCATATTTCAAGAGCCAAACCATCCATTTTTCATAGGTTTTTTTTACCGCTTTCACATCGATGATCTACCTAATCTTCTTACTTTCACATGCCACACTATCGGCGGCCCTAGCCTTTGATATTTGCTCGTCTACCAATCTCGGTACAGACGCAACATCCTACACTTTCATGTCGAATGGCTATTGTAAAAACTACTGTTCAGCTGCCGGATATACTGTTGCCATCACACAAAACTATAGTTGTTGGTGTTCCAATACAGTTCCTGCCGATACGGTCGATTCATCTCGATGCAATACCGGGTGCCCTGGGTACAGTGAACAGGAAGATTGTGGCGGTAGCGGCGTGTATGGGTACGTCGTCTTTGGTAGTGTGTCTACAGTCTCGAAAAGCTCGTCATCGACTAGCACAGGTACAAACAACGCCAACACAAATACTGTTGCATCTACTTCAGGTACTACTGGTCAGGGTTCAACCCTCTCAACTTCCGGAGGGACTTCGCCACTCTCAACCTTGGCACCCACTTCCTCGGTCATTCTGAACCCATCTACATCAGGAGCCTCAACGAGTACTCCACAAACTGTGTCATCAGTGGCAGCCACCAATGCGCAATCTTCATCGTCTTATATCTCAACTTCAATAACTACAACATCATCAGCATCTCAGGCAAGTTCAGGATCGAATGGACAAACCACATTGTCTCAGACGGCCGGCACCGGAGATGCTCTGACGTCACAAAACACTGACCTGCAGAATAGTGGATCCACGGGCTCGTCATCGGGTTCGTCATCGGTTTCGTACACTTCACTGTCAGCACCGTACAGAATTCTGGCCACTACGATCATTTCTGTGGTCACGATAGATGGCAGCACGTTGCGCCAGGTTTCTACAGAATATGTCACTGCGCTGACCAACACCGAGTCGATTACATCTTCGACATCAAATTCAATTCCTACGTCTCAGTCTAAAAGCTCCTTTTTCGATTCGTCTGCAAAAGTGGCCGGGACTTTCACTGCAGTAGGGGTGGTGGCTATAGCGCTAGTAGCGTCTCTATTGTACTGCTGTTGCTTCGCTGGCGGAGCCCACAAGGACGAGTATTCTGATGAGGAGAAGCAGTACTCATCTGACGAAAACTCGTTCACCAAAAATGCCACCGTGGGTGCCAGCGAGTTCGAATTTGGACCCAAATCGCGCTCTTCCTCGCATTCAAACTTGAAACGTAGTGGCTCTTCCAAATCAATAATGGCGATATTCAACCCCATCTCCGCCGGTTTAGGCGGTGGCGCATCTTCGAACATGAGTCGAAGCCACCTGCGCAAGAAACTTAATCCAAAGAATGTGCCTGTTGAGGACACGGGCCCTATTATGTCACCCATTCTGGAGTTCGATAGTGCGCTAGATCCGCGGGCGATGTTTAGCCAGTACAACAATTCGAAGTTGTCGCTTGATGACGAAAATGATTATTCGAGGAGAATATGGCACGTCACCAACCCAGGCTGATGATACTGAAGAAGGTCTGAGTCTGGGACTGAAAGTAAATAGAGGAGAGTATCACTTCAGCCGAAAAGAGAGGCCGAGGTGAGTATAGATATAATACAACAATTGCATTCATAGAGAATGGTTTACGCAAAATGAGAATATCAGGAAAAGAAATGAAAGTTCGTAATTTGAGGTCATGCATTTCTTTCTATATGGCATCAGAGGGCAACGTGCTTCGGTTTTTGTACTGAGGTTGTCTTTCATAAGCATTTGGGGAAGCTGGCTTCTTGTGCTTATGTCGGTTGCTCTTTTTCTTATGTTTGTGCTTCTTGTGATGACAGCAGTCCCCAGTAGAATTGACCGCCTCGTTTGCGGCAACGGCAGAATCTCCAGCAGACTGTGAATTTAAAGGATTTTCTCCATTATTTAATTTTATATCGTTTTCATTTCCCTCGTTATCCGATATATCCGAATTGTCAGAAGAATCGGACGATTCCGAAGAGTCACACTCATCGGAACTCTCACCAAATTCTCGTTGTGGGTGAAAGATGCAGCAGATTTTTGATTTCTTTTTGTTCATGTTCTCATTATCCACCACATCATTCGTCCAGCGAACCCTCGGTCTACCTTCACTATCGGCAGACCTTTCGGCTGTCAGCTCTGAATTTTGGGTTGACCGAAGATGTAGAACGGCCTGGTTGGGACTTTCCGCTCGTGTGTGTGTACGAGACAGCTGTGATTGCATTGATTTTAATTTCTTATACACAAAACTTCGAAATGGAGTGGATTAGGAGATATTTTTCTTGCAGTGAGATCTACCTAATTTGACGTTATTCTACCCTAGAGCGGCTCTAGAAAGACCCTGCGGCCTGGGGCGCGAGCACCTGGGGGCGAAAGAGTGTGAGCGGGTGCATTGATAATTCGCTAAAAAAAGGTTTTTGCAGCAAAATTTAAGTACAAATTTTAGAATTTCCAGGCCGTTGATTATGGTATTTTGTAAAGTATAGATTAAAAAGATACTCAAAAAAAGAATTTACATTTGTTCCCCCTAATTTTACAGAATTCACTGCTCTTTGTCTCAAAATGGTGGCTCGAACAATTTGCTGTTTGTTCATTGGCAAGTAAGTATATTGAAGTGAGTGAGAAAGTCAGTTATCTGTTTTTAAATATCCGTAACGGTATTCTAATATCAAGAAAGTGCTGATGAAAATATATCGACTAGTCGACATCCGTTACCTGACTCACATAGCAACAACAGTTTCGCTAGTCGCATACTGCATCATCTGCATGTTATTTTAGGATATCAAGGTATTGTCTACGCGAATAGGTTAAATTTCACAGACTGACACTAGAAATTGAAATAAAAAATGGAAAAAAATTTGTCGATCAAACGGGAAGCCCCTAAAACTTCTTAATGGGGAAAAGTCCGAATAAAATAGGCATGGACAACGCGAAGGGGTACTGCATTTGATAAACTGTAAACCTTGGCAATTTTTTTCAAGAAGCCACAGATTTTAATGGTGGATGAGGAATTCAACGTGATGAAAACTACTTATGGCTTGACTATTCCGCTTCGCTTCGCGTTGAATTTGAAATATATTCATGACTGAAATCGCTGAAGATAGAACAAAGTGTCAGCGGTAAAAAGCGAAATTGAAAGAAGGTGGGTCCTGCCTCAGGAGATGTGGAGAAAAGGTATGTTTTCGTTAACTTAAATCTTCAAAATTATCAAGAAGCGAAAGTGCTGGTTCGGGAGAACGGCGTCTACGAAAATAGTCTGACATGGATTACCGCGTGACCTATTTATTTGGGACATGGCCACTTCCACTGTCTGGCGCATTCAACAGTTCTCGCGTGCTTGTGATGCTAATGACAAGTTTGCATGAAGCGAGGCATGCTGACGAGTCTCATTGCAGTCGCAAGATGCAAAGTAGGACGCATCAAACAATTTATTCTAAGGGCGAACTTGACTGAGGGCTTCATCTCTCAAGCTGTTAGGAACCGATATCTTCTCCTTCTAAATTGCTAAATCAATCGAGAAGAATTCATTTTTACTGAATTAAAAGCCCCATAGTTTACGGGACTGTTGTAACGAAAAGATTACTAATCGAGGTCATTTCCGTAATTGTCGGGCCGTTGTCTCGAAATTGTCTGACCGAATTCGCTCACACATGCCCATTCTGCGCGATACGGAGATTGCGCGCGCGCAAAAAAAAAGCAATTTCGGCTGCGCGCTGGAATTGTGGAGCGCGGGCGTCATCATTCAATTTTCTTTTGTGGCGTTTTCTGCAGGCTGCAACATATACAGTGACCAAGCTAAGAGTGCGAAAGCTCAAGCCAGGCGGTGCGCATCTTAATAAACCTGTACGCAACGCGAGATCACCACAAGCAAACCGCGCATGTGCAGTCGGCCTTGGCATCCTCTATTCTTGGCAAAAAACGGCCCGGAATTGGCTTGTCCCCACCATGGCGACCCGTTGAATAAAAACTTTATGTATTGCTCCTCCCCACGAGCGTACCGTTCTTCGCACCACTTTTTTCCTTCTCTACATTTCGACCTTTGAACTGTAGAGTGAATTCACACCCACTAGATACGTTCGCAATCACTCACAGCGCCCCGCTCTTTTTTTATTTCAATTATAGGACCAGCAACTTTCGCGCCATTATAATCATAACGATTTCGTTTGTTTCACCAGTGAATCTCGAACATATTTAAGTTTACTATTGAGTACAAACAACCCACACACGAACTACCACGATGTCTGCCGGCTACAACTTGCATCCTGTGTCGTACCTTAATGCCACCACGGAAAACATGGTCGACTCGGTGATTGAGTTTGAATTGGACAATGCTTCTGACAACGTCTCTACAAACTCTCCCTCCACGCAACACTCCCTGGACTCTCCACACGACTCTTTTTCGTCGCAGTCGCTGGCGAACTCACCTATTCGCTCGGAGGAGAAATTGCTTTACCCTAATGTGAACATTGCTGCTCCTACATTCTCCTACGACAATGCTGCTCCCGCAAGACAGCCTCAAATGATGCCATTTGCCTACCCTTCAGCTATTGGAAAAGACGCATCAGTACACGGTATGCCCATGAATGCACCTGTTCCTACCCCTGCTAACCCTTATGCCCCTGTGGCGACTGGTGTGCAGAAGAACGAGTCTCCGGATGCCGCCAAGAAACCCAAGAAAACTTACAACAAGGTGCGTGCCGCCGACATGAAAGGACCTTTCCACTGTCAGTGGGAAAACTGCAGTGAGGTGTTTACCGTACCGGAGCTGTTGTACGACCACTTGTGTTTGGAGCACGTGGGTAGAAAGTCATCAAACAACTTGAGCTTGACCTGTAAATGGGTAGGATGCGGAACTACCACAGTCAAGCGTGACCATATCACGTCTCACTTGCGTGTTCATGTCCCATTGAAGCCACACCATTGTAACTTGTGTAACAAGAGCTTTAAGCGGCCACAGGACTTGAAGAAACACACGCGCGTGCATGAGGAAGAGCACCAGAAGACATTGAAGAAGTACCAGAAGGCGCAAGCATTCGATTCTGACGATGGATCGCTGCATGCCATGTCGCTGGTGCACTCGTCGACTGACAATAGCCCACTCTTCCATGGTCACGTGAGTAACTTGGACCCCGAGCACCGCCACGAGCTTAGCTACCTTCCTGCTGGTTATGCTCCAATGCCAGTGTCCGCTCCAGCACCCACTTTTGACTCTAGGAAACGCGGTATTGACGCTGCCACAGGCCAGCCTGCAAACAACATGGTGTACAATATCCTTAACGACTTCAACTTTACCGGCAACCAGAATGGTGCTAAGAAGCCAAGGGTGGACCCTCAATACAATGCTGACATGTTCAATCGCTTGAACACTTATGAGGACACTTGGAACGCGTACGGTGCACGTCCTGGACCTGCTCTCGGCAACCATATGACGCACCCAGGCACGGCACAGATCAACTATCTGGATGCCGAGAAGTTTTTCCACAATTTGTCGTCGTCTATCGATGCGCAGTACGGAAACCTCGCCACCGGTCCACATGTGCCAGCGTACCAGCCCACGCTGCAGCCAGTATACCCTTCGGTGCCACAGTTCCAGTCCCGCATCCCAACAGCTGGCAACTATGCCACCGATAGTTTCGGCCATGGCCATGGTCCTATTCACGGCACTGGTCTCGGAGCGGGCTTTCCTCAGATGCCTCAGGTCAGCAGACCATTGGGCCATGCTGCACAACACAATCACAATTTCCCTGTGTTCTCCGATTTTGGCGGCGTAAGCAACTCACAAAAGACCGGACAAGCCTTGGAGACGGAGGTCGAGAAGAAGGAGGAAGTTGCCGCGGACGAGACTGCGGACTTGTTGAGCAAGCTTTCAATCGGTGACATTAAGACTGGCAAGGAGGAGAAGGAGCAGAAATCTGCACCACAGCTCGACAAAGAGATGGTGGAAAAGCACAAGGCCATGATTAAGATGGTGTTGGACTTTTTGGAAGCTCACAAGAAGGAGCAAGACCTCGAAGAGCACAAGGACACCGCGGAAAACGATCAGAGTCAACAGGCAAATTCGCAATCCTTGTACCCCGAGATAACCGCATTCTAGAGTTTCTCGCAAGGTGGCATCACCAGTTTCAATTCTTTCTTTCCTCGGACCGGCTTTTATTTGTTGACTTTTGTTTTTTTACTTTCGTTTATATCCTGATCTCACCATTGTAACATCACAGGTGTGTATCATCCATACACTAGACTCATGTTTTATATATAAGAAAAAATTTCATCAAATGGTTTGTGCAATGGTACCGCTAGCAAGTACCCTTTGGCCATCGTAGAGCACAACATTTTGTCCCGGTGCCATGGCCCGTTGCTTGTTGTGCATAATCACCCTATACGTATTCGTTGCCTCTTTTTTCAATGACTCTATTGACACAGGTTCTTGTAGAGATTGGTATCTCATGGTGATTCCACCCAATTTCGAAAGATCTTCGAGACAATCTCCAAACCACTGCCAGTCATTCACAATGACACCTTTTTTATACAAAGCTGGATTATCTCTACCGCGAACAATCACAATCTCGTTTGTTTGCACGCGTTTTTCACTCACAAACCAGACGCCTTTATAGTTGGGGTTTCCTTGTGGCATTGTAATCCCCAGCTTCTGACCAATAGTGGCATGCCATAGTCCTTGGTGTTGACCCCATACTTTTCCGTCGTCGGTGACGATGTTCCCCGGATTAGGTGGAATGTATTCATTAAGGAAATCCCGGAATTTTGCATGGTCAGGACTTACAAAGCACAACCCTACGGAATCAGGCTTGGATGCGGTATGTAATTTAAAAGTCTCCTTAGCCATTCTTCTGACTTCCAGCTTTTTGTAGTGACCCAAGGGCATGAGTATGTGCGGAAGAACTGATTTGGAAATGCTGGCGAGATAGTAAGACTGGTCTTTCGTAGACTCGAAAGCGCGTGCTAGACTGAATCTTTGGGTGTCGATTCCTCCTTCTTCTTTTCTATCCCCTTGAATGACCCGCGCATAGTGGCCCGTCGCGAGCCAAGTCTTACCCTTGAGTTCTTTTTCGTTCACTCTTGCTCTCGGTAAATTTAAATAATCTAGCATGCGACCGAACTTGATATACCGATTGCACCCCAAATCTGGATTAGGCGTAAGTCCCCGCTGATACATCTCTATCATGGGCGAGAATACTTCATTCCAGTAATCTTTTTCAAAATTTACCCGCTCGCAAGGGATCTCCAATTGCTTGCATACGCGTTGCACATCGTTCCAATCGGCCTCGGTGCATTTTGCCGTTTGCGACCAGTTCGCCATGTAAATGCCTCGGACATTTTTGTATTGAGATGCATAGAGTGCTGCTGTGACCGATGAGTCAACGCCACCACTCATTGCTACGATGATTTCATCATCAGGTGCAGGGATAGATTGAGGAAAATTGGACACTGAATGAAGTAAATTTGCAGATGTTGCCACCAGTCGATGAGCCAAGAGCGTAGATTTGTACGGCATACATCGTAGTTGGGTCTGAAAAATGGCTCTTGTTTTCGTAGGAAATTTTATCATTATTAAATAAAAACAATACTTCGACCAATTTTAGGCGATATTCTGACTTTTTTATGCATTGATAGAGTTCATAGAATCGTGACGAGTCTTGAACGGCGAGATGAGATCACGTGAGTCGGCGCCGCAGAGCACCCCCACAAACTCATGGAAGCGGAACGATATTTTGCATCATCCATCGTTTGAATAACATATGATTTGTCATATAGAAACTTTTTTAATGTACACAGAAACTAGCGTTTTGAGGGCTCATGCCAGCCAAAACTGGTAGGCCTTGGGCTCCGCGATGCTCACGGGCAAATTCTCCTCCTGGAAATCTTCGTTAGCTTGAGACGCCGCAGCATTACTTAATTCTTCGCCACTGTTCGGCTTCAATAAGTCATTAATCTCGTTTGTGCTGATAGGTGCCAACAAGTCGTCGAGCAACGGTGCCAATTCGGGATTGGTGTTCGCACTTTTGAGTTTGCTCAACTTCTCATAGTTCAACCATCTCTCTGCGAGCACCTGCTTTCGCTGTAAGTTCAAGAGGTTTTCAGTCTTCTGCAACTCAGTTTCTAGATGATCAATAAACTTTAACTTGGCCTCGAACTTTTCCAAAGTCAATTCGATCACCTGGTTCACTAGTTGCGTCTGGTCGAGTGCACTCTGCTCAGCATTCTTTTTGCCGTTCTCGGCAACTACTTTTTGACCTTCATTGGTTTCGATCAATTTAGAAATAACCTCCTGGATGATTGTGTCTTTGTTGAAGCTGTCCGTGAGCGCATCTTTTTCCTCCCCTCTCACCATCTTTTGCAAAAATCTATCCTCGATCGGCAAATGCATGAATTTTACCAAGCATTCCTCCCTACTTTTCGAGGAAACGTGTTCGCTGATTTTGTCCCATTGGCCGTTGCTATTGACAAAAAGCGACTGTGGGTTATTCTCAATACTGCCGAACATCTCAATACCCTCCAAGAGCAATAAAACTTCCTGGCGGGACCATTCAGATTGACCGGAAGATTTTTCCAACTTCACGAAATCCGAGGCTGAGAAGTTCAGAGGGAAAAGGCCTTGCTCGTAACATTCTTTACTGATGACCAGAGGTCCGATTGTGGCCCCCGCCAGAGCCTTACTCTTTAAATTATGGTAACGGATCTGCGAGATGTCATTTGATGTTTCGTTGCAGACATATGTGATAGTTGCTGGTGCTTTTGTCGTGGTGCTTTCGTCATACACGTTACGCGTGACATCAATGTTGAGTGGGATGGTCGACGATTCATCGTAAAGCTCGCTCTTTAAGGTTGATGCTGCTGGCGTTGTCGTTAATGTGGCCTCTGAGTCAGGGAATGTGGCAGCTACACCGTCGCTCTTTGCAGAAAGTTCGGAGTTTCCTGTCTCTTTGGCAATGGAAATTTCTTCGGGCACAAACGGCGTCAAACCCTTAGGGGTGTCCAAGGTGATCTGAAAATGGCCGGTGTATTGAGGACCAACAAGCGAAGGCTTGGTTCTTGGGTCAATTTGGTAGTTAATCAAGCCCCACTTCTCGAGAAATCGGTGGATCCGGATGATCGACGCAACATCGCCAGCCAAGTTACGTCTCACTGCAGTCACGGTCAAGTACTCAACAGGGTTGATTCTGTAGGTGTTGATAATGAAGTCTCTGGTGTTACGGTAAGTATCAGCGGTTTTGTACACAGATGATGCGGCCGAGTGTGTCGAGTTTTGCAGAGAATTAGGAAAGAAATCAGGAAACAGTTTCTTCTCGATATCGTGGATCTCATTCAAGTCAAACCACTGGGAGAAGGATGGGATGACTACGTGTCTCGACTGCTCAATTAAGTATGTGCGTGCAGTTTCCTGGAATTCCGCCCGTGCCTTCTCGAGGTCCACGGGTGTTGGTTCCTCCTTTTTGTTGTCTTCAGAATTTTGAGTGATTTCGGCATTCTTCGTTTCCGCCGAGTTTACAATTTCCTTTTGCTGGTCCTGTATTGACAGCTCTGGCACGGATTCCTTGGTGTCTATTTCCATAGCAGAGCCATCCAATTGTTGAGTCGTATCAACTGCGGGTGTAATTTCTTTTTCACTTGGAGTCGACATTGGGGCTATTTTATGGTGCAGCTTGAATGGATCTTAATTGATAACGAAAGTTAAGTTTCGTGTTTATCTTTTTTTTCGACGCAGTCGGAGGCTCGGCGTGTAGAGTGAGCGTGCTGTTGAGGTTTGTTTTTTTCGGCCCTCAGAGTCTGGTTTACGCACGACTTATTCTTGAGGAATCGAGTGCGCGTCCATAATTGCCAAGGCGCGGCCAGCATGCGATTATTTGCAGCATTTATGATCATAAGAAATTGATAGAGGAAATCGTGATGTATCTCAATTTGACAGTCGTGAACTTTTTCTCTGAGTCGATGGACTTGAATCGATGTCTTGCATAATCGCTTTTTTACCCGACTTAGTTCTAAATCATTACTGTATCTAATGAGGTTGCACAAGTTGTGTTTGGCATTCAATTGTGTTGCAACTTGGACGCATCGTTCGCATTTAGCTTGAGGTTGTCTAATTGTCAAATTATCCTGGTGTTTCCCTAGCTGTCCTAATAGTTACTCCCATTTAACCAGCTTTTACCCCTTTTCTCTCTTTGCGAGCCTCCCGTTGTCTTCTGATTTTGGCTTCTAATCTTTTACATCCTTCGTAGCCTGAAAACCCGAGCATCAATAGCAATGCAAGCGACCCCGCGTCAAGTTTCGCACCACGGAGGGCGCGCTTTTATGACTTGGACTAATCGAGCCCATGTCTTCACTCTCCTTTTCGTGCTCACTAAACCACCTCTACTCACCATCTCCTCTATAAAGTGTGATAGCTTTTCAGCCTGTAACAAAGAAATGTCGCGACTTTTCTTGAATTTCTAACAAACAGAGTTTTTGATTCAGATTAAGCTAAATTGAGGAAAAAGTAGCCATAACTGCCTTTCCTTTATTCTGTCTCTGCTCAATGCGTATGACACATAGCTAACAGAGACGTTCCGTGAGACAAGGTAGGATAGTTATGCGCTCCTCGACCAAGAATTTGTAGATCTTTTCAATGCATTGACGACCCTCAACTCAGAACCCTTATACCAACAATTCAAATCAACTATGAAAGGGTATTCAAAGCAAGTGTCAAAAAATTTTCAAACTCACTTTAATCTTTTTGTTGCGCCTGAGTTCATAAATTCAGAGTTTTCAGATTTGTGGATCTACGAAAATCCTGTATATATTTTTCTCCTGCACACGAGAAAAAAACAAACAGCACGCGTCAGTGAAGATCGTGCTCTCGTGGAGCGCCTTTTTACAACAGCGCGTGAATCGACGACATTTCAAAAACCTGAAGTTATACTGACACTTGAAGCAAGATCAGAGCTCACAGGTATTATCAACAATTATGGCTCCTCGAATTTCGGCGAGGCCCATCAGACGTGCAGCAAAGCGAACATTGGCGGCGGCAACAGAGCGGGAAAGTTCTGACGCCGAGTCACCATCTGATTGTGAGGGGGAATACCAGCAGGATGAAAAGGAAAATTATCACAGCCAATCAGACAATGAAAATGACGACGAGAATTTAAATGTCGAAGTTGAGGTGTCTTCTGATGGCCCACCGCGTAAGAGAAGAAAGGGTCACGGATCAAGGGGCGAAGACACGTTCGAGCCCGAGGACTTCGAGGAGAATTCACTCTTTCAAGCATTATCTCTGCGTGAAGTTGCTGTTGTTGATTTAGCCTTGGGTTGGATTGAGAGTTTTGAAGAAGACGTTCGGGAAAATAAAACCACTGCTATTACTGAGCTTTTCAACTTAGTGTTGCGGGCGTGTGGATGTAAAATTCTAGCACAGCCGCACGATATGACTAGTGAAGATTCTGCTAATGGCACTGTGGCGGAAATTGAGCTAGTTTTTAGCAAACAGCGCTCGCACGAGTACCCTTTTGTGTCCACAAATAAGGCAATCAAACATTTCCGCCAGAACGTCCAGCAGTTCTTCCGCAGTATCGTGTCGAGCGGCCACGAAAAGGGCTCTTTATACAGGCAGAGTTCTGTTGAGCCGGAGTCCTCATTGGGTGCCCCCATGATGAACGCCGTTTTGGCCTGGCTCCTGGCGCTTAGTAAAAGTAAGGTCCGCCCATTGCGGTTTGTAGCCACTGTGCTCATTCTTGAGATTCAGTCTCAATTATGTGACCTTGTGTCTCAGACGTCGATATCTTTGCAGAAGCAGCAGCGGCAATTGAACAGCTCGCGAAACAGCACCAATGGGCGCAACAAAAGGGCGCAGAACAGCAAAGTCGCCCTTATGAATGAGAACATAGAAACGACGACCCTTCAAAAAAATACACTTCTTGAGCATATCGGTGAAATATTTCAGCAAGTTTTTGTGAATCGATACCGTGATATCGACCCCAGGATCCGAGAGGCGTGTTTGCGCGCATTGGCACAATGGATGATTCGGTATGAGGAGATGTTTTTGAGAGCAGACTATCTTCGGTATATTGGGTGGCTTTTGTCCGACCCTGCTGACAGTGTGAAGCTTGAGGGCGTTAAGCTGCTCACAAAGCTCTACAAGTTCATTAATGGCAGAAGAGAAGCCATGAGTATCGGGTTCCGACAATTTACCGAGCGATTTAAGGAGCAATTCATTAGTATGATGTGGAAGGAAAAATTGACAGGCATTAAAGTGAATTTGATAGAAATACTTATCGAACTATTCCAGCTTGGCTTCCTTGACGACTCGGACGTGCTTGAAATCTGTCTGTATGGATTCTTCCTCGCCGAGAATGAGACTACGACGAAAAGTGACACAAAAGCCAAAATCGAGATTTGTCAATTCATTGTGGCAGTTTGCAACGAGAGAACACGCGCAATTTCAGATCTGTTCGAATCGTTTCTCGACACACACGAGTCCAGCAATTTTCAAGCTGACGAAAACTCTTTGACAGTGGTGCAGTGCATAAGATACAAAGCACTATGTGAGCTTTTAACTGCCAGTTATGTTCATTACCAGAGCATCGATCAAAATGCATTTGTCAGCAGTGAAATTCGCAAACCGCTTTTTATGCTTGTTGACCTGTTGTTTCGCATCATTTCCACATATCCAGCATTCCAGCGCCAATGGGAAGGACTTATTAAATACCTATTGAGTGACTTCTCTGCTATTAAGTTTGTTCGCCGAGACGGGAATGCCGCAGCATCAGACGATGAGACCGCCGCTGAGCTCGTGTCTAGAATTGAAATTTCTACTGCCGATGATAAACGAGTCTGCATGAGCTTTGTCACAACAGCCATTGTGCACATCCTCACTAGCGACTCTTCGAAAAAATCATCCACCAGTAGTGCGGAGGACTTGAATGCTGTTTTACCGGTTCTCGTGAAATACATATCGCCCCTCGAAGAGATTCTGAAAACCACATCAGGACTCTACCCGATATTTATGAGTCTTTGGAACTCAATTTTGATCACCATCCCGTCTTCAATTGCGAGGTTGTTTGGTGATGTGTCGGACGTTTCCGAATACAACGCCGTTCATGATAAGGTGCTACACTATTACTTTGACATGACATCTCCCAGTATGAATTTACAAGAAGCTTTCGATACATATTTTTCGATTCTTTTGAAAAACTTCGAAAGTTCGAGCTCGAGTGAAGTTGCGTCCAAGACAGAAAGGATTCTCAACGCAAACATAAAGATGCAGATCGAGGACTTGTTACATTCCTTAGCAACTGAGGGAGTTGACACCCTTTTCCTGACCGAGCCATATGAAAGTATTGATGGGACTTCCGAAGCATTATCTCTCCCTGTCGACCAGAAAATTACGTTGAACAAACTTTTAAGAGTCAGTCCGATTCTCCAGAAGTTTTCCCAATTTGCAAGGGTCATCAATATCAGTCGCTTCGTCGCAGAACCTACCTTTGGCACGTCAAACATAATTTTGGAGGCTTTGCAACTGAACTTGGTGTCAAAGTTTGATTTCGGGGTCTTCGTCAGAAACTGGTCCACAGGCTACCCCGATCTAATGACTCAAGTCTGCGACTCATGGCAAATCGTTCTAGAATTTGTGTTACTATCTCTTTCATGGAAATTGGAGGACCTCACATACGCAAGTAGTGATAACTCCGCCCAGCTGATCGACGTTGGACTCTTTTTGGAGGACTTCGACGGTTTGTTGATCAGCATCGGTGACTTGTGTGTTACAGTGGGAATGTCGACAAAGGACGCCCTAGAACTTACATCAGAATCTCATCTGGAACATCGCTCTCTCGTTCAAAATCTTGTTTCGCTTGAACAGACTATTGCCAATCACTACATCGACATGCTCGCAGCACTCAGAACATTTCATGACAAATTCAAAAGTAGCGAAAGGTTCAAAAATTTCACCACGTTCTTTGACCAAAGTTCAGGAGTTGGAGCATTGGTAAGCGGGGAACTTCCCGAGGTGATTCAACAAAGTCTCAAACGCGTCTTTTTCATCCACGAAACGAAACTTGCTCTGCTCAAAGACGTCGTTTTGGACAGGCAAAAGGATGAGGATGTCAATTTGGACGATTTTGTCTTCCACGCTGATACCCATTCAAGACACCTAAATGACAAGGATAGAGAGGGCGATATGAGTTCGAATGAGGTCGCTGAGCTGCAGCAAGTAGCCGATCCCGCGGTCTTAAATGCTCAAAAAGCGAGAGAGTTGTGGACCGCGGAGAGGGCTCTTTCCGTTTACACTTTGAAATTGTATTCGTTGGTGCATTCGGGCGCCCTATCAAGCGAGTCTATTGAGAGAATACGGCTCAATTGTTCAAGTCTCAATGGCTTATTTCGTAAAACGGTCGATGTGGGGCATGCTCAATGTGGAGCGTCAGCGTTGGAAAGGCCCGTAGAACAGGAAGTGTCTAGCGTGTAAATCAGTCAACACATGTACTTTTTTGTGGTTGTTTCATTCTTATTTGATATGCTACTTGCCAGTTATAAATAGATCAGGCTGCTAGTCAAAATCCTCAAATGTTAATTGAAAGATCAGAATTCAGCCTACCCGCACGTGTACGTATCCTCTCGTGAATTTTGTTCTTCAAGCCCGATGAGCCCTCTAAGGTCGGGCTTTTACTGCGATTCCTCGCGGATCTATCGTTCTTCAAATTCAGCTCGAAAACAAAGTTGGCCGAGTCTGGGCTGGCCAATGAGCTGTCATAAGAATGACGCAAGCCATCCCGCTTATACGTCTTTTTCAATTCAAGAAGGTTCTTGCGGATGTAATACGCCGGATCTTGTCTGTACACTCTGATAAGCCCAGTGACGTCAGACGTCACAATTATGTGATCAGAGCCCCAAGAAGTTTCGGCACTAAAGTTCGTGCCGCTTTTTTCGGCCATTTTGGACCCGCGTTTAACAAGGTCGAAAATCTTATCGTCGGAGAATTGAAGAAGACGCTTGGTAGTCTCGGGTGCAAAAAGCGCCACGTTCACGCGCGAGTTGTGGGCCTGGAAAGATGAGTAGCTGGCATTATCGTTCGCGACATACTTTTTTCCATTCTCGTCCTCAAGAAACATTTGCATCGGCAATTTCTTCCAGAGGCGGTTATCGTGCAAGAGTTTGGAGATACTTTTGTGCTTCTCGTCAATCATGTTCTTGTGCTCCAAAAGAAGCTCCTTCATGGACGAACGCAACTTATTGTTGATGATAGAATTATTATTGTCCCACACGTAACAACAGTGATCGTCTGACCCGCAGATAATATATCTATTGTCCTCGCTCAATCTTGCAGCAATTGCAGAACTGTGATTATCGTTGCCTTTAAATCTAGTGACGAGCTTCCGCAAAGACAAATCTACCAATCTTATGGTAGAATCGTTGGTCGTGATCAATACATTGTACTTGGCGAGATCTGAGTGAGAAATCTCCGCACAGGTGGGGTTTTCGAAGAATTTGATTCCACTTACTGTCACATTCAGCGAAGATTGACTCAAATGGTTTTTTCGAGTTCCTTTGAGTTCGATGCGCTTAACGAGATTGAGTCCCTGGGTTTCTAACGCAAATAAAGAGCCATTAAAACCACCCACCATACAGTAGTTACCGTAGGGTGTAAACTCCAACGCCGTTATCAAAGCGTGGTCACCTAAATTATTTGTATACGCCACACTGCGCTCAAGAATCGACCATAATCGAAGTTGATTATCTAGCGCTCCCGAAATGAAAAAACGATCGTCATTCGGATGAAATCGAAGCGCTGTCACAAAGTCCTGGTGTTGAAAAGTCTCGAGGCACCCTGGCCGCTCGATGTTCCAGAGTTTGACTGTCCTGTCCATGCTACCCGAAAGAAGGAAGTTATTTTTGCTCCAATCAAGGCACAACACCGACTTTGTGTGGCCCTCAAATACGCGCACGGGTTGTTGGAGAAATACTGGGGCACCATCGAACACTTTCAGCTTGGTCTTTTTCGGCAGCGAATCATCCCGCTCGTTTTCTTCGTTCTTGAATTTGAGTCGACTCAACGGCGACGAAATCACCTGCCACACTGTAATTTTTGAGTTGCGGCCAGCCACCGCCAAAAATTTACCATCACGCGAAAACTCCATCACCAAGATCTCGTTTGGATCGGTCGGCACTTTAGAGTCGTCTCCGTGGCTTTTGTGATGGGCGTTTCCGCGTGTTTTACCAGCATCACCATTTACATGACCGTCTTCATCGCCCTCATAACAATTTTCAGCGCCCAGATCGAAACGCGCATGGTCGAAGTCGTCAGCATCGGGCTGTCCGCATCGGAGCTCCTGCGCAAGGAATAAGTTATTTAGCACTCGCGGACTTTTATTGTTTTTTCTCGTGGCCTTGACATATTTTGGAAACTTCAAGTCTTCAGCTGCAATATTCGCAAGAAAAGACCGAGTGTCAACGTCATTAGAACTATCGAGCAACGCAAGATCGTCATGGTTTCCGCCATTCTGCGAATAAGCATCTACTTCCTCGTCCAGCATTATGTGGTGAAGATCGAACTCCCCTTCTGAATGTTCGTCAAATGATCTCTCGTCAAATCTTCCCATCGGCTCGGTATTTTGCAACTTATTTAAAGCAAAGCCATCGCCAGTGTAGTTTCGATCTCGCGAGCTAGTTAGGATCTCTCGGTTTAGCAGTTCCAGAGGCGCAAACGACGACATTGAGCTGCGATGCATGTCGGAACTGGACTTTCTTTTTACGTTAGTTTTTGACTTTTGTCCCAGCAGTTTTCCGAATATTCTTCTCAAAAGGCTCGGCTTACGTGCCGGTGCGGGGCCGTTGGATGAATCCGGAATGCTGCTGTGAATTAGATTCCTGTCATTTTCAGAAACTCTGGCAATTCGTTGTGGCTGTGGTGTTTCATTGGTTTTGGTCGTGACAATTGTGCTTCCAGTGTCGATGGAAGCAGTACTCATGCCAATAAACTGTAGCTGCGAAAGATACTTTACGTTGCTGTAGCTTTGGGACAGCCTAATATCACGTGTAATTGAAAAATGATGGTTTTAGGTCAAGCAAATTGAATCTCAAGAAATTTTGGAGCTGCGGCCAGATCCAGAGATACGACGGGTGTAATAAATTATAGAGCACAAGGCGAATAGTGACGAATAAAGGGGAGATGCATGCCCCGGATAGATCGGCACTTGTGACTTGCGTCCAGGGCCGGCGCGACTGGGATCTGTATAGTGAGCGAGATGCATGCGAAGCCTCGGCCTCAGCAAGGAAAGCTAAATCGAAAATTAGTCAAGAGTATACTGTGAACATCCATGTTTATAAAAACCATTCTTTCATCGTGAATTGTTTTAATCATGAAAGGGAACTGGTAAGAGAATGGGCCTCGAGTCCGCTTTGTCCTGCTTGATGGCACCTATCGAGAGCTATCTTCTTGATATAAAGCTATGAAGTGAAACCATTGAGTCAGTAATCTGAATTCTCAATAAATTTTGATGGCTTGCTAGTGTTTTAGATTTCAATTGATGATGGTCATTGGAAAATTCGTAGATTGCAAAACGAAAAGTCATAGTCTTACCCGGCTATTTTTACGGTAGTCTCTATGCTCAAGGGCGCAGATACTGAGGTCAATAGATTTCATTTTTCTGTTATCGCAGAAGATGTTTCTTGTAACAAATCAGTCTTTTTGTTCATGAACCCAAAAAACCACAAAATTTCTCCCCATTTATCTACGGGCACGACCTTTGTTTACTTAATGAAGCATGCAGGGGAGGTTCAAGCGTTCTTTTTACAATCCATCCGCAATGCGGCATGTTTTACACCCTATGCAACAATTTTACTATGTTCGTTAATTACCGTACAAAAAACCTCTACATCTTCTTCTTCTGGGACCACTCCAACTTCAAAATCAAAGAGTGGTAACCCTTGCCGTTCAACTCCTCCAAAGCCTTCGCTGCGTGCTGCTCGGTGGCAAATGTCACATATGCAAAACCCTTCGACTCACCCGTGTCCCTTCTCGTAATAAGGGTAACTCTCTGCAATGGGCCATATTTCGCGAGCAATTCGCCACGCAACATGTCCTCGTTGACATACGAGTTCAATTGCGAGATACGCAAGGTACAAGAGTCGTCTCTTGATTCCTTGGATGGTGCATCTTTCCGCATGTGAGCAGGAATGTACTTTGTTGATTCCGTAGGTTCCGGGGTCGCGGTTCCGACCGCGGCTTCTGCACCCAATGTCTCCTTGAAAGGACACTTTGCCGTGAAATGGTCACCGCCACATGTTCTACATTTAAGTCTCTGTGTGCTGACCAAGTTCGCTTTCTCCTCGGCCTTTTCTTCCTCCTCTTTCTTCTCCTGTTCCTTCCACAGCGCAGCCAACTTTAAGTCGACCTTCTCACCCAACTGCGTCGTTCTAGTGTCGGGGCCGGGCGGCGTGTGCTTTTCTTTGCCGTATTTAGCCCAGCTCCTGCGAACGGCGATCGAAGGGTGGACTCTTTCTTTGACCTTGACCTCCTTGATTTTCTGTGTTATTCTGACTTTTTGTCCGCTGGCGTTGAGGCGATAGCTAACAACTGTCTTCGTGCCATCGGCGTTAGCCGTAACTTCTGGCGTGGGGATATCATCCTCGGCATCGGCCCATGATTGAAACATATTATGCTGTAATGTATTTCGTGTAGTGGTACGGTTTAGAGAAAATTATTATTTCTACGGTAGCCGCTAGGCAGATTTGAGGTGGAAAATTTTGATGCTGTGTGCACGCTCTGCGAGTCCAGGGAGATATCTGGCGCAGCGCGATTTATAAAGTGCGTACGCGTAATACACTGAGAATAATGCTAGATTGAAAGAACTCACGAACTTGATTATTCTTTGTCGATCATTTACAGGATCGTAGCTATACTTCTTAGGATGTGTTCGTTAAATTTGTATTTTTGTCAAGATGCCTCACAATGTCGTGGCCTAAAATCGTCGGCCTTTGCATAAGGAGCAGTTCTTCCTGTGCGATTCGCAGCACAAAAGATCTCATATGTACATCTCGAAAAGTTTGTGGGTCTTTTGCTTCGGCTTTCTGACAAGTTCATGATTTCACGGTTAGCTTGACCAAAAATCAACGAAGCTTGTCCCTCAGAAAAGTTTGGCAGTTTTGGAGAAATGCAGTTTTCAACTACACTTTTGTATGAACCAATGCGTCGGTTCCGCAGCACACAAGAAATGGAGCTATCGGTATTGTATTTTGAGTATGTAGAAGAGTCGGAGATTTGAAAAGAGAGCCGTAAATGAGTCGAAACCACATTTACAATGTAGGGAAATGATCTGTTGCCTTCACAATTTAGAACATTTTTCATCAGTATCAAGGTGCTCAAGAATACCATATGCTATGTGAATCAGTTTTCTCTGTTCTATACACATCATTGATCTCGTGATATGTGATTGAAATCTCTCGCTTATCTGGTTTTATCGAAAACAAAATGTGAACTTTTTTTGTCCTGTAAAGTTGCCTAAACTAACGAAAATTTAATTGAGCTATCTCAATTTCATGGCTGCCAAAATACAAATTATTTGAAGTAGTATTACGTGGTCTTACTGGACAGGGGTGTGCTCGTGTATATTACGTTGCTATTCCTCAGTAAGCTTGCTCTTTCTAGTACTCTCGTCGACCTTCGGTCTCCTCTAGTCCTACCCAACGCGCGCTACAGTCACGTGCCTGCCGGCCCGTGCCTGGCTGGCGCCTTAGGCTCTATCTACACGTGAGCTACCGGGCTAACGCCCTGCTCCCATTCACTCTCTCACAAATTATAATGAAAAAAAATCTTAAACACAATAAAACAATTTAATTTTTATTCAAATAGAGAAAACCAATGTCTTTCAAGTATTAAAGACTCTTGATGGTGTCGAATTGTAATTCATTGTCTGACTAACTCAAATCTATTCCCTCATGGATCTTTATGAATACTCTCAACTCCTGCATTTCCAGAACTCGATAAGTGGCAAAAGAAATTGTAATGAGCATAGTTTTTTACTTCTTCCAAGCTAATGAGCTTTCAAAAATTTCAAGCCTAATCCAAATAATCACGAAATCTTGTTTGCTTCCCCCGTCTATGCAAATGATTTGTCAACACATATGCATTTACGATACCATCGGTCAAGATGGCGTTTTGTATGGCCCAATTCTTGAGAGAAAGTCCAAGCCTTAAATTTCCAGCTATTGAATCTCACATCAGATTTAACCAATACCTACCAACATAGAGCATTATTCCACCACCGATGGTGGTGCTCAACCAACAGATCGAAGCGATAATGTAATATTGTTTATTGACGGAATGACTACAATAACCAAAGCGATTGGATTACTGTTAAAAAAGTGCCGGATCCCATTATACTTTCTTCAAAAATCAGCGTCATGGCGCCTACTCAAGTGTCTCCGAATCATGATTCTGCGAACAAATGCAGACTTATTTAAGACCAAAGAACTCGTGAATGATAATTTATATAGTTGATATGTGAATGCAATTTTTGGAGTTTTTACTAACTTTTGCTCAGGTTCAGATCTCATCTTTAAGTGTCTTGACCACTAATTCAGCCAATTCGTGGCGTCTGTACACCTCCTCGTGAGAACCCCACCTTTCCTCGTAGTAATCAAATTTGACCGACAAACTACGCAAAAAGTCAAGAAATTTATGTGTTTGCCTCAATGAGAGTAGCTCGTCCTCAGTGGATTGTACGACAACACACTTATCAAAACTGAGATCGAATCCTGTACACGTTGGCCAGCTGGGCTGGACGGCGCCGGTAAACTGTTTCTTGGTAATAAACGCTTTGTTGACAAATCCCAAATATGAAGGATACTCCTCAACAAGATCAGGGATATCATAGATTCCGTCGATAAAAAAGATTGATTTGATTGAAATCTGCAAGTCAGGAACTCTCAAATCATCCAAGTTTGTGTTTGCCCCATCTTCACGTAAATGAGCTAAACCCTCGTTCACAACTTGTCTATAATTAAGCAATTGAAGTGCCAATGTTGCGCCCACAGAGTGACCTAAAATCAGAAACAGCGATAAGCCAAATTCCTGCACGATTCGTTCGATCGCCAACGTCACGTCACTGATATGCCCTGGATGTACGATTTCCGGCGAAAGACGATAATTTATCCCGATAATATCAATGTCGTTGAATTCTTCACGATCTTTGAGGAACTGGACTAGCTCTTGATAGTCATCATATGTGTTGTTGGTGTCGTTCCACGCGCCGCCGTGAATCAAAAGCAACGCGCTTTTGCTCAGAGGCAGGTGATGAAAGACTTTAATTGTTTGTAGCGCATGTGCGCCATACGACAATTCCATTGCGGGTGTAGATATTTTATTGGAATTTGTTACAATAACAAATTGGTCTCTAATCCCGTAATAGGAAGCCTTGTTAGGAACAAGGTATCGGAACTCGAAATCGCAAAGTTTAAGGTGAGCACGACCTGTACAGTCACCTAGGCCCCGAGGGCATTTACAATTGATAAGTATCGGAAATATAAATAAAAAAAGTGCGAGATGAATAGTATTAAGTTTCTATAAAAATTGTTTGTTTTGGAGTAAATCATCTTTTTGGCGCCACAAGGTCATAATATATGGGACCATAAAGTTGAAAAGTCGTGTAATCGTAAAGTCGTAAAGTCGTGAAAAGGCCATATGGTCAATAAGCATAAAGTCGTTGAAAGATAGTCAGTTTTTACCACAAGATTGTAAGGTCATGAAGAAATTTTTGCCAGGTACAAGTTTTAAAGAACGTTGATCGGCTCTGTGCGAAGATCATTGCGTCAAGAGGTCATAGGGAACAATAAAATAGCGAAAGAGACAGGTTTTCTTGACCTTCACCATTCCAATCTCAAAATAATGAAAGGCTCTTAGGGATTGAGCTGCTTAACGAAACCACTTGATTGAGATTTGCATGAGCCATTTGGAGAATTGTTCGAGTCAGCTAGTTTTTTCTTAATCTAATTCAAATCTTATAAATCACTGTTTGGAATGCTGAACAAACTCCTCTTTTTGGTCCCACGTATACATTTTTTTTCACCAATTTGATTCGGAATTCCACTAAATTGTCATTTTCTTCATCATTTTCTCAAATTTTGATCCTCATTTCGGTTCCTCATTGCTTCGGATACGTAACCTCAATTGAGGCTTGTCACATGATCCACGTAAAGTGTGCAAGGCGTTGCACTCTTAGTAACGGGTAGGCGATCTGTCACGGACGTAGGAGTCTCTGTCGCCACCACGAGAGTCGTCACGGTCGTAACCGCCACGGCCGCCTCTGTATCCACCACGGAAACCGTCATCTCTGCCTCTGCCACCTCTGAAGCCGCCACGACCGCCTCTGAAACCATCGTCACGACCTCTACCACCACGGAAGCCACCTCTGCCACCACGGAAACCATCATCTCTGTAGCCACCGCGGCCGCCTCTGAAGTCGCCTCTGCCACCACGGCCACCTCTGAAACCACCTCTTCTGGCAGGTGGAACGAATGGCGAGGTGTCCTGCTCAGCGGCAAGAACGGAGCCCTGGTAGTCGGCCTGGTTCAACACCGAGATGGCCTTCTCGAGCTCGTCGGCAGTGGCAAACTCAAGATTTCCGATGGTGGCACCGGACTCGTAGTCGCGGAACACCTTGGCAAAAGTGGCAGAGGATCCGGTCTGGTCACGAACGAAATCCTTGAAGTCTTGCCATGCAGTACCCTCGGGCAAGTTGTTGACCTTGACACGGAACTGACCACGCGTGTCCTCGCGCTTCTCCTTCGCCAACTCGATCTGCAACGATTGACCGTCGAGCTCGGAGTTAAGCAAGGAATCAAGTGCACGCTCGGCGTCATCGCGAGTTTCGAAGGACACAAAAGCGTAACCACGCATGAGTTGGACCTCGGTGACAGGGGCGACGGCGGCGAAGTGGGCCTCCACGGCTTCCTGGGTCGTGTCAAATCCAATAGGTCTGACAAAAAGTTTGCCGCCAGCAGGTTGGGCTGGGGCTGGTGGAGCAGCAACAGGGGCGGAATCTTGTTCGTATTCTTCGGACATTATGGCTATAAATTATGTTAAATAGGAGATAATTTTGATGTTAGGGGTGGGCGGGAATGAGAAAATAGTGTCCCGCGCAGAGCCACCCGTGGCGAGCGGTGGGTGCACGACCACGATGAGGGACTGCATGTGAGCCAGGGGTGGTTATTAACGAGACCCCGATATTGTTTTAGGGCAAGCTCAATAATTTTTTCCTAGATTTAAAATTATTGAGATTTTTTGAATTAGTTTTCATTCCGCTTTTCATACTACCACAATTGATCAGTCTTGAAGTCTCGGGTCTCTAACAAGTAAATGCTGGCTTCATCGGATCTCACCGCGAGCCCTAACAGAAAACTGGCTTGATTGATACAGGCCAGTGTTTCACAAATAGTACCCTTTGAGAACCGCTGATCAAAGCCCAAAAGCTCGTCTTTTTCATATAATGGCCAAGATATTCAAATCGAGACCAATTTGTTGAGAGGCGGAAATAGGACTGGTATACTCGATTTCTTAGTGTTTCAAAGTACGAACTCGTGCTGTAACGTTTCAAACTAATACGGTATTGACAAAAATTACTACTAATTTTTTTTTTGGTAGATGCATCAGATTAAAGGACGCTTTTGGCCGGTATTTCTACCTTCCATTAGCAAAACTATATAATAAATTATACATAAAACCTTTAACCATGCCTGGCTACGAGTCTAGCCGGCCCCAGAGACAATACCAAGTGTCCAACCACGAGCTATCTCGTAGCCAGAAGTGAAACACACAAACAATCCATTGTGCAAGAGAAGCGAACAAGACAAGATGAATGGCCTGCAACAAAAATGAATGATGATTAATATAAAGTTAAAAAAATGAGTGGTACGGGAATCGAACCCATGTCTAGTGCTTGGAAGGCACTAATGCTAGCCATTACACCAACCACCCGTGTTGAAGAAAATTAAATTTGGACTAATATACCCTACAGTTTATCTGTAAAATGATTTTTTCTTTTTTTCAAGACTGTGTGCTAAATTTGAATCCACTAAATTGAGGGAAGATAGCTAGTTTTAAATAAGAACAGCTCTGTTGTCTCCGGGACCGGCTAGATTTGTAGCTAGGCATGGTTAAAGATTTTTTTTTGTAAATTATCTCATAGTTTCGCTGAAGCAAGGTAGAGATACCCGCCAGCAGCGTCCTTTCATCTGATACATTAGCCAAAGAAAATAAAAAAAAAAACTGCCGCGCATGGCATCCCCAGGGGGCCCAAAGGGCATATGACACGCTTGGTAAAGAACGAGCACAGAGGCAAATTAAGCTGGGCCGGCTTTTATGAATTTCAGCGTGAGGTGGCTCGTATTTTTCGGCATCAAATACCTTCTCTGGATAACAATAGCATGGTGTGGCTAAAGAGCACTAACAAAAAAAAAAAAGTTCCCACATAATTTCTATTTTTTTGGCGGATACATCAGATAAAGGGGCACGCCAATCATGCAAATTCTTCGTGGAATGGAACAAAATACCGCACCACTCCGTTCATTAGCTAGGTACTTTATTCAGCAGAAAACACGAGACCATGATCATCACAAACGGTATGATTAGTAAAAGCGCACTTATTTATAAAGTTAGAAGAAAATTAACAAGTAGAATCAATGATTGGATAATCAAAAACGAATCAGGAAGCCATGGAAGAGAGAGTGATGTCATAATTTTATATTTTACTAAGAATCCATACGGGTGGAAGGGAAACCTGATGAAAAAATCAGAGGAATATCCCAAAAAGCGGGGCTTCGAGCTGTCACTGAACGAACTTCAAAGCGAAGCAATTGGGTTCCGGAAAAGGCAAAGATTTTAATTTCTTTTTTAATCTGATGAAACCATTGTACTTCTATTGTCTTGCACAACGGCCCATCGTAAGTCGCGCTAGTTTCTTGGCTAGACGTATATCGGCTAATTCGTAAAATTTGTTGAGTCATCCAGGACACGTGGGAGCAAATTCGAATTTCTTTGCTAAAATTGAACAATGCACACAATTTGGTGACACGAAAGTGTAGGGTATACATCAGCAATTTCTCGAGAAGTGAAAGGGGTGATGTCGCGAGCGAGATTACATGGCGGATACTTCAGGAAATTAGAGTTTTGAGCAACTGTTCATATCTAAGCCAATTCGGAAAATTCAAAAGCAAGAAGCTGGTATTTGAAATCCAAGAGAAGAGGCGTGATCATGCTAGAGTTTTCAAATTTATATTAACACTTTTTGTTGGTAAAGACCTCCTCGCAATAACATTTCCCCGAAGAGAAAGGAAGAAGCATGGCAGTTTACAATTAATTTGAAAGTTTTTAATCAAATGTTTAAAACGCTAACGTTCATATTTCTGGGAAAAAAAAAGAATTCTAGTGATTCCATCGAGGATCGAACTCGAGACCTCTCGCGTGTGAAGCGAACGTTATGACCAACTAAACCATGGAACCTCCTAGTTATGCAGGATAATTGCTGGTTTATCATATTGTATCAGCAAACGTGATAAATTTTCGAAAACATCTGTATCTGCCGAAATATGCAAGAAAATTTGTACAAAGAAATATATAATTGACTCTAAATTCTGTTCCGAGCTTGTCCGTCCAAGAATTACCTAACCTAAAGTTTTGTTGAGAAAGGATAGTAATTCCCATCAGAAGCATCTTTTGATCTTTTAATCGAGGGAAAAAAAAAACAAAGAAAAGGCAGTATCTATAATAGGATATTTCTTTCCAAGCTCAAAACCAATGCTTTAATCCCAAAAGAAATGATGGTGCAATATCTACTACGTCCTTTTTGTATTTTTCGTTGCCAAAGGCTCCAACAAAAGAAAATAACTGACTGATGAGAATAGATGTCAAATTCCTTCCATGAATATCCTGTAAAGAGGTTGACATCTGAAGATGAATTCCCTACACTGAAAGTTTTTTCTGATTTCATGTAAGCGAAAAACTGGCTCTAATTTCAACCAAGAAAGATGTGGCATTAGTCAACTCAGCTTCAAAATGCACCGCCATTAATAAAAAGAAATGCCCTTACTTACACATAAAGTCCGAGAATTTAGCTCTAGGCATCACAAATCATCTGCGGATAAACCCGGTTGTGGCATTCTATTCAGAAAAAAAAAAAGAGATCATCCATTGTTGCTATCAACGAAAATTCATGCCAAATATCTATTGTGAGGATACCTTAAAAGCCTGGATCATCCTATTCAAGAATGGAACCACGAACTTTGGGAGGCATTGACTGCAAAAATTAGAAGAACTGTTTTCGGAAGCATTGCAGATGTTCGGGCTCATCCTCCTCGGTTTTGATTTATTGTTGCTCTACATTCTGAGGCTTGTTAGGACATGTGGTGCAAGTCTCAATTCAATCCACCTTGCATATATTTCAAATCAAACAAGAAAGGAATGCTGAATCTTCCGAAGCCTGAGTTCAATTTCATGCAGCTCACGTTCAGGAAGGAATTCGTCAATTGACCTGGCTGCAATCAGCGACTGTGATAATTTGCACACGGAAAGCGATAGCCTGATATACTGGTAGAGTTTGCCCGATCTACTCGACAAACAACTTAAAATTCTCAGTTTCAGGCACTTGTAATGTGTTTCTTCACCATACCATCAGAAATTGCCTCACAGTTTTCAAATCAAACCTCCAACTATAATGGGCTGTAATGATAGGCGGCCACGCCCTGAATCAAACGTGAGGTACTGATCACTTCCTACGAATTTCAAATGCTCAGATGATGATGGAGTGATAACACCGAGAAAATCAACAATATTTTAAAAGAAAAAAAATTTAAATGGTATGGAAAAGCATGTCGGATTTGCAGCAACAATTCCGAAATAGTGTAGGGGCTATCACAGTACGCTCTCAAATAGAGGTCCGTGCAAACCGGGGTTCGATTCCCCGTTTCGGAGACGAAATATTTTTTTGGTCTTTCATTCCATTCCCGACTGGAATGAAACATTTGTACCGGATCTCATGAATTGCAGTCGGCCTACTAGCATCTTTTCCTGGATTGTAAGTGTCTGGTGGAGTAAAGTCACTTACGAAGATGAGCTTAGCTATTGTTATGGTCTGGCTATATTTATGGTTATGAAAAATGCTCTTAGTCATCAATTTAGCAGACGAAAAGCGAAATCAATTCCGAAATTTCGTGACGAAATTAGCAGTTTAGCTTAAGTATGGGAGTTTTGGGGCGCATAGACAAAGTCGCGCGACATGAACGACCTACACAGCATAAAGTCCTCCAAATGAATTCTCGTAAAATATATACATTTCAGAATGACATGATCTAAAAATGTGTTCGATCACACCACTTTTTTTGATCTGCTTACCTGTTAAGCACATCGTCTACTGCAAGCCGATACATGTATAAAATATCATCCTCTGTATCCGTTTCAAACTCGTCATCGTATATTGCAGATACTCTTCGCCTGTACTCGACTTGCATGCCGTAGTAAGCACAAAAGTTCGTCGATTCCTCCATGGCGCATGCAATATTGTCATTTCTTCGTATCGCGTCTCGCGTGAGCTTTTCCTTTGCCGACTCGATGGCAGCCTCATTCTCGCCATGATCGAGGGAAGGCCGATAGAACAAGGTATCACCAGGTAAGTTGAGTAGAGCATCAAGAAGCCCTTTAATGTGAACCACATCCACAGTACAGTCAGAAACAGATACCGCGAGTGACAAAGTATCGTCTACCATCCATCTATTTCTGGATTTATCCAAACTGTGCACAGCCCAACTTGACATAGCGTTAGGTATAATTGCGTTTGTGCCCTCACAAAGGTCAAAGGGACGCTTGGGATCCCATGGGATAATGTCAAGATTTAAAGAAAGGAACGAAGAAACGTGGCTCAATCTGTACACGTCACCATTATTGGGGCTCGAGTCCCTGACTAGCACCACGATATTCGGTCGGTAGAAATCCTTACCACATCCACACTTCACTAAATGGGCGCGGGCAAAACCTACCCAAACTTCTCGTCCTGGCGGGATTATTTGCGGCGCGATTTCTGGGACTTCCTTGCCGAGAATTTTATTAAGACTCACCATAGGAGTGCCGCCGCGGAGAGGCCCGATTCGGGAAGTTACCTTGAGCTTCTCGTGTACCGTGTATGCAAATCCGCATTTGCCGTTCTCGCTGGTAAAGTCACATTTCAAGACCTGGAGATGTGCCCATCGGTAGACGAAGTAAAGATGTTTGTCATACCCATGCTCCAATCGTGATGCCTCGCTCACCAAAGGCGTCCAGTTTTTTTGAGTCTTTTCTCGCCCCACGTTTTTGATCTGAAGCTCCTTTACCCGTTGATAGATCTGCTTATCGAACTGTTTACTACTCTCGTCATCCACTGCAAACTTTCCCTTCTGGAATTGCCAGGGCCAACTAACCCACATCGACCGATAGAGCTCCATCTGCTTGAGAATATACTCGTCCTCGTCGTCATCTACAATTGTTTTCTTTCGATGCAGTGTATTGTAAATGAGTAGCGGCTCCTCATAACCTTTCTCATTTTGCACCAAAATCACCCGAGAATCTTCCGGACCAAGGTACTTCATTTCATCTTGCTCGTAATCGTGAAAAAATGGTACGGGAAGAATCAGAGGGTAGTGTGTAATCGTGTAGTTTGTGTCGTTGGTGGTGAAGAATGGGTCTTCGCCTGCCATATTCGTCGGCACAATCAATCCAATATTGTTGACTTCATTCCAGGCAGCGTCGAATAATTGAGAGTAGACGAAAGAGAACTTTGGGTTGTTACGCAGCCCGTTGGGACTATATGCTAAACGTGAAACCATCATGTGATACCCGTACTCCTTGAGGTACACCGAAGAGCCCGCCATTGTGAACCAATGTTTATCTACCAAGCCGAAATCTAGTTGGAGCCGAATCTGCGGATCGAGGTAGGGCTTGAATTCCTGTAAGTATGGATCTCTCCCGCGGTCAATTTCTCGTATAAGACGCGCTATGACGTTTGTAAGCGATAGATTTAAGTTACGTTTCGGCGATACCGAGATAGTGGCATTGGCGTCAAGAATCTCATTACATTTATTCATATCGAGATCGATCGTTTTACGCGCCCCAAAGATCTTGAAACTTGAAGGTGACCAATTTCGTCGGCTTGGCGGTTTGTGGCTCTGTTTCTTCATGCTGATTATTTTGGAGTAGCGATACCCGCTCGTCTTGAACGCCGCTGAATTCTTTATGAGGTGCCGTTTGCTGATATCACGCGGAAAACTGGCGGGAAACTGGAGCTTGAAGCTCGGATCTTTTTGTGTTCGTTTAACATACGACGGCATATGTAGCCCGCCATGGTGGTTGCGGAGCTCCGTGTACACAAACGTTAGACATAAAACGAAGAGTATAAGCGATGCGGCATAGCGTTCTCGCTGCTTCGCCATGTCGGATGAAAGATATTATGTCGTAGAATTGAGCTCCAGCGAACGATTCAGTTTATTACAGAAATGGTGTAAATAGAACAAATAAATGTGGTAGATAACGGTTATAACAAATAAATGAAGAACTTTAGATGAAAGGCACAATGGCGCGTTCTCCGGCGCGTCTGCGGATGATGTGTGGGGGCAACCTACCGACAGAACGCAAGGTGGGGGTGGAGACACCCGCGCATAAATTCTGCGACGTCTCATGTAGACGCTTTCTGATTTTCTTTCTTTTTATTTCCTTTTCAAAAAAAAAGGTCGTAGCTTTGAAAGCCTCCGATTGCGTCCTAGATTTCGGGATTTGCCGAACTTTTATGACAAAGACTGGCGGTGATGACTTCGGTCGTCGGCCAATGTTGTCTGCATGATGAGCATGGCTGCAAATATCAGGATCCATCATTATAAAGGACGCTGATGGCGGCATGAATAGCGTGCTACTCTCAAAAGAATCTCTTGCTTTTTTGCGAGCGACAAGTCAGAACTCAAAAAATTCTCTTCGGAATATTTCATATAGGTTGCAGACCAAATGATAAAGACTAAACCACTTTTCGAAACTAGACGCTTATCTGTCGCCCGTAAACTTTACAGGCTAGAAAATTGGAGGAAAGTTCTGACAACAATTTGAATCCTTTGAAGATGCTTCTATTCTAGTCTGATCGTTTGTTGCACAAGTATGCCTGAGGGCGTATTGCAGCGTAGCGATTATGTATTATAATTTTCGCCAAAAGCGATTTGAACCACAGCATTTGCTAAACATTCATTCACAAAAATATCGATAGGCGATCAAGACTCTACTTGCAGAAATCTTGATTATCATTCGAGATTAAATCTGGTTCTCGTGGCCTCACTATATATCTAAACTTTTGAGCATGTCACTCGCTGTCATCATTCTATATTCCTCATCACCGAAGTCCTCAGGCGAAGACGTACGAGTGGCACGGAGGTTTTGTTGACTTTGACTGTCTTCTGGAAAGCCATCGTCTAGATCCAAGTCGTCATCGTCGACATCCTCTTCGGCTTCTGCCGCGCGATCTTCCGGACTTTCTGCTTCAGCATAGTGCTCATCATCATCGTCATCGTCATCGTCATCGTCATCGTCATCGTCATCGTCATCGTCATCGTCATCGTCATCTCCGTCTTCATCGTCTTCGTCTTCATCTTCCTCATCATCTTCGTCTTCAACGTCATCGTAGTCTGAATCGTCGTCGTCGTCATAGTCATCGGTGTAGTCATCGTCCTCATCAATGCCATCGCCCGAGTTCGGCATCGCGGATCGGCCGTCTGAGCCGGGCCCTAGATTTAAGGGAGATTTCATTGGCTTCGGCGCGGGTGTTGAATTGCTGGCCCCAATCATGAAGTTTTTCAAAGGCGAAGTGAAGGAAGCTGATACTGGTCGATCGTTGTGAGACACATCGCGCTTTTCTTGTTTAGCGGCGACCTCGGATGCGATTAAATGAGGTGATGTCGGTGGCGAGTACACGGGTTGCTTGGGCGACGGAGGACCGGACTTCGACTTAATACTTCTGGCAGATTCCTCCTCGGAATCACTCAAATCGCTTAAATCGGGGATAGGGTCTCTCCAATAGTTTAGGTCAGTATACCTCTCGTCGGGAATAGTCATGTCATCTGAATGGATACTGCGGGGCGACCCAGGACTCATGGGCAGTCTTTGCAACCCCTCATCATCCTCATTCTCCGTATCCTTGCTGTGAATGTACTGATCTAGCTGATTTTGATTCCAACCCTGGTTGAGATCGCTGATGTACTTTAATGGCGGGAAAAACTGGTCGACCAATTCACCAATGTGTAAGTAAGATGACTTGTACCCCGCCAATTCCAACAACTCCATATGAACTTCTCCATTGGGGTTGATGGTGAAGATTCTATGTGAGGGAATCTTTACACTACGGTAACTGATGGCATCTGTAATCCGATTACCGAAACCGGCATAGAAAGGCGTACGCTCATCTTCCACATCCTCGCCGGCTGATGCCTGCTGCGCCGAGAAAAAGAGGCTGTTGATATCACCAAGACATGCCATCTTGAATACCTCTGGCTTCTTCAAAATGATCTCGCGCCTTAAGGCCGCCATCGTGCGATCAGGCGATAAGATCACGGGCCCCTTTGGAAGTCTCATGCCATCCTGGTTGATGCTGTCGAGATACTGCCTCGTTGTATCTGCCTGTCCGACCGATCTTGCTGTCAAATACATTATATTGTATCCGTTACGGGTGATGTCTTGGAACAAATTGGCCACGCCGGGATGGGTCCAATCCTTGCCGAACATATTGAGCACGTGGCCAAGTGCATCGGACTTGGTGATCGTCCCATCGATATCGGAAATGACAATGGGGATATTTGACTTCCAGAGGTATAAGTCGGCCTCTACCTGAGCTCCACTTTGCGGCAGCCGGAACACCAACTTGTTGCGCCCATATTGAAGTTTGAGCAGTAGTAGCTGTTCAGAAGTAAGCCGCAACGTTTTAATATACGTCTTGTCTTGGTTGGTGTGGTCTACCATAGCGGCTTGAGCTACCTCCATTTCTTCAGACGGGATTGTTAAGTTGGCCTGCGGCATGTCTTCCGTGACCTCGAATTCATTATCGTCGTAAACAATACGAATATGACCATCTTTGTCCTTTTTAATAAGACTCTGAAGTAGCCTGAGCTCCTGAGACTGGTCATCTTTGGATGTGTGCCCCAACCATTCGTTCCCATTGAGCACTGCATCCATCTCCTTGAGGAAAATGCTGTGCACTAATTTATCTGACGAGTCGATGTTTTTCTGCGAGTTAGGTTTGTACCCGTCCATATCGAGAATCACATCACCATTGACGTCAATTTTTGACGGGATGTTGAGGTCTTGCGTGATGCGCTTCACTTTTTCGAAAGTGAGTCGCAGTACCAGCAGCATCGACTCTGACCCGGAGGTGTTTGCGTCATTTTCGGGAGAAGATTTGGGCGATTTCGGTGCCGGTGTATCCAGCAATTTGATTTTCTTCTCCATGTCTTTGTGGGTCAATTTTGCGTTATGATTCAAATCGAGAAGTTCCGGTTCTACCTTGACCGGATCCGGCGTTCCGTTTCGCCCTGCCCTATCGCCTTGAACTTCAGATGATTTACTAGGATCTTCATTTTCGAGTTCGTCAGCAGGCCCCATTTCCGGCGAGCTCTGAGCGCTGATTACTGGTGAGGTCATAAGCGACAGCGATAAGTCCTTGGCGTCAGTTTCAAATACAAAGAACGCTTCACCGCCATCACCTAATTTCATGGGTAAGTCGGTTTTACGTCCATTTACTAACAATTCTATTTTCTTTTGCAGCGGCTTTATAATCCTAAATTTGCCGAAGCGTACGTGCCACGGCAGGCAGTGGAGCGTGCCGTCCAGGTGCTCTACCACGATGATATCAATGGCCCCTGAGAGCGTGGCCGGGTTGAGCGAATTCCATTGGTTGTACACGTATCCGCCGACCTTGCCCACATACTGCATGTTTATCGTTAGTTTTTTAATGGAGGTGAAGTCGAGTGTATGTAATAGTTGAGGTTAAAGTATGGGGGAGGATGGGTGAGGGTGGAGAAGCAATTACGCGCGGATGCGCATACGACGAGTAGGGCCTGCCACCATCGCCAACGGCAAAACAAATGACGCAGGTATTTTTTTTTTTTTTGAATTTCTTAAAATGAGATACAGCTTTTCAAATTAAAAAGAAATTATGGAATTGTTTGAGGATTTACATAAATAGGCCGTTCTGGGTCTGGAAGATTATTGTTGCTTCGCGAATTAGAGTTTTGCGGCCATATGCTGAAACATCACGTGGTGTTTATGAAACATAAGGTTCCACCTTTTATATCGAGAAAGCGTTTGTTTGTGTGAATTTATGATAAGATAGGCAAAACAGTTGCTTTAATACTGGAAAATATTTGAGCATGGTCAACCTCTGAACAGAGTCAAAAAGTGGTTTACGCCACCATTATCCCATCAAAAGTATTTGAGTCCCTGAGTCTCAGGTTAAGTATTTTCACAACGAAAATTAGACCCTTAACTAAAGGTAGAACTAGATATCTTTTTCGAACTTCATAAAAATGTCCCGCTGTATCCAACTGAACTTTCAACTTAATTTGAGCGCATTTTCTAGTCCGCGTCTGCTTCATAAATCTAATTACAAGAAAATTAACCGTCGAGAAACAAGACCAGCGTGCTCTTCTATTTGAAGCATTCCTTAAAAACAATTAAAACGTGGATAGCAATAGAGAGGTGATTTCTCGGACACGCTCGTCTTTTCTTTGGTGATCTGGTGCGCCTCCATCTGTTCGTGTTTTGAAATTCGAGAAGGCCACAAGGCAATACCTTTCTCATTTCATTCTCTCTGCTTTCAAGTATTTGAGAAATTGGTGCTCTTATTGAGAAGAAGATACGAAGGCAAAATCAATTTATACTCCAGCTCATTGAGCGGGTTTACTTGCGCCGTATATGCTGAACTATCTTGGTGAGTACTTAAATGCCCTAAGAGCGCTTGTTTTTTTGCTTCTGGGGAGACGATGACACTTCCGTCATGGTTAAACTTTGCTTGTGCTTCATATGTTGATCGATTCCGTATCCTCTCAGTTTATCGATGAGGAGATTTGTAAGCTTGAGCCACGAAGAAGTCGACAATTAAAAGACTCTAGGCCTTTATGACGGCAAAGATAATTGTAGATTTGGTGTTTAAATCAAATTTGATTCCCCACGCTTGATTCGTGTAAGTTGAAATATATGACTCGTCAAGCAATTCATGTAGCTTGTACACGGCCGCTCAACCCACGCTCGATTTGTCCCTGATATCAGAATCAAACGCTAATTGCAGAGGTAAGAGGCCACTGCACTGTACCGTATGGTATCTCTCAAAAAAAAAAAGTTGAATTAGGAAGCTCGAGCAGTTCGAGGCCATATGCAGCGTAAGCGATCGCTACGCCTTCATTGGCCGATACGGGGCTGTACCGATGTTATGAATGGAGAATTTCGATGCCAGAACGCCTTCATAAGTCTATCGAAGATTCTCATTGGCGAATTTGTCCATCGCATGCACTTCCCTCTTTGGGCTATTGCAGGCGTTGTGCGGCTCATTCTCGAAAGTAGTCAACGTTGTGGGGCAAATTTCACCATGAGCCAATACGTGGAAAGTCAGCAAATATGAACTCAATATATCATCCCAATCATCTCATTTCGAGCTTCCAAGGTATTCAGCCAGGTGGTAGTCGAGGATTACAAATGAAATGACGAAGAACGCAATAGACCGAAAGACCTGAGACGCATCATTACTGGCATCAGACCTGCATCAGGATCACCGAGACGCAGGCGTCCCGAAATAAGCGCTGCAAGCTATCGCTTCTGATCGAGAATTAATATTTATTTTTTTGGGAGAGGATAGCGACCTAGCCATAATAAATCTTATCGACTCACAATACTAATTGTCTCTGAGAGAAGGTCAGTAAAAAAGCAATGGTGTTTGAGATGTTTGCCGTACGTGACAGTCAGGCACGCGTGTGCACATAGGCAGACTCTGCAGCAACGTGCGTTGAATAATTTATGTTTAGGAACGCCGTTCGGCGAATTTCTATTGCATTTGCGATAAAGATTGCTTGCCTCTGACGGGTCAAAGGCCTGGAACTCCGAGCAGGGTACCTTTTGGAGATAAGCAACGCATCTTATATAATTATTCGGCCTACCTGTTATTGCGCTCTTTTTTTGTATTTCAATCATTCTTTTAATTAAATTTAAAATGAACCGTTCTGCTTCGAAATCTCTTAATCCCGAGAAGTCGTTTTCGGGTGGCCAGTCTCTGGGGGATGATACCGAGGCCTTCGGTGTTGGTATCACTGTCTTTACGACAACCAAAGAACAGGGTCTTGATGAGAATTCTACCCTGGGCCAGAAAGGGGAACTCAGAAAAGACTTTTCGCTTTGGTCAGTCCTCGGAGTTGGATTCAGCTTAACAAACTCGTGGCTAGCTGTATCTTCATCACTCATAGTAAGCATTCAGTCTGGTGGTCCCATCATTATCATCTATGGAATAATGATCGTGGCATGCATTTCCTTTTGCATTGCGGCAACGCTATCCGAACTCTCGTCCATCATTCCTTCTGCTGGAGGCCAATATGTGTGGGCTCGAGTATTGTCGCCCAAGAAGTACTCCAGGTTTTTGTCATTCTTGTGTGGATCTCTAGGCTGGGTTGGTGCAATCTTCACTACCGCATCTATTTCTTTGAGCATAGCACTGCTTATTATGGCTTTCTGGAGCTTGATGCACCCTTCTCACGAAACAAAGTCATGGCAACTATTTGTGGTATATCAGCTTGTTAATGCGTTTACTTTTGTTTTTAACTGCTATGGCAAATACTTGCCGCTCATCGCAAACGGGGCCCTCTATTGTTCATTGATCTCATTCGTGGTCATTATCATAACTGTGGTATCGTGCTCAAAAGGGAACTACCAGTCGGCAAAATTTGTTTTCGTTGATTTTGAAAATGCTACTGGCTGGAACAGTTCTGCGGTAGCTTTCATCATCGGCTTGATAAATCCAAATTGGGGATTCTCTGGTCTCGATGCAGCCACGCATATGGCAGAGGAATTATACAACCCTGAAAAGGTGATACCCATTGCCATTATGGGCACTGTAGCGATTGGATTGATCACAGCCTTGCCTTATTCTATTGCCATGTTCTTTTGTATCAGGAATTTAGATGAGATCACAAACAATGGTACGGGATTTCCCCTTTTGGACATCATGTACCAGGCTCTTAATAGTCGAGCAGGAGCCATTTGCTTGGGAATGTTTGTGCTCTTCTCGGCCAATTTCGCAGCGATCTCATCCCAGACTTGGCAGGCTAGGTTATGCTGGTCGTTTTCGAGAGATAAGGGCTTGCCGTATGCAAAGAGTTTATCCGAGATAAATGCGAAATTGAACGTGCCTTTAAATGCACACATTGCGTCCTCTGCAATTGTCGCAATTTTGGGTTGCTTATACTTGGCGTCTACTTCTGCGTTTAACTCAATGGTGGTAGGTTCCATCACGTTTCTTCTTCTTAGTTACATGGTACCCACTTTGTGCCTTCTTTATCGCGGTCGTGATAATATCAAGCATGGGTACTTTTGGCTCGGAAATTGGGGATTGCTTGCCAACATGGTCACTATCGCATGGTGTTTGATCACGCTTGTTTTCTATTCACTCCCCTTCTCAATGCCTGCCACTGCTGGATCTATGAACTATGTTTGCGCTGTTTATGGGGTGTATGTCATTTTGGCCTTGGGATATTGGTTTTTCCCAAACAAGAAGTATTCAGGTAGAGCCAATTTTGCGAGAGACACTGATTTAGGTGAAATGAGCGAATTTGCTGATGTGTGCCTCAAAAACTTGTGAGATTTTTATGTATGACGTGAAGTTTTGTTTTGTCTGGTTTTAAAATTCCACGCCGTTTTTCTAGTGATTCACATTTATCAACCTATGCAGAATGCAAGAGAAGTAATTGAAAACGATAGAAAGGAAAAAAGACTGAGCATGGATGACAGCTTTTCATATGGTCAGGTTATGCTCCAAAATAACAATTTGGCTCGGGTACAGGTTTCTTCTTTCCTTGACGAGCCTTCAACCTTTTATTAGGGGCTAGCGGCTAGTAACCGCCACCGCGAAACCCCCAGCCATTCCCCTTTTTGCAACCAGCTTGTTTTAACTTTTGAATCGAGAATTCAGCCCTTGTAATTTTTTTCAAAAAGGAATCAGGAACAAATAAAGAAAATACAGAGAAACTACCTTCATCATCGTTTAGTCTTGCAAGTTGAAAATGCTCAATTTACTTTTACCGAAGCTTAAGGTCTAATGGAACGCAATTTTTAGCGCTAGCGCTACATCTACGGAAAGCATGGTTGAATCATCATTGTGCCCAGCTTGCAAAAAAAGAGGACAGATTTTGTTCAAATGATCATGCCTTTGGTTTTTTTTCACGACTCACATTCTCTGCTTTTTGTCTCTAGGCAATTGTAGTGGTACTTTACAGCATAGAGTAGGTCAGTCTGCTAACTCATCAAGGATCGTTTTTGATTTCAGCGAAAAAAGGATTAGAAACGTCATGGGTCACATTCGACGTTCGTCCAGTTCCGTTTGTTGCTATCAGATCATGCTTTCTGAATAATCAACCGAGCTTTTCTTGGCATCTTTGACATTGAGATTAAGCTCGCAGATACACTGTAGGGTCAGAAAGCACGTGCTCACAGAAATTTCTTGGGTGCGGAGTGGTTGGCCCGCTTTCAGATCCTGGTGAAGAAATTGGAACGAAGAGTGATCAGCTGAGTTGGACTGCATGTATGAGATCTAGGGCGGGCCGAAATGTGGCCCCCGCGAGAGAAGTAATAATCATCAATCACCTGATATTTTTGTGCAGTTGTCCGATTTTACTGAAAAGTTCATTAGCTCTATGTTTCAGATTATGACACATGACACTCAAACTAGATTCCCCGGTAATGACGGGGAGAGTTTTCGGTTTCTCCTTCCCGGATTTGCTTGGCACCACAATTTTTTTGCGGCGCGCGCAAGGCTGAGCCTCACCTTATCTGGATTCATCAGGAGATACGAGCAATCGGGCACAATCAACTTCTCTTTTTCTTGGCGTCGCGTCAGGAAGCCCGAGAGAAGTAAATCTTGATTTTCTATACTCGCTATGGTGCAAAATTGCAAAAATGTTGGGTTGTTGATACAAAATTTTTCCTCCTCTAAGTCTTATCTTTCGTCCCCTAATGAAACATTCCTGAGGCACGGGAGGCTCAGCTTAGCGCATTTTTTTGCGCACTCCTGGCGGGAGAAGTATATGAAATTCCGCAGATGCCGAGAAATGTTAGCGGAAGTTCCGCATGAGATAAGATGATAAAGTGAAGATCTCAGCTAATCTGTAGAACTTCAGCCAATGAAAATGTTAAATTCACCGGGCCGATCTTAACACCGGCCAACCGGCCGATAAACGTCAATTTTGCAGACACATATATTAGTTGATCAACCGCTCTGCCCTTATTGGTTTTTTTATCATCAACATTGATCAAGAAATAATAATGAAGACGGAAGAGAAAGGAATCAATGAGAAATACGGAAAAGATTTCGACATCTCGGTACTGGTTACCAATAAAGAGAACAGCGTTGACATAGAAAGTGCCTCGATTCCCGCAATCGGCGAGCTCAGAAAAGGCTTATCCGTATGGTCGGTGCTTGGTATTGGTTTCGGATTGACAAACTCATGGCTTGGTATCTCGGCATCTCTCGTGGCTAGTATCCAATCAGGTGGTCCAATGATGGTAGTATATGGAATCATCATAATTGCTGCAATTTCATATCCAATTGGAGCTACGCTTTCTGAGCTTTCGTCAGCGATGCCTTCTGCTGGAGGCCAATATGTGTGGACCCGTGTATTAGCACCAAGAAAATACTCCAGTTTCTTGTCGTACCTTTGCGGCTCGTTAGCGTGGGCCGGCTCGCTTTTCACGAGTGCATCGGTTGCATTGAGTATATCTCTCTGTACAATGTCGTTCTGGGAGTTGACTCATCCTGAACATGTGACCGAGTCATGGCAATTATTCATAATTTTCCAAATGGTGAATGTGATATTGTCCGTCTTCAACTGCTACGGAAGATACTTACACGCTCTCGGCACGGGAACTTTGTACTTGTCTATACTTGCATACGTGATCATTACGTTGACGGTGTTGGCATGCTCTAGGGGCAATTATCAGAGCGCTGAATTTGTATTCGTGAGTTTTGAGAATAACACCGGATGGTCGAGCTCAGGAATGGCTTTCATCATTGGGTTGATTAACCCCAACTGGGCATTTGCGTGTCTTGATTGTGCCACTCACTTGGCCGAGGAAGTCTACAAGCCCGAAAGAGTGATTCCAATTGCAATCATGGGCACGGTTACCATTGGATTAGTGACTTCGTTCACTTTTGCCATTTCGATGTTCTTCTCAATCAGAAACATGGACGAGATTTTTGAGCACGGCACCCTCTTTCCTATTGTGGACGTGTTTTACCAGGCATTGCAGAGCAAGGCGGGCGCTATTTGTCTTGGAACCTTGGTTCTTTTCTCGTTTGTGGGTGCAGGAATCTCATGCCATACTTGGCAAGCTAGATTATGTTGGTCTTTCTGCAGAGACAAGGGTTTGCCATTTTCGGACAAATTGGCCAAGATTCACCCAAAACTTGGTGTGCCATTGAACGCGCATTTGATGTCTATGGTACTCGTTGCACTCTTAGGATGCTTGTACTTGGCATCTAGTACTGCTTTCAATTCGATGGTGGTGGGATGTGTGACTTTCCTGATGTTGAGTTATATGGTACCAACTGTTTGTCTTTTGTACAGAGGCAGAAACAATATCAAGCGTGGCTGCTTTTGGCTCGGCAACTGGGGTCTTGTGGCCAACTATATCACGATTGGGTGGGCGCTCTTTGCCCTTGCGATTTACTCGCTTCCATTTGTCATGCCAGTCACCGGAGGCTCTATGAACTACGTCAGTGTAGTGTACGCTATCTATGCCATTTTTGCTTTTGGGTATTGGTTCTTCCCAATTAAGAAATATTCATGCAGAGTCAAGTTCGCTGGCGGCCTTGGTAGCAGTGAAGAGGAGGAGTTCCCAGATGTCTGCCTCACCAAATTGTGAGTTTTGTATAATTATAGATTCCATTCAATGAACTTGCACAATGAAAGCGTTTTACCAATTGTATCTCTAAATTGTCTTTTGTATCTGATTTGTCTCAGCTAAGCAATGGCGTATCATCTTCTCATAGTACTAAAGTTTGAAAAGAGAAATACTCCTCTGAATTATTGGCACTCCCCCCGTCAGGCTTCTAATGACAGAAATTTCCGATAAGACAATCTGGTAGACTGCAGGGACGAAAAGCGGAATTGTGCGCCCGATAAGTGTGAACTACGAGGGCTTATGCGATTGGATGCGTTATATCATTTCCTGCTTCACCGAAGTTCACCCCACGTGTATTTATCGAGAGAAGCAATTATTGGTCATGAATGAGGATATCGTGAAGTCATTTGACTGGCGAATTTAAAGTAAAATACCGCCATCATCAATAAAATCGAATGTTGATTTGTTTTTTTTTATTGCTGTTTTTCCCATATCTAAAATATTACCTTCGGAAAAGTGCGGGCGCAATCCTTATCTCCCTTTGACAAGATACGAGAAACCTCCAATGCTTGCGCCGCACGCCTCTATCTCAACGGGCATATTTTGTAGCCCCCCACTGAATAGGGGTAATTGAAATTGTTCAAAATCTTTGTCGGAACCGGTCAAACATTGAATTTCAATTCGTAAACTCTCATTTTTGCTTGTGTTATTGATATAATTATTCATGTAGTCGCCCTCATTTTTCAATACTCGTAAATGCGATGAAATTGGTTCACACCGTGTGGCGCAGTGTCAAATGTACTCGTGCCCCGCTCTTGTCACTAAGCAATTGTTAAACTGGTCATGCGAGATAAGACATGGCCGCTCCTTAGATCCAGGGTGACCATTGTCTATCTCGCGCCGTTTTTGAACTGATGATATTCAGTCTTAAACCGCATTATTTCTCCTATAAGTAGAGCTTCGGGGTCGCTGATTTTCGTAGATTATTTTTTTTTATCCAGAATTCTTCAAGATGGGGAGTTCGAAATTTACACAAGACTTAAAAAAGGATTACGGCGTTACAGTATCCATCACGAATAAAGAAACCAGTGCAGACACCGAGAGTGCCTCCCTTCATGGAGTTGATGAGCTTAGAAAAGGATTGTCCGTATGGTCGGTACTTGGTATTGGGTTTGGATTGACAAATTCATGGCTTGGGATTTCTGCATCTCTTGTGGCTAGTATCCAATCGGGTGGTCCTATGATGGTAGTCTATGGTATCATTATTATTGCTGCTATTTCATACCCCATTGGTATCACACTTTCTGAGCTTTCGTCGGCAATGCCATCTGCTGGAGGCCAATATGTGTGGACACGTGTGTTGGCACCAAAGAAGTTGTCCAGCTTCTTATCGTATATCTGTGGATCTTTGGCGTGGACCGGGGCACTTTTCACCAGCGCCTCAATCTCATTGAGCATTGCTCTTTGTGTCATGTCATTCTGGGAATTAACTCACCCCCAGCACGTGACTCAGTCCTGGCAGTTGTTTATCATCTATCAATTGGTGAATGCGATCTTGGCCCTATTCAATTGCTACGGTAGATACTTACACACGATCGGCACGGCAACATTGTATGTCTCGGTAATCTCGTACGTCGTCATTACTTTAACGGTATTGGTTTGCGCCAAAGGAGAATATCAGGGCGCCGAATTTGTGTTTGTCAGTTTCAAAAACAATACCGGATGGACCAACTCCGGAGTTGCGTTTATTATCGGATTGATCAACCCCAACTGGTCGTTTGCGTGTCTCGATTGTGCTACTCACTTAGCAGAGGAAGTTTACCGGCCCGATAAGATTATCCCAATAGCTATATTGGGTACCGTCACTATTGGCCTCGTGACGTCGTTCACATTTGCCATCTCGATGTTCTTCTCCATCAGAAACATGGACGAGATTTTCGACAGCGGTATGCTTTATCCTATTATCGAATTGTTTCACCAGGTATTAAAAAGCAAGGCAGGTGCCATCTGTCTTGGATCCTTAGCACTTCTTTCGTTTGTGGGATCGGTGATTGCATGTCATACTTGGCAAGCCAGATTATGCTGGTCTTTCAGTAGGGACAACGGTTTGCCATTTTCAGATAAATTGGCAAAAATCCATCCAAAACTTGGCGTTCCCGTCAATGCCCACTTGACTTCGTCTGTACTTGTGGCGGTTTTAGGATGCTTGTATTTGGCATCAAGCACTGCCTTCAATTCAATGGTTGTGGGATGTGTCACTTTCCTGATGTTGAGTTATCTTGTACCCACCGCATGTTTGTTGTACCGGGGAAGAAATAACATCAAACGTGGATGTTTCTGGCTCGGTAAATGGGGGTTTATGGCAAATTTGATCACGATTGCATGGGCAATTTTCGCCTTTGTAGTTTATGCTTTGCCTCTTTACATGCCAGTAACGGGAGGGTCGATGAACTATGTGAGCGTGGTTTACGTGATATACGCTATTTTCGCCTTTGGGTACTGGTTCTTCCCTATCCAGAAATATTCGTGCAGAGTCAAGTTTGCTGGCGGACTTGACAAACAATCTGAAGAGGAGTTCACTGATGTTTGCCTCACTGATTTATAGGACAACGTTTTCGTTTCAGCTCTTTTTATTTAGTTTTTTGAAAAGAAATTCAATTATTTTGATCCCGAGATGTTGGTAAATTTTCACATGGCATGATGGATTCAACAAATAGTGAAAACGAGGCAATGCTGTGCTCAGAAGAGACCACTGAACAATTCAGACGTCATTCTCTTTGAAAGCTAGTGCGGCGATTGCTAATATTCACCGAGTAAAACCGGAAAATTTATGCGGCTGGACCCTTGAACCCATAAATATTTCCGCAGAAGAAGAAATTACTTATAAGTGTGCTTGCCAGGACACCATGAGTAGGAAGATTTCCGCAAAGCAAAGCAAAAAGTACTGGCTTCTTGTAGCTTACCTATATTCAAACCAAAATCATCTCTCAAATTGATGATTTTGAAAATTTATTACGATGGCTCGGGTGATGAGATGTGAGGCGTGACGTTCGGCGAAAACTTGCTTCATTGGGAAAGATAGGTGTGAGCCCGCTTAACGCCGATGCGGCAGTTCCCGGTGAGTACATGAGATACGAATGCAAGATGAAAAATTCAGTCTCTAATTTCGAATATGTATAAAACAAGGCATTTTTTTTCCTTCTTTGCCCGAAATTAGTCGGTCTTTCGTGCTTACGAAAATTTGGATGCACGAATAGAAATTTACGATAAAAAAGACCTCAGATCTTTAGTCAGCGATCTGAATCGAGATCTCGAAAGTAAGTTCTCAGCCCAGCTTGGGCGGTTTTTTTGGCTTATCGTTATCCGGCGAACAAAACGGCATCTTGAAATAAAAATTCTCGAGATTAGCGTGCGCCAGATAAGCAGGGCGCGGAATCGCCGATCAGATAAGCCAGAGTGGGGGTCCGCCCCGTCATGAGCTTATCAAATGAACGCCCTAAAAAAGCCCCCCGCCTTATCTCTGAAAAATCTGGGCAAAGTTTTGATCCCTGGTTCGAGCTTCGCGCGTTTTTACCGCATCGATCTCTTTTCGTCTTAGATGCAGACTTTTTTTTTTCAAATCTTTGTAGGCTCGCGCCCGGCACTGTCCCCAGTCACAGCTCACACGACATTTTTGGGCCACTAGTCAGTCAGATGCATGTGAAAAATGAGTATTCCTTCAGTAATATTGCTGCAAGAAAAGGCGAATTGTAGAATTAAAAATTGAAAAAAGAAATTTCAAATTCGCATTCTCCGAATTAGATCTTCGCTTAAATTTATCCGGCGTCTGAAACAGTAAACATTACCCGTCCATACCCGTGTCAGAGAAGTGTGAAAAAGCAATCAGGGGAAGTTGGGTCCAAATTCGGAACATTTTCGCGCGCATGTGATTTGTCGCACTGTCATAAACATGACCGCCCTCACTGCTGATTTGACCGGCGTCAGGTTCCTGCATGATGACCAGGCGGTTATCGCGGCGAAAAATTTGTCTAAGGCGATTCTTCAATATATATAGTTCTCATCCCGCGTAGATTTTATAGATTTTTTTGTAGACTGATTTGTTTCCTTTTTTTCTTATAGACATTTACAATGGAAATCACGCAAGTTAAGAGTGATAAGGCTTTCGGCCTTTCCGTTTATACCACCGACAAAGAGAGAGGCATCGACTCCGATAGTTCAATCGAAGGTGAGCTCAAACGTACCTTTTCGGTATGGTCGGTGCTCGGAATCGGTTTTGGTTTGACCAACTCATGGTTCGGTATCTCTGCGTCGCTTATCACCGGTATTCAGTCCGGTGGCCCCATGTTGATCGTTTACGGTATTATCATCATTGCTGCCATCTCTTACTGTATCGGTATCACGCTCTCTGAGCTCTCGTCAGCGATTCCATCTGCTGGTGGCCAGTACGTTTGGACCCGTGTGTTGTCCCCTAGAAAATACTCCAGTTTCTTGGCTTACCTTTGTGGCTCGTTGGCGTGGGCAGGTTCCCTTTTCACCAGTGCGTCCTTAGCGCTTTCGATTGCCCTGGCAATCATGGGATTCTGGAACTTGACTCACCCAGACCACGTGACGAAGTCCTGGGAGTTGTTTGTCGTATACCAGATCGTCAACGCGCTTATTGTTCTCTTTAACTGTTACGGTAAGATTTTGCCCGCGATTGCCAACGGTGCCTTGTACATTTCGTTGTTCTCCTATGTTGTCATCACCATTACCGTTTTGGCATGCGCCAAGGGTGAGTATCAAACCGCCGACTTCGTGTTTGTCACGTTCGAAAACGGAACTGGCTGGAAGAGTGCCGGTATTGCCTTCATTGTGGGTTTGGTTAATCCTAACTGGTCGTTTTCGTGTCTTGATGCCGCCACTCACTTGGCCGAGGAAGTCCACAACCCTGAACGTATTGTTCCTATTGCCATCTTGGGAACGGTCACGATTGGTCTTATCACGTCCTTCACCTACGCCATCGCCATGTTTTTCTCCATCAAAGACTTGTCTGCCATCACCCTGGGCGGTACTGGCTTGCCAATTCTTGACATCTTCTACCAAGCTTTGGGAAACAAGGCCGGTGCCATTTGCTTGGGCACTTTGATCTTGTTCACTGCGATCGGCTGCACGATTTCCTCGCACACCTGGCAGGCCAGATTGTGCTGGTCGTTCAGCAGAGACAACGGTTTGCCTTACTCTAAGTACTTGTCGATCGTTGACCCCAACTTGGGCGTTCCTCTTAACGCTCACTTAGCGTCCTCGGTCATTGTGGCCATTTTGGGCTGCTTGTACTTGGCATCCAGCACTGCGTTCAACTCGATGGTCATTGGATGTATCACTTTCCTCCTTTTGAGTTACTTGGTGCCCACTGCCTGTCTCTTGTACAGAGGCAGAAATAACATCAGACACGGATGTTTCTGGCTCGGAAACTGGGGTTTGTTCGCCAATATCGTTACTATTGCCTGGGCGTTCTTCGCCCTTGGATTCTACTCGCTTCCGTCCTTCATGCCGGTTACTGCCGGTTCGATGAATTACGTCTGCGCTGTGTATGCTGTGTACGCAATCTTGGCTTTGGGATACTGGTTCTTTCCAATCAAGAAATACTCGTGCAGAGCCAACTTTGCCGGTGGGCTTGAAAATGACGAGGAGGAGGAGTTTGCCGATGTGTGCCTCACGAAGTTGTAGGGGATTTCACGACAATTTACTAATTTATTTTTTACATAGACTTTACATAGAACATTAGAGTGATAGAAAATAGACACTTACAGTTAATGAACCCTTTCTTTAAGCATTTCTATACTGCAGATTTCAGAGAGGTTGTGGGGCGATATCACCGAGTCTGTTGAAAAGAGTATCTCGCGCATAATGACTTATCGAATCAACCACAGAATTGAGGAGATTTAAAAATTTTAGTATTCAAAGAGGCAGAGTCAAACTCGAAACTCTAAGAAAAATTGTAATGTTTTCAATTCAATGTTTACGCAAGCTTTTAATGTTGATGCTTGGTGCTTGTGACTATTCCCGGCTGGCTGGGCTAACAATGCAACATCCCTCTTGATAATTTTCTACAGATTACTGCAGTCATGTTCCGCTAGCCGTCATTTTTTTCTGTAATGTATGGTTTCTTTCAAAAAAAAAAAAAAGCCGAGCAAGTGGAATATTAATTTCAGCATGATCCATGTGCAAATAGTCTGAGAAAAGTCCGCTGTTACGAAGCCTGGAAAGAATCTCTGCCAAGCTCTGTTAGACTGAGACGGCATAAAAAAAAGCTCAAAATATCACTCCTTTTAACCCTCAGGCTTTCATATAACTCGGCTCGTCGAAAGCATATCTTAGCATTATTATCAATCAGTGTTCTTTTGAATACACACTGGCCTCCTGTTCAGTCATCAAGAATTGGGACCAAAAACCTGGACTCTGATCAAGATTTTAGACAGCCTGCTTGATAATTCAGAAACTGGCCACACTTGGTCATTTAGAGAAAGAAAAAGTTGTGAAAAATTTTTTAAAGATTTTTCTTTTAACCGACGGACGAGACTCACAATCAATGTTAATTCACAAAATTTCATAATTACAATTTTTAGTGAATGTACGGACCTTCTGACACCTCTCTTTCAGCTCTCGCGATCCAGACAAGTTCTTAAAAGCCCGGTTCCTCTCTCCATCAACTATCACATTCGATTACAAGAAACGCCAGCACAGATAGGCGTGGCCGCAAAGACAAAAACTGCCCAGCAACCACATATCCGTGCCCGACCATAACGATGTACTGTCTATTGTGATGGATTACTTTTGGACAAAGTAGAGAAAAAAGAAGAGAGCGCGTACAGAGGTGGAAATCGATGAGTTAAGTAGTGGACGGTTCGCGCTCGGGCCGGGTAACCCTTGCTGCGCAGTGCGAGTTTGATTCAGCGTATACACGGCCCTCTTTAACTCAGAGATATTTTGTCAAAGAGAGGTTTTGGAGGTAATCACCAGATTGAATTATAGCAAATAAAAAAAGTCGATTGCGTGAATTGATCTCTCTCACTTAGTCGTCTTTTTTTGATCACGATGTCGTTCTTCACCCAGAAACCCGCCGGTCAAAGTACCGCCCCATCATCGATGTTTGGTAGTACAAACTCAACTCTCGCATCTAATCAACAAGCAGCACCTTCCTTCACAGCACCTTCTTTCACAGCACCCAATTCTGCTTCTGCAACCGCGACAAATCCGCTTGGAGGGGCGAGCAGTGGTGGATTCTCCACCCCTCAAAGTACGTTGAATGCTAGCACCGCGCAGACGCAGCCGTTTGCTAAGACTACAAATGACAATGCCACTTTGCCTGCCCAAATCAATCCCGGCACATCTTCAAATCGTCTTTTGAAAGATTTGATGGATTCTGCACAGAATCTCCCGAAGTTGAAACATGGAAATCTCGCACCCATTAACTTGACATTGTCTGAGTTACGCAAAGAAACACAGGACCTCAGAAAGAATGAATCCGCAAGCGGTAATCATACAAAAGCTCATTATTTGCTTTCGCGTAGCGGAGTCAATGCTGCCGATCTCGAGCACGACTTGAACGCGTTGCCCAGCATCGAGACGGGCGACACTAGAGGCGAGCACGTGATCCATGGCCGCCACGAGATTTACGATTCGAAGTTCGAGACAAATGACATCGACCATCAGATGATGGCGAAAAAAGAAGAGACAATTTTGAAGTCGCTCGAGCAACTGTTGGTGCTGACGTCGCGTGATTTCGACAAGTTCATTAATCTGAGCGTTAATATCGATTGGAAAGTGCGCAAGGACGCGTTGAAAAAGCAACTGGGACTCCCTGTGCGTCTGAAAGTTACTGCAGAGGAATTGGCTAAGTCGTTTTCTTGGAAAAAGTCCTTGCCTGGGACATACCGAATCTTGTCTCCGATGCAGGCGTCACAGAAGTCAACGCACGTGACGAGGCAGGTTAGCAGAGATAAATTTGAAGGTAATGCCAAGGTTGTTTATGAACTCAACGAGAGTCGATTACTGAACAAACCCTTCCCTGTTTGCTCGCGCTTTGAGGATCTATGCAAGCTGAATGCAGACTCCAAGTCCAGACAGATGGCTGGAATATGGCGCGTGCTTGTAGATCTCAGCAATGAAAAAAATGCGAAAATCAGTCAGGAGCAGCTTTTCTTTGAGCAGTACAAGCACTCGGTCCCAGAATCGGGATTGAAAAAAACAATCGTGAGCAACTCCAAGGCAGCTTTGGAACTGCAGTTTTTTGCGTACATGGATGAAATTTACTTGAAAGACGATAAGAAACCCGCTGAGTTTTTGCCTGCGACAAATGTCAACAAAGTGTCCTACTTCATTCACCGTGTGATTGCTAAGAACCATGATTCAAAGTTGATGGAAAAAACTTTGAGCTTTAATGGCGTACCGATCTGGGCACTTCTCTTCTATTTAATGAGAAGTGGGCTTTACACCGAAGCTGTGGAATTGACCGAGGCAAACTCAGAGGCATTCAGTAAATTCGACAAAAACTTCCCGGTATACATCTCCCACTTCGCTAAAACCGGTGGATTCGGATTGCCAAGCGATTTGCAAGATCGCATCGCGTCCGACTACACACAGAACTTTCAATTTGTGAAAGACGACGCAGCATCATTTGATCCCTACAAGTATGCTGTGTATAAGATTATTGGCAAGTGCGACTTGGTGAAGAAAAACTTGCCTGCGGCGCTCAATCTAAGTATCGAAGATTGGTTGTGGTTCCATATGCTGATTCTTAACGAATTCAATGCGTCGTCGACATCGGACTTGCTTTTTGAAAATTACCGTCTCGAGAATTTGCAGCGCAAGGTTTTGTCCCTGGGCCCTGCTCGGTTCAACGCCTCGTCAAATCATCCTGTGTACGCCAAGACCTTGATCATGCTTGGATTGTTTGAATTGGCAGTACAGTATGTTTACGAAAATATAAGCGAGTGCGACGCGGTGCATCTCGCCATCGCCTTGTGCTACTACGGATTGCTCAAAGTAGCTAAGACAAACACGGACGACTTGGCGGTGCTCGACGTGAACGGAGTATGCGAGATCAATTTCAGCCGGCTTTTGGGATCGTACACAACCGCTTTTAAAATAAGTGACCCTAAAGTAGCAGCGCAATATCTCATTCTCATTTGCCTTCCTGACGGTGGCAACAGTACCGAGGAGACCGCGAAGTGCCACGAGGCGTTGCGGGAACTCGTGTCTATTTCAAGAGAATTTGGCTCACTTCTCGGCGAATTGACCCAAGATACAGGTGACAAGATCTCTGGAATGCTTGAGCGCCAACGCGCGCTCATCAAGCTTCCTGACCTTAGAAACTTTTACATTCAAATCACTGAACTCAGTGCACAAAGATGCGAGGAAGAGGGTCGGGTCTTTGATGCTTTACGACTTTATCAGCTCTGTCAGGAGTATGACACTGTAGTGCAATTGCTCAATAAATCGTTGAGTGAGCTTTTGTCCATGACACCGTTGGACAAAGCTCTCTTGAGAGGCGACATGCACCGCTCGCCAACAGGGGAGGTCCAGCCTGCCGAAACCAGCGAGAACAATATCATTTTGTTGAGCCGCAAACTCAAAACGGTGTTTGAACGCAACAGTTATATCTCCACTAGAATCTCGCTGCGGGAGAAGCAGATCAACGAATTTTTGTTGCCAGTAGTCGAGATAAGAGAGAGCTTTGTGATGTGTGATTGGCAAGGAACCTTGGACAAGATCCTGAATTTGGGACTTGTACCGGTCACTGACAGTGATGATTTCGTGGGGATCCGCGATGCTGCCGAGGCGCTCAATGGCTACGACGCGAAGTTAGTGAAGGTGATACCTTCAGTGCTCACAATTGCCATGACCTGTATTGCGCAAATCCACCACCAGACACTGGGAAGAAAATACGGGGTTCGTGATCACGAGCGCGCGGAGCTTGACCGGTTGAAGACGGTAGCGAAAAATTGCATGGTTTACGCGGGCATGATTCAGTACAAGATGCCGCGCGAGACGTACAGTCTCTTGGTGAACTTGGAGGCACTGCTCTGAGTCGATTTTTCATGCGATATAGGATCACAAAACCATCATAATATTCGCAAAAAAAATGATGGGTATATATACGTCGAATGAAAATTAATTTGGAACGCATAAAAGTGTCAATCTCTCAGAAATCGTAGACTCAACCTCGTTGATTGAAAAAAAAAAGACTTTTAAGAAATTCTCCCACATTTCTCACTGTGTACGGACAGATCCTGGTGTTCTCCGCAAAACACGCCCTTTCTATGTGTTGTAAATTGACCCGCACTAAGGTTTTCGTGTGGATGTCACGCGCATAGCCGCGCACGCCAAGACCAAGAATGCCAAGCCGGTGATATTGGCGGTGCGGCGCGCCTGATCATTCCCCTTAAGTACATGGGCAGATCTCGATACAGTTTTATCTTTCGCATCTTCTTTATAACCACTATAAAATCACGTCTATATAACCACACCAGTACATTTTAAGTCTGGTATATATTTAGAAAAAGAATTGAAGTAGTAACACAATAATTCGATCTCTTGGTTTACCGCAAAGCTTCTGACTACACTCTGCGCTGTTCGATCATGGCGGGTGTTTCCACAGAATCTGTAGCCGGTATTGTTGCCGGGCGCAACCCGCTTGCGTACCTGGCCAGTTCGCCGTATACGGTATTTCTTTTCCAGAGTGTTCTCATAATGTTCTTCTGTCATCTTCTTCATTGGCCACTCAAGAAGATCAGGCAGCCGCGAGTCATCGCCGAAGTGTTGGCGGGTATTATCTTGGGACCTACCGTAATGGGCCGCATTCCTGGCTTTTCCGACACCTGTTTCTCAACCAACTCCAAAGTGGGACTCAATTTGGTGGCAAATATCGGTATTATTCTTTTCTTGTTTATCGTTGGCTTAGAAGTCGACTTACGCTACATCCGCAAGAATGCAAAGGTGGCTCTCTCCGTTGGATTCATTAATATGGCAATTCCGTTTGCTTTAGGATGCGGTATCGCTCGTGGACTTTATATTGAGTATCACAATGACCTGGCGTCCTCGATGGGCTTTACTACCTATATGGTATTCATCGCCGTGGCCCTCTGTATTACGGCGTTTCCCGTTTTGGCTCGTATCTTGATCGAGCTCAATTTAATCGGCGATAGTGTCGGTACCGTGGTTCTTTCTGCAGGAATCCTTAATGATTTAGTGGGATGGATCCTTTTGGCTTTGGTGGTAACGCTTGCTAATGCGGATAATGGAATCCACACTCTTTACATTTTACTCCTCACCCTTGCATGGTTTCTTCTATTGATCTACCCGGTGAGAATGGCACTCAGATTATACTTGCGTAGATATACCAATGAGTTGGTCACTGGTCAGCCTTCTCAATTCTCGATGGTGATTATTATTGCCATGGTGTTTATCCTGTCTTTTTACACCGATATTATTGGAGTTCACCCAATCTTTGGGGCGTTCATGGTCGGTGTTATTGTTCCTCGTGACAATGGCTACGTTATCCGTATCACCGAGAAATTGGAGGATTTGGTGCACCTCGTGATGATCCCAATTTATTTTGCCCTCGCCGGCTTGAACGTCAATTTGGGCGAGTTGAACCGTGGCATTGATTGGGCGTATGTTGTGGGAGTCATTGGCTTGGCCATGGTCGGTAAAGTGTTTGGAGGATACCTTGCCGCAACAATCAATGGCTTTGCATGGCGTGACTCCTTGGCCGTGGGTGTGTTGATGTCGTGTAAAGGAATTGTGGAAATCGTAGTGTTGAATGTTGGTTTGAACGCGAAAATCATTTCCACGCGTGTTTACTCCATCTTTATTCTTATGGCTCTCATCACCACCTTCTTGACAACACCGCTTGCCCTCTGGGTTTACCCTGCCCACCTCCGGCCCCAGGCAGTGAAATGGGAGGTCGTCGAAGAAGACTCCTCTGAAAAGATTAACCTTTTAGAAACAACCTCGGTGTTGTCACACGAAAAGCTTGAAAAGTTCTCGTTCTCGTCGGTGATTCTCCTCTTGAGAAAGATTGACAGTTTGCTGAACCTTCTTCTTCTATTTAAAAACCTCGAGGAATCTCCCGCAATGAAATACAAGGAGGCAAAAGCGATCCATTTGCGTGATTTCACCCTGAGAACATCGCATTTGCTTGAGGCTTCCTCCGCAGGCGATACTGACGTCAAGCTGAATGAGCGTGATTATGCGGATTCGCTTTCGATTCTATCATTAATGGAAGCGTTCGGTTCGCTTCTCAAGACAAAATTAAGCACGATGTCTCTCTTGGTGCCGATGAAAAATTACGTCGCGTCCTTGAATGACCAGATCGACAGCTCATCAAATCTCATGCTAACGTCGATCACGATTCCCAGCATGATAAGGCCTGATGCCGAGACTTCCGACGTTGTCACAAATTACAATAAGCTTTTCGAGGAGTGTAAATGTCACGTGGGTGTATTACTCGCAGTCGATGGACAGGCCAGCGGCCACATCCACCATGTTTCTCTCGTACTCGGTCACGACGATCATTTGAGTGCCTCTGATTTACTTGCACTTCACTTGGTCAGACAATTGACAAGAGATAATGGCAAAATCACGGTTTTCGTGCGCTCTGCCACTGGCTTCAACAAGCAATTTGAGCAACAGTTCGACGAGTTTCTTGCTGCCAGCGCAAATGACGTCGAAATGAACATTCTTTACTTTAAAGAGCTCAGTGACATCTTCCTGGAAGGACAAGTGCTCAAAAACGACAAAAAGGAAAACGAAGCAAGACTGTTGTTTATTGTGACTCACGAAACAATGCAGGACGATGTTGAGGTTTCCGGCAGAGAAGTTGGTGACAGTGAAGGAAATTCTACGCTTGCGAGATTCGCCATGCGGGACGAATTTGATATATTGGTTGTAAGGGCGTCGAGTTAATGAATTACGTGGGCTGAAGCAGCTGCAGGTACACGTTGCTTAAACCACTAGCCCCGGGAAAGATTTGCTGTTTAAATCATATGCCGACTAAGGCGATGGCGACGGCGGGGATAGGCTGCGAAAATAACGGAATTTCAAGCCTAGCCCCGGGGTCATTTTTTCCTGATTTGGAGATCGCATCCACTGGAGATTTTTTTTTGCGCGTGCGAGCCCAAGGATCCGCGGCCATGTTGACAATTCTCAACATTCTGATTGGGTTCGGCATCTAGGTAGCCAACGCGCCTTTGGTTGTGCATGCGGATTTATCGCTCATTCTCACACGCTCTCTGGCTGTGCGCGGTAAGGTTCTCGTTTAACTTCTAGATCAACACTACTTTCGTCGAGTTTTCAAACACATCCCGAACTTATAGAATATAATATCACATCTCAATATGTCTGAATCAGAATTGAAAGTCTACACCATGGACGAGGTGAAGGAGCACACCACGGCCGACGACTTGTGGCTCGTATACAATGGCTTGGTTTACGACGTAGGCAGTTATATGGATGAGCACCCTGGAGGAGAAGAGGTGATTCTTGATTGCGCCGGCGAGGACGCAACTGAGGCTTTTGACGATATTGGACACTCTGATGATGCTCACGATATCTTGAAAGGCTTGTTGATTGGAAAGCTCGAAGGCGGAGTCACCAAGCAGGCTAAGGGCACTGCCACCGTCAGTGGTTCTTCTGAGGTTAGCAGTGTTCCTTTCCCGTTGATTGCCGCTGCAGGATTCGTGGTGATTGCCGGTGTGTATTTTTACATGAAGTAGTTTTATAGAGATGAGGATGAGGAAATCGTTCCTTGGAAGTGAGTCGAGCATATATAGTTCCTCTGGATTTTCGAAATTGGGTTGAAATCGACCTTGCGAGGATGATCTTTCGTTGCCTAGATGTGCTGATGACAGAAATACCAAACATGTACATTGAAAGGTGGGCTATCTTTCGATTACTTAATATATTAAATGCTAATATTGTTACTCTTCGACGGCAATCCTTGTAAGATACGATCGATACTATCGTTCATCTCTGATTTCGTCAACACCTTTCCTTCCTCAACCTCAGTTTCGCATGCCCGCACGCTTCTGAGCAAACTGGCCAATTTCCGGAACGGGGTCTGTTGCCAAAGTTGGGCTGTTTTGTAGTTGTAAGCTAACGCTTGTTGCGCGCCTTGATCACTCTCAAACAGCACTTTACCCGTGCAATAACGCCCATCATTACTTGTGACCTCGGTGGCTTCCACTGATCCAAATGTTTCCATTATAAGTCCCAAAGTGGCCGCATCAATTTGCGCTTCTGGCTCCGTCCTGTATTTCCACGTGACTTGCAACTGACGATTACAATTCTGTGGTAAGATGAATTCTGCTGTGTGTTGGGGGTGATCGAGCTCCGTGAACGAAACATAGCCACTTTTTTGTTGGAGACGGGCTTGTAGTTCACGTCGAAGCCGAAGACCACGCATCGCTAATACTTCCGTATTAGGATGACTTTTATTTAAATTTGCATTCAAACGACTATTCTCTTTTGCCTGGGCCTCACGAACCCGAAGCTGCTCTCTAAATTGTGATATTTGGCTTTCGGTATCTGGGTGAAATGAACGATCCTGGCTTTGCACCAAAGCCTTGTGGCGGCGGATTTCATCATACTGTTTACGTAGATTCGAATCCTGAAGTACCGAATTGATCTGAGAGAAGAAATGGAATTTAGTCGCAGCTTCGGCAGATGGATTTTTGTCGGGATGATAACGTAGCGCTAATTGCCGGTACCGTTTGGCAATCTCTGCTTTTGACGCATCTGGTGCCACCCCAAGCTCGGCATAGATATCGATTTTGCCGCTACTGATGTCGTCCATTTTTATCAAAAACACCACTTAACACAATTTCTCAAAACGGATAAATGTATGATTATACGAGATAATACATATACGAAGCCGAGATGCTCATCTGCCGGCTAGCGGCTGTGCATGCTCACCGCGTCGCGCCCACGTATTTGTTGGCCCCAAATGAATTCGATACCCTCTATCAAGCCACGTATATAATGCAATTTCCCTCCGTTTATCCCTCGGAAGTCAAGTACCGACAAGGCAGGATTCAATCGCTCAATGCCGGGCAGGAAATCGTGTTGAAGCAGTGCTGGGCCACGCTTTTGAAGTATTGGGGCTACGCGGTGGATTTGTCCCCCGACGATATTCGAAATAAGCATGCTTTCGTAGCGTCCTCCATCGTTGACAAAGAAAATAGGGACCAAAAGCATCCAGAATCCGAAAAAAAGAAAAAACGGGCACTTTTTTCTCGTAAACATACCCCGGCAGATCCTCATGCCCCACTTAGTGCACGGCGCACAAAGGAAATGAGCGCCAAGCTGGACCATTATGAGGAAAACTTAGTACCTTCCCGCGATACTATCAGTAATTACCGCGAGAAAATTCAAGAGCATACCGATGCCGAGATCTTGAGCGATGCTGCCTCGGTGGAATCGTTCGAAACGGCATCCGACTCGTTAGACGGAACTTTGATTGATTTCACCAATAACATAACTAGACACAGTAACTCCCAAAGAAGTAGAAAGAACTCAATTTCAAATGAGTCTTTCTTTGAGTTTATGGCAAAGCACGATCCTAGCGAGACGCATGGCTGCTTTCTCGACACGGTCAAAAACGACTTGATCGATAACTTCATCTTGCGCTTTGTCCGCGCCCGCAAACTCAATTACGAGGAAACGATGAAAATGCTTGTGAAGTCGCTTGAATGGCGCAAAAATGAAGTGGCGGTAGAAAAATTGCTTCGAGAGGGTGACGCCCCGAGCGTGGTGAGTGGCAAGAATCCTGGGTTTGTGAAGAATTTTATGGTCAACAAGGCGTTCGTGAGGGGCCAGGACCGCAACGAAAATCCTCTTTTCATCTTTCAGTCTCGCAAGCATTTTGCTTCAGATTCCAGTTTGGCAGGCACCGAACGATACGCGTTATTGATCATTGAGTGGTGCAGGCTTTTTCTTCGTGAAGTCAACGAATCCGTAGATCTGTGCTCGTTGATGTTTGATCTCAGTGGCTTTTCCATGAAAAATGCCGACAATGCACCAGTAAAATTCCTTACTTCGATTTTCGAGGCACATTATCCTGAAAGTTTGGGTATCGTTATCGTGCACAATGCGCCATGGATATTCTCCACTGTGTGGAGCATCATTAAGAACTGGCTTGACCCGGTGGTGGCATCGAAGATTCATTTCACAAAAGAATACGATGAGTTGAAAGAATTTATTGAGCCCAAATACATTCCCGAGTATTTAGGCGGTGACGACAAGCGCGAGCTTACATATCATAAGCCCGGGCCTGAACATACGAAACCAATGAAGGCAAAGGATGCAGAGTACTTCAAATTACAGCGCGAGCGGGACGAAATCATGCTTCAATTCATCGAAACGACGAAAAAATGGTGCTGTAGCACAAATAGCGATACTAGCTCACGCTACTTGCGGGATAAAATAGCTTTGAGCTACCAGTTATCGAACAATTATATTGCGTTAGACCCCTACTTTCGCAATCCGGGCATCTACGATCGCGACGGCACCTTGCACCTTCGGAATTGAGTGTTTTTAATTGAGACGTTTTTTTAGAAATAATTATATTTTAGAGAGAAATTTTGAGATCTTAGAGTGAACTCCGAACTTTGCCTGAAAGATTTATGAACGCATTGTTTCATTGCATTTAGAAATCAGAAAGTTCGAGGTGTGAGGTTCCTGCAGTGTGAAATGGCCACGGTTTCTCAAAAGCACCTTAAATTATTTTCTGAATAACTTGTTCTGTAAATTTGAGGGAATGAAACTAAATGACAAGAAATTCAAGAAAAACTTTTAAGAGAAAAGAAGTTGCCTACGTACTTGTGGAGATAGCTCGTGGTTGGTCACTTAATATTGTCTCTGGGGCCGGCTTGAGACTCGCGGCCAGGCATGATTAAAGAGATTTTATATGTAAATTATTATATAGTTTTGCTAAAGGAAGGTAGAGATACCTGACAAAAGCGTCCTTTAATCCATTAACCAAAAAAAAAAAAAAGGGTGGTCCTCACCGTTCAGCTAGTGGTTGCAAGAATCAAGGCCTCTTTTTCTATGAAATAACTCAGAGAGAATACAGCATGAAGGCGAATCCAAAGGTCTGGAATATTCCATTGTTTTTAAAGTTTTGCGCGGCAAAATTGATTTTTCATGAAGATAAATTCTCTGAAATTTTTCTTGATTTACCAAAACGCCGGTCGTTGCCCGTTTCAATTATAAAATCTGGGATTTGCCAATCTTGTGAAAGCCAGAAGCTTCGCCAGGGCTCATAGATGTCGCTGCGGCGAAAGTAGACAAGTACCTAACTCACTTAGAACAATGAAAAAAATTAGTTTGAGGCTGAGCACAAAAGCTTCCATTCTCGTCTAATTTCTTCAAGTTTCCATTTTTCAATGAATACCTCCGAAATTTCACCGCAAACAATGGACAAAGTATAAAAGTTGGCCGGCTGCGCACGCGTCGTACCGTCGTTTACTTTGCATCTTTTTTGCACCGAAAAAAAACCGCGTGCGCGCTACGCGATCGCTTGATAAAGCCGCCCTCAGTCGACTTTTCATTTCGGACACACTCAGTTTCTCCCCATCAAATCTTCTCAAAATGGCCCCGCAAAACGTTGGTATCAAGGCGATTGAAGTCTACATTCCTAAAAACTATGTGAACCAGGCAGAGTTGGAAACCTTCGATGGCATCCCCGCAGGTAAGTACACTATTGGCTTGGGCCAGACCAACATGGCGTTTGTCTCCGACCGTGAGGACATTTACTCGCTTTCGTTGACCGTGGTTTCCAGATTGTTGAATAACTACAACATCGACCCTAACTCCATCGGTAGATTGGAGGTTGGTACCGAAACTCTCTTGGACAAGTCGAAGTCGGTAAAGCTGGTGTTGATGCAGCTTTTCGGCTCCAACGACGACATTGAGGGTGTGGACACTGTCAACGCATGCTACGGTGGTACTTCTGCCGTGATCAATGCCGTTAACTGGGTGGAGTCTTCTTCGTGGGATGGCAGAGACGCGATTGTTGTTGCGGGTGACATTGCCATTTACTCGCAGGGCGCCGCCAGACCTACCGGTGGTGTTGGATCTGTTGCATTGCTCATTGGCCCTGATGCCCCAATTGTGTTCGACCCAGTCAGAGGCCTGCACATGGAGCACGCTTACGACTTCTACAAGCCCGACTTCACCTCGGAGTACCCCGTGGTGGACGGCCACTTCTCGTTGACATGCTACACAAAGTCGATCGACCGCGCTTACCGCAACTATTCCAAGAAAGTCACTAAGGACGCCAACAAGACGGTTGGATTCTTGGACTACTTCGACTACTCGGCATTCCATGTGCCTACCTGTAAATTAGTGACGAAATCGTTCGCCAGATTGTTGTACAACGACTTCTTGGCCGACCCTGAGGCTTTCAGAGGTAAATTGGACGCCGAGACTTTCGAACAGATCAGTGCCGTTTCCTACGAACAGTCTTTGACCGACAGAAACGTCGAGAAGGTTTTCCTTGGTCTTGCCAAAGCCGAGTCTAACACCAGACTCACGCCTGCATTGAAGGTGCCAACCAACACGGGTAACATGTACACTGCATCGTGCTGGACGTCGTTGCTGTCGTTGTTGTTCTTCGTTGGTAACGAGCAGTTGCAGAACAAGCGCATTTCTGTGTTCTCGTACGGTTCCGGTCTTGCATCCACATTGTTGTCCGTCAAGGTCGTGGGCGACATCTCTGCCATCACCAAGGTGTTGGACTTGGACTACAAATTGGGCGAAGGTAGACAGAAAAGAACTCCTGCCGAGTACGTGGAGCACATTGAGTTGAGAGAGAAGGCGCATTTGCAGAAGAGCTTCCAGCCACAGGGTTCTGTTGATGACATTGCATCCGGTGCTTACTACTTGGTTGATATCAACGATAAGTTCCAGAGAAGCTACGAGGTCAAACAGTAAATATCATTTTCTGGGAGATGTCGGGTAAAGGCTATGTAATTTATCAAAAAATAATATTTTCGTGTACGTTTACGTGTGATATGTAATGTTGTCTTGAAATTGGGCGCGCTTTTTTCACACTAATCAATAGGCCTGGGTAAAGAGCCAAAGACCGGTTGATAACATTCCAGTATTTTTCATAGAAATTGATCGAGCTTCAAGTAAAGAAATTCTTAAAATTGATAAGCCATAAAGAGGCCAATGGACCTACAGAGCCTATAATGCGAATTAGCATTAAGAACAATAAATCTCTGTTTCCTCTATCAATTGACCAGGAGCTGCAATTTTTTGCTCATCAGCATCATTTCAAGTACCAACTTTTATTACTAAAGCAGATTTCAATTTTAATCGTCATGTATCTAACATAATTAAATTTGGTCCAGCATTTGTTGACGGACCGCTAGGCGGCGATATTTGCTTTTTCGCCGCATCCGGCAACACTGCGCACCCGTGCACCACAGGGGCCCGCGCGTAGTGTAAACACTCCTCTAGGTGAAACGCCTTCTCGGCTATCATAGCTAAACCCACATCGTTTGATCATCGCCATGAGAGAAGTTATCAGTATTAATGGTATGTGATTTGATTATTTCTTATAATTAAGATTGATGATCTTGACAAATTTACCGTGATTCTTGATCTACTTTGCAGATTCCATATGGCTTTTCCTGGCCTTCCACAGCGCCTCACACATCCCAAGGGGCAGACTTCTTGGCCACAAATCCATCGAGTAATTGCTCGAATATATACTAGCAAATTTACGAGACGAAATTATTTTCATATAGACACAACTGATCTGCTACCGAAAAAGCGAGAGGTGCTGAAATGTGAACACCAAAATTCATTCTTTCAAGCGCTGACACGCGATATACACGCCGTGCGACCTGTTTGCTTTGCTGACAAAATAACACCAACATAACACAAGTGACACCTTAAAATCTAAGTTTTTTTTGGAGAAATCATCATCATATAATCTAAAATTCATACTAACTTAAAAAGTGGGCCAAGCCGGTTGTCAGATCGGTAATGCTTGTTGGGAGTTGTACTCTCAAGAACATGGTATAAGACCTGATGGTTACTTACAAGAGGGCTTAGACAGACCCAAGGGAGGCGAAGAGGGATTCTCTACCTTTTTCTCTGAGACTGGATCTGGAAAATACGTTCCTCGTGCTTTGTACGTCGATTTGGAGCCAAATGTGATTGACGAGGTGCGTACCGGCGCATACAAGGACTTGTTCCACCCCGAGCAATTGATTGCTGGAAAGGAAGATGCGGCCAATAACTACGCTAGAGGTCACTATACGGTCGGAAGAGAGCTCTTGGATGATATCTTGGACAGAATAAGAAGAATGTCTGACCAGTGTGACGGTTTGCAGGGTTTCCTTTTCACCCACTCTTTGGGTGGTGGTACCGGTTCTGGATTGGGCTCGTTGCTTTTGGAGCAATTGTCGATTGACTACGGCAAAAAGTCCAAGTTGGAGTTCGCCGTCTACCCAGCCCCACAAGTATCCACGTCGGTGGTGGAACCCTACAACACTGTTTTGACCACACACACGACGTTGGAGCACGCAGACTGTACATTCATGGTGGATAACGAGGCAATTTACGACATGTGTCGCCGTAACTTGGATATCTCCCGCCCTAGCTTCGGATCTTTGAACAGCTTGATCGCCCAGGTGGTGTCGTCGGTGACCGCTTCATTGAGATTTGATGGCTCCTTGAATGTCGACTTGAACGAATTCCAGACCAACTTGGTGCCTTACCCAAGAATCCACTTCCCTTTGGTGTCTTATGCTCCAGTGTTTTCCAAGACCAGAGCTAGCCATGAGGCCAACTCGGTTGCCGAGATCACTGCTTCGTGCTTCGAGCCAGGCAACCAGTTGGTGAAGTGTGACCCAAGAGCTGGTAAGTACATGGCTACTTGCTTGTTGTACCGTGGTGATGTGGTTACTCGTGATGTTCAAAACTCGGTGGCACAGATCAAGGCTAAGAAAACTGTTCAATTAGTCGACTGGTGTCCAACAGGCTTCAAGATTGGTATTTGTTACCAACCACCAACCGCCATTGAGGGCTCTGAATTGGCATCTGCCAAGCGTGCTGTGTGCATGTTGTCCAACACCACAGCAATTGCAGAGGCTTGGAAGAGAATCGACAAGAAGTTTGACTTAATGTACTCTAAGAGAGCGTTCGTGCACTGGTACGTGGGCGAGGGAATGGAGGAAGGTGAGTTTACTGAGGCCAGAGAGGACTTGGCCGCGTTGGAGAGAGACTACGAGGAGGTGGGCACTGACTCTTTCCCCGAGGAAGAGGAAGAGTACTAAGCGCCTTTCTCACTTCAATGATACCCCAACACCTTATGGCCACTAGGGCTTGAGGAATATTCAAGGATGGTTTCAGTTTGTCTTACGAAACTCTCCTGAAGCAGATCTATACTCTATATGTCAAATAAAGCTCGTATTTGTTATTATCTTCTTGCATATGTTCCAGGAGGTACGGGTGTGTTGATGTGGACCAGTGTTTTTTTCACGCGCACACAGAACCCGGGCAAGCCGGCGTGCGTTTAAAGAAAATCGAAATAAGGCCAATTGATCGCATTTCTTGCAAGGCATACCTTCAGATATGTCGGACTTCAAAGATAACAGGGATTTGCTAAAGCAGCCGCTCCATGGAATCTACATTCCCGTGGCGCTCATTATCTTCGGAACATGCATCATCGACTACCATTACCTTCCCTACACGATCACATTCACGGTTTTAATTTGTAGTTACAACTTTTGGGATGCATGGTCGCGTCGTAGGCTGATTGACCCGGTGAAATGGAATGACTTGGAACTCATTGACAAGACGGTGATTTCGAAGAACTCCGCCATCTACAGATTTAAGTTGTTTCACGAGGACGAGGTCTTGGATATTCCTGCGGGCCACCACGTTGCCTGCTGTTTCAGCATTGACGGCAAGGACGAGGTTCGTTACTACTCGCCAATTTCCAACCGTTTTGATACCGGTTTCTTTGATATCTTGGTGAAATCTTACCCCAATGGAAAAGTCCTGAAACGGTTCGCAATGTTGAAGGAAGGCCAGACCGTGAAGTTTAGAGGCCCCGTGGGCAGATTGAAGTATGCCACCAACATGGCCGAACACATTGGCCTTATTGCGGGTGGTTCAGGGATCACGCCGATTTTGCAAGTGATCACCAGAGTAATCACCACGCCCGAGGACCGCACCAAGCTCACATTACTCTTTGGAAACGAGACGGAAAACGACATTTTGTTGAAGAGTGAGCTCGATCAGATTGCTAGTAAGTACCCTGACTTTTCTGTCCACTATACCGTCACCGAGCCCTCTGCGACATGGACGGGTGAAACCGGGTACGTGACCAAGGAAATGATCGAGAAGTACATGCCCAAGGCTAGCCACGACAACAGGCTTTTCATCTGTGGACCTCCTGAGATGAAGAAAAACTTGATTGATGTCACAAGCGACTTGGGCTGGCTGAAAACGACGATGAAGTCGCTGCCTGATGATCAAGTGTTCTGCTTCTAGACACGTCTCTTTATTTACAGCGCATTGCTCATATTAGGCCACGTTCTGCAGTTTGTGGCTGCTCGTGGTCCTGGATAATCGATATCTTTTTTTATCGGCAGTCCAGATAAGAAAGAGTGTATGTAATAGAATACTAAAATGGTTTGATCGTGCCGCAAGTCTTTGGTTTGTGGCCGGATCGGTGGTATGATCATTACCGTTGTGTATATAGTTGGGTTAATACAGGGTTTTATATTGCTTTATTTGTAGACTACATTCAACAATATCTATAGGCATAATGTACGAGCACGGGAAAACAGGAATACTCCAATTATCCATCACTCAAAAATACGGTATATCAAGCTCTCTGGTAAATATATGCAGGTTCGACGGTGGATGCCGCCCCCAGACATTGGAGACTCGCAGGCCAATGAAATTTTATACGCCATGAATGACATGAAAGCCCACCTTTTTTGGTATGATTGAGACTGTAGAAGTAACAAATAACACTCCAAGATATTTTATTTACCCGAAAAATTAAAATTTCAGTCCATTTCCGTGGTATATATGCCGATAGCTATTTCGAATTTGCGCCAAAATTTTGGATTATACCAATACATAGCATAATTTGACTTCTCTATGTAGTGATTCCAAAACCATCTAAATTTTGCAATACTGAAGTCACTATTCCTATGCACGTCATGCCTATAGCTATTGTTGAGTGTATAGTGATTCCAGGCAAGGTACCCCAGTTTTCGATCTGTGCCTGTACAAACCACTGCGCGGCCAAACATATAATTCGCCATTCCGCAGCGCATCGCCTTTATATTGCCGCCGTCTTTTCTTGTAAATAGCCTGTAATTTTAGAGATGGATCGCTCAGTTTGTACATTTTACCAGAAAATTGGTGCTTGCCGACATGGTGAAAAATGCTCGCGAAGGCACATAAAACCCTCGGAGTCTAAAACAGTACTTCTAGCGAATCTCTACCAGAATCCCAAAGCTTCTACAAACGAGAACGAGAAAATGAGCGAGAAGCAAGTCGCTGAAGCATTTGACCATTTCTATGGTGATGTATTTAAGAAGTTGGCTACCTTAGGTGAGGTCGAGCGAATAGTTGTGTGTGAAAACGAGAATTTTCACTTGAGCGGTAACGTGTATGTGCGATTCTCTACCACTGCGGGCGCCGAGAATGCGATAATGACACTAAATCAAGAATGGTATGGTGGCAAGCCCGTATATTGTGAGCTATCACCCGTTTCCAGTTTCCATGAAGCCAACTGCAGAGCCCATGATACGAACTCTTGCACGCGAGGTGACCACTGCAATTTCATGCATGTTATCCGACCTTCAGATGACCTTCGGATGCGTTTGCGGCAAGCCCAAGATAAACAAATTGCTCTCTTGAAGATAAGGTCAGCAATGGGGGTTCCGAACTGGGGCCAGCAGTGGGAAGAGCCAACGACAGAAGTGTACAAGAGAGAGAGTCTTGAGAAGGTCTCAAACGATAAACAAGAAGAAGAAAGTAAAAATGTCGAGACTACAGAGGAAAAAACTGAGGTGCAACTGGAATCAAAAGTCGACGCAATGGCCAAGCTTTTCGGCCAGAACTAAAAGAAGCTTTAATAAGAATGTAAAAATGAATGCTCGATATTGTTGGGTTCGATAGTTTCGAGGTATCCACTCAAGACAATTGTGTATTAACAAATGGGCCCGAGGAAAATAGTCTGGCTTTTCAACCACAAGTGGGGGAAAGCCAATGTTTAAATAAATATGTAGAATTAGCCGACTTACAGTCCGCCACATCGTGCCCAGATAATGGGGTCGCACTGAGTGTCCACGTGAGCTAAGGACGCTCAACGGCTAGTTACAGGAACTGCCTTAATAGGACACCTGACAGATATTTATATATATATATTGGCTTATTGTGTAATTTAAATACGGATCTTTCATTTTCGAGCATTTTGTTTGATATTTATACTGAGGTTTTTTAGTGGTTATCCGCGTGTAAGGACTGCTGCAATTTGCAATTGTAATCCTAAATTTGATCCAAGATTGGAGCCATTATAAATTTCCGTAAGCGAAGAAATAAAATATGTCTTAAACCAATAAAAAGCCTGACTTAGTCTTAATCAATGAAATCTTAGAAATACACCAATAGGTTGCGCATTACATATCTACATTAGATTTATTGCATAACTGCCTTGTCCTCTACGACAATACGCTCGCAACCTGGCGGCGCATCAGACCATGCCTGTACGTGCATCCGCGGTGGTTTAGTCAGATCGGGCCCAGACAACCAATAACCGCCTACATCTTTTAGCGAACATTCTCGCACACGCCGACAAACTCTTAGAAATCCCCGCTTTCACTATTCAATTCGGAGGTTACAAAAGCATAGACATTGAAGACAAACGTTTCGCCGTGGAATAATTCTCTTCGACGCGTTACTGATCTTGTACGGAGACGCGACGCATAACAGCGGCAAGATCATTTTTTGATCCTTTTCATGACAGATACTAGTGTAAATCAACCACTTTTCGTCATAAATCTATAAAACCACCCTCAAGCATAAACCCGCATATATTACACTATGTTCATAAGCGCTTATAGAACATTCACAAGACATACGCTCTTTCCAGATAAGACGGGCCCGCGTTTCGGGCTCGCTCTCGGCGGGGTCTTTTTTTCGGGCCCGCGCCTGCTAAGCACTCACTATCCTGGGCCAAGAAGAAACACGGTGGCCACCCTAAATTCCGTTTTACCACTACTGGCCATACGTAATATTTCAAAACAAAAGTGTCGGCAGATGAGTTCAAAAAACGGTCTGAAATCGACAACGTCGTCTGGGGATCAAGAGACACAGGGACACTCGCATTCGCATCAAAGCAATTCTTCTAGTTCCCCACAGATTAAAGACACCAGTAAACACGACCACGACCACAGTCATGCCCATAGTCACGACCATACATCAATATTTCATTCTCATTCTCACTCACACCAGCATAATGAGCTTTTGGGCAAGGGCTTTCTCACCAATCCCGCAGTAAGAATCACGTGGATTGGACTAGTGGTGAACGTCCTCATGGCCGGTACCAAGGCGGCAGGTGGGGTCTACTTTCATTCGCAGGCCCTTATTGCCGATGCAATTCATTCTGTTCTGGATATGATTGCCGATTTTCTCACCCTCGCAACCGTGAACGTGGCCCTGAAAGAGGGTACGTTCACAAAATATCCATTAGGCTACGGTAAAATAGAATCGGTAGGGGCGTTTGCCGTTGCCGGTGTGTTGTTATTTGCTGGTTTTACGGTAGGATGGCTGTCGCTCTTGCAGATCTTTGAGATCTTTCTTCCAACGCACATTTACGAGTACGTGCTGATGCTCCAAGTTCATTCTCACAGTCACGCGTCGATGCCAGGGGGGCATTCTCATTCGCACGGTGGCGGTGAGATAAGCGAGATCAGTGAGAGAATCGCCCCTAACATCAATGCGGCATGGCTTGCTTTGGGGCTGATTGGAATCAAAGAAGTTTTATACAGAAAGACGATGAAAGTCGCTCAACAGACCAATTCCAAGGTTCTCGTGGCTAACGCTTGGCATCATCGTGTCGATTCTTTGACTGCAGGTGTGGCGTTTATTACTGTAACCAGCGGTGTCCTTCTTGGGTATTCATGGTTGGATGCAGTGGGTGGCCTTCTTGTTTCTGTCTTAATTTTGAAGGCTGGATGGGGTAGTTTTAAGGATGCTTGGTTTGAGCTCATTGATAGAGGAGTTGAGCCGCAGTCAGAGGAGTATTCCCAAATCAAACTGATCGTGGATACCGAAGTGGAAAGCGTGTCGGAGGCGATGAAAACCGGTTTTCAATTGACAGACTTCTCTGTTTTGGCTGCCGGAGCGCGGTCGAATCTTATTCTTAAGCTTTCAACCAGTCAAAATCTTGACTTGTCAACCATCAACGATTTGGAGCGAGACTTGGTTGCGGGTATTAGGGAGAAGGAGAAGAGCGTAGGCAAGGTGTTTGTGGAGTACTCACTTAAGGAGAAGAGTTAAAAATTTAGGGAATTGGGTTCATCGGATTGAGGTTCGATTGAGGGTTACGAGGTTTTATTTTGGAGTGTAGAGTCAAAGATGACTGGGAAGTGTTTATGTACGTACAGAAGGCTGATAGGCAAAAACATTAAAGGATTGTACGTTCGTATTTGATTCCGTCGTTGCTCAACGGTGTGATATTCAGCTGAAAAGTCTTTGTAGGCTTACAATGAATACAAAGATAGTTCGATCATGTGAGCATCCCAGGGACTTTTCAATTCCGATTTTCTCTTGAAATGGATCATTCATTGCATGCGACGTGATTTGACTGAGAAAGTATTACATGTAAGTCCAAGTATACAAAATTTCAACCATTAGAGAAAATTACTGTTGTGGTTTTCGAAATGATCGTTTCATTTAGTGTAAGATCTAGTTTTTATACATGGTCTAGAACGCACATGGCGTACAAAAATAAATACAAGATACGCCGTCTACCGAAAAACCTTAACTTCTCTTTTTAGACTTCTTGCCGCTCAGGCTTCCCTCAATGAACTGCAAGATTTCGTCGACGGACTTGCTCGCAATCTCCGGATCAGGAGTTGCCAGTCCGTTCTTTTTCTCCTTCTTGCTCTTCACTTGCTCAGGTTTGCTAGCCTTAACAGCGGTCTTAGCCTTTGGACCGGCCTTTTGGGCCAACATCGTTTTCTTTTCCGCCAACTGCTGCTCAGAAAACTCAATGTATTTGGCAAGGTTGGTGGCAAAGCTCGTGCACTCTTTGGAAAGAACATCTTGAGGTCCGACGGTTCTGTTGAAGGCATATGCAGCCTTCTTAAACTCATCTAACGCAGACTTATAGTCGTTGGTTTGAACGAGCATAACACCCAAACGATGTCTGAGGATGGCGGTAATGTCAGAGATGTCTCCGTTTAATTTGACCGAGAGTTCCAATGCCAAGCTGAAAAACTTCTTGGCCTCGGTGGTGAGCTTCATTTGCTGCAACACCGTGGCAAAGCTCGAAAAAGTGTTGACAGTATTTGGATGGTCAGCACCAAAGACAACGCTCCAGTCCTTGAATGCCTTCACGTTTAATTTGAATGCGCTAACATGGTCCTTGTTCAACGACTCAAAATACGACGCCTTGACGTACGAGTTAATGGTCTCGTAACTGTCCAAACCAGACAATCTCTCGTGCAAGATGGCCGACTTTCTGGCGATAATAGACGCCTCCGAAGTCATACCACATTCTGAGTAGATTTGTGCCAACGTAGAGTAGAACCCAGCGGTTTCCTTGTGAACGTTTCCATAGATTTGCTGGTAAAAAGTTACCAACTCTGCCAAAAGGTCCAACCCAATTTGCTTTTCACCGTTTTGAATCTGCAATCTGGCCGTCTCAAAGACCTCATCCACAAACGAGCATCTGTAAGAAGAGTCTTTGACGACTGGAACGAATGCAACAATATCGTCAGGCACAAATGTCAATGTACGAGGAGCCGCGATCGGAGTCTGCGGAGCAGCTTTCTGCTTGTTCTTCTTACCCTTTGTTGCTGGCACCACCTCAGGAGTGGACTCAGTCGATTGAAGGCCAGCCAATGCTTCCTGTGTGAACGCGTAACTTTGAGCTTTCCATTGAATTCCGAATTTCAAAGAAATCTCACGAAGGAGCTGCAAAGGCTTGAAAGTCTGGGTCCAGTCGTTTGAGAGCGTGTGTCTGAAACGAACGTAGACTTCCTCAGCAACGGCGGTAACCACCGAGGAGGTGTCGAGTTTGGTGAAAGCCAATTCCTCAGCAGTGTAAAACTTCTTATACTGCTCCTCAATATCGATGCTGGGAGATGTGGTCACATTTGCACCCAACAAGCAATTGTGGAAGTGAGAGACAAAGTAAGGCATTAAGAACTTAGGAACAGTGGATCCAACTTTACGCAAAAAGTGCTTCGATCCTCTGGCAATCATTTCTTGCACGCAAAGGTTATACAAGGCTCTCATGTTGGCGGCGACAGGTACCATTTTGGCCGTGGTGGGCTCTCTCTCCTTCTCATCTTTAGAGTCAGCTTTCGTTTCCTCAGATTTAGACTCAGAGTCATCCTTCTCAGCTTGCTTCTCCAACTCGATTTCGTTAGAGTCGATGGTCTTCTTTAATTCAGCCTCAAAGTCTTCAGCTTTCTTCAAAGCTTGCTTGGCAACTTCTCCCAAGTATCTCAAGTTGATACCGGTTCTGTGCAAGTAGTCGGCCAACTGATCACCGTCGTAAGGGACGGCGTTCTCCGACACATCATTAAGGAACTCTGGGATTAAGTGCTTGGTGATGAACTCGGACAATTCCCTCACGGTATCCTGGTCTTCCTTCGACTCGTTAATGCCCGTGAATGCATCAGGGTTGAATGTGATCTGGTCGTAGGCAATGGCAATTTGTGGCTTGGTCTCGCCGTCAAGCTTGCCCTCTTTCTCCAAGCGCTCGGTCTCGACTTTAAAAATCGCAGCGGCCTTTCTCTTGTACCACTCCTCAACTGCTTCGTGTCTCAAGGTGACTTCCTTGTGTGGATAGGCTTTTTCAATTGCATCGTTACAGTGTGTCTCCAAGAAGTCGATGTCCAATGGGGTAGTTCTGTACAAATCAATCAAATACTTTCTTCCATCAGTGCCAATGAGACCCTTGGTATCTTTAGAGATAGCCAACTCCTTGTCATCAGTGGTGACACCATCAGCCAAGTTCACGGTATGTTTCTGCAAGTGGAAGGCTTCTGCGATTGGCTTCAATACGTCGTCAAACTTCGTGTTGATGTTGATCTTATTGGCATCAATAGAAAACCCGTAAGCAACTTTGTCGAGCGAGTTACCTTCGTCGTCCACTTGGTCGTTGAAAACACCAGGCACTGGAGCCTGACAAACGACACGCTCGCCAAGGTAGTCCACCACACAAGAAAGCAAGTTGCAGATACCGTCGGCGTCGATTCTGTTCAACAACTTCACCGAGGAAATGTCCTTGCCAAAGCAGTAGCGCGCAGCCTCGTCGCCTCCGCTGCTGAGGTGGGCACCAGTGGCATCCACACCAAAACTGTAGAAAATGTTGTTTCTCAAGAAGATGTGCTTGTCACGGCTCTCGTTAGGGTTGAGCGGAGCCAAGTTTCCGTTGACGATATCGACCGCTGCAGCTACGGCGACCTGATTAAAGTCCTGAATGTACTTGTTGAGCAATTTGTCTCTGAGAAGACGCTCGTTGAAACTCTCACGGGAAAACTCCTTGATACCTTGAAACTCATCGTTCCAGTCTTTGACCAAATCGGCACCGTCAACACCGTTGGCAAATGCAGGGATTTGGCTTCTCGAGTAGTCTGGCAAGCAGTGGCCCTTTGCTTGTTTCTCATCGACGGCCCACGAGAACTTTGAGGAAATCTGCGATGGAATCAAGTATGATTCAGAAAATTGGGACGCTAAGCCCAACGCCTGCTTGTTTTGCGCGAGGGTAGCGGAAAACTTGCCAGACAATTTGCTAACCAAGTTGAGCAAGAGGTATTCTTGGTGGAAAACTCCCTTCTCGTTAATCTTCAAAGAAGGGTCGAAGTTGGCATTGGATAATTTGCTCACGAAGAAACCGGAAGCGTGACACGTGATCGAGTATGTCTCACTCTCCAATGTAGTCAACGTCAAGTACAACAAGTCGCCCTTCAACTTTTGCTGGTGGGGGACCGGATTCCACTGACTCAAAGTGAGCGATTTAATGGGGAGATTCCATTTGCTCAATACGGAGTCAGCACCCACATGGTCGGCTAATTTTTGTTCACCGTCAACGATGATTCCGTCAACGGCCGCTTTGATAGACTGTAAATCTTCTTCGTTGATATCAAGAGCAGATTCAGATGCATCCTTCTCTGCATCCTCGGATTTCTCCTCGGACTTCTCGGTTTCCTCGGCCTTCACCTTGATATCATTCAAACCAAGCGAGTTGAACTTGGAAAAACCAGCAGCGACACTATATGAGCGTGAAGCATGGTCGAAGAAATTCATTCCGATGTTCTCTCTAAATTTGATAAGATGATCGTAGACGTCTTTTAATTTGTAAGGCTTTTCAACCAAACTGAGACTGAGCTCGCCCGTCTTCTCGCCAAAAACAATCAGAAGCGCATCGAATTCATCAAAAATCTCGGTGATTCTCTTTCCTTCAAACACAAGCGAGTAATTAGTGACGTTGCTCAACTGAGGAGCAGCTGCCAACGCTTCCTTGACGTCGGAAAGGGTCTCCTGCAACGAATGCGTGGTGTGAACAAATTCAATTTGGGAGCCAATGCTGGAAGGAAGCTTGATAACAAGCTTTACCTCCTGCACTGCATCTGTAGTTGCGTCAGCCATTTTGATGTTAGCTTGCAAGGCAACTAGAGAAGTTAGACGCAAGAGTCACTGAAAAATTCTTAGCTGCGAAACCGGTCGCGAACCACTGTCGCGCATCTTACCGACTGTGACCAAGATGAAGAGGGGAATAAGAAAACTTTTGAAAAAAAAAAATCCACAGGCCAAAAAAACATCATCGCGATACATATTTATTTAGAAATAATTCGTCTCTACGACGTAAATTTTCTATTTATTCAGGTCCCTAATTCTCCTCGAGATCTCACTATGGACGTTAGCCTGCCGCGTTGGATCGTATGCACTCCTGTTGGGCGCGCAACGCCGTCATCGCGGGCGAAACGAGACACGTGACCTTGGTCATATGCAACAATAATTGGTGCCGGTTTGCCATCTATTCCAAGGGTAGCATTGCCGCTGTAATATAGGAAATACAGCGCTATTTCTGTAAAGGGATTGTCCATCAGACATCTGCATTTACATCGCTGACACTTCTTAGTTTAAGCTTTCGATGCATCAGGACTCCCTCGGCAATACTCCAGACAGTAGACCCGGACAGAAACGGCACGCGCACATCGGTCTAAATGACTTGCCCATAGAGATATTTATTCTTATTTTTGCGAATGTATCGCCGGTAGACCTCAAAGATTTGCGGCTTGTGTGTCGCAAATGGAACAGCGCAGTGCTGGACCCAGGAACGTGGCTTCGAGCCTTTGACAATCGTCTTGGTACGGGCACCATCTTTGCCTCGGCTACTAGATCTAACGTATGGATTCTGGAATATTTTGGCCGGATGGCAAGTCTCCGTCGGTGGGCTAAGGCCAAAGCATACTCGCGTCTGTACCAATTAGTTAATAACCTGTTCAGTCATATCAATCGAGTCGAGACCGATTTCGTTAACGACCGGCTTTTGACATTCTCACAGATCTCGGGAACCGTATCGATGTGTAATTTGACTCTGGGGAAAAATCAGGTGTTCATCCCTGAAAGTAGCTTGTTCGGTGAAATAGTCGCCTATGACCTCACATGGAACTACTCGTGTGTGGCTAATTCAAGTGGCGGGGTCTTTTTGAAGAACTTGGCCACTGCAACCGCCTCGGGCTCCAATCAGTCTTCGATCAAGAAATTAATTCAGTCAGAACTTCCGATAATGGCAGTGCAACTTAATAAAGTTGCCGATAAGAACAAGGAGAAGGGCGACGTCATGGCCATTTCGCAAGATGGAATTTTAACTTCGTGGAATCTTGGTGGGAAAGTGACTTCTTCTGTTGGCTTACTAGATTCAATCTTAGACCTTCGCACTGACTTTAAAACGGCAGTCATAATTGTCTCACAGTCTCTGACTATCGTGGTGGATTTCGCCAGCATGAAAGAGCAATCTCGGATCGAGCACGGCTGGCAGTTCGATTCGCGCCCAAACATCTTCGATGTAGACTTTCAAGATTGTAACATTGTGCTCGGAAACGAGAGCTCGTTCAAAGTCATTCATTATCGACCGGAAAGTCTAGTGGTTCTGCAAGGTAATGTACCTGACGATGTCACTATTATTGGTGGCACGATGCAAGAGTCCGGGTTTGCACGCAATCGCGGAATTCCGGGTGGTGATGGGCTTCTCTATGCTGTCATCTTTTCTGACGGCAGTGTAGCGGTCTGCAATATACGAGATCTCACAGGGTCTGTTCCGTATAAAACGCGGATCATGCCCTTTAGAGACGACAGAACACCCCGAGGGATTGAGCCGTTTACGAAAGTTGCCCTCAATAGTACGGTGATCGCCATCGGTGCTCTTGCAGACTGGGTTCATTTCTATGATGCTCACTCCGGGAAGTATTTGAGAGAAGGGACCAAGATCTCGAGGAAGTTTACACGAAACGGGGTCATGCCTATCCTGAAGATCCTGTTCGGTCCAACAGGCTCGTCCGGTGTAATAGTGAGTGACGACGCCATTCAATATTTCAGGTATGGTGATGAGGTGGCGGTGAAAAAGAAACCTAACGCACCACAAGCGGTTGACTTGAAAAATCGTCGGGAACTTGCGCAACATATAAAATCGCAAATGGCAGATTATAACGAGCTTGAGTTCCAAAAAGCTCAACGGTCTATGCTTGCGGATAAGTACAACGGGCTCAAGTTTGATGACGAACAAGATGAGTTGCGCATGGCGTTGGCACTAAGTGCCAGTTGCTCGGCTGATAATGCTGCAGATGATGATGACTTGGCAAAAGTGCTAGCACTTCTGAAGGAGGATTCCGAGGCTAGAGTGGACCACGAGGATGACGAAGAATTGAGACAAGCTATGGCACTATCGGAGCTTGAAGGTCATCGAGCAATTCACGGATACACATCGATGGACGAAGGCCTGAGTCGACATCAACAAGTAGACGATAGAAGTGAGCAGGATTCAGAGGAGGAAATGCTCAGGAAGGTTTTAGAGCTTTCGATGATTGAACATTAGTGTTTAGATTTATCAAAAATGGGCATTGGAGAGGATTCAGTGCTTGGAATGATAAAAGAGAGAAACTGTATACTTAAGGTTTTCCTTAGTTACAAATTGAAGAGCGTGAGTCAAGATCGAGCAGTATTGTAAAACGGTGCTCAAAGCCTGAACCCACGTCTGTGGATTACCGCGAAAGCATCTTTGGAATTTATCATTTTTTCTCATATTGAAGTTTCAATTTTTGAGTTGCTTTTTCGCGCCCTGGATTCGTCGTGACCGTGATGTCCATTAAATATTTGAGGAAATGGCCGCAATTTCAAGTCATGAAGGTCCGAGTCGCACCGTTATCTCGATTTAGTAACCAGTCGAAACAGAACTCGGTACGTCGGCTGATCTACCTTTGGTAAAAAAAACACTTCCAGCTTTTCGTCAATTTTTCCTACTAATATCAGATTTCCGACAAATTTGGACTTTCCTATTCTTTCGCAATTTGGCAGTCCCTGGAGTTGGAGCCGCACCCGGGAACACCCGCGATCGGGAAAAAAAATCTGTGCGTCAAATCGGATCGAGTGAATTCACGACGTGCGCCTCGCGCGCGGTTTCGGGTTTGCTTCTTTCTCGCCATCGGACCTTCACCACCGCCAATAGTTCGCGTTACGATTTTCGCTTTCTGAAGCAAACATAAGTCCACTATCCTTTAATTATTTATTAATTTTCTCATTACTTTGCTGACTTTATGTCACTGTATTCACTGCATCGCACTCTCCTATTTAAACAGCTTCATTAATTTTCACCTAACCCATCATCGAATATGGCAAACTTCGGATTCATCAAGTGTTCTCGGCGGGAGCGGCTTAAATTCTTTCAAAGCTCGCTACCGTACTTACACAACAATGCGCTAGTACTGAATCCCACCGGGAAGACGAAAAAATGGTTTCTGGAGGACCCGAACCATACCAACCGCAGTTTTCTCACGTTCAAGAATGGTCATTATGGAATCTACTTCACGCTCTTCAATCACGAACTACGCAAGAATGATCACGATACTCCAAAATTCGGCTCCAAGAAAGTCATTGTCATTGTTCGGGAACTTCCTTCGCTCGATACGCTTCCCGAGTTTTTCATATCCAAGGCGAAACAGGAAATTCAAAACGATATAAGCTGGCTTAAAGCCGTAGCGAACGACCACCTTTCCACCACATCGATTCTCAAACCGAAATCGAAACTACAGCAGTTATGCCATAAACGTAACCTTCACACCATCTCACAAGTGAGGGATAAGCATCTGTTTCAAGATCTCAATAATTTTGCTTCCCCCTCAGAAGAGCAAAAGAACCCAGGAAGTAAATCGACAGAAGAAATCGAGGAACCTTTTGAAACGAGCTTTTTACACACTCAAGTCTCGCGCATTATAGACATTTACGAGAAGCATGAAGTTCCCGCAGACTTGGACATTATATACCCCATGTATCAAGCATTAAAACGCAATGAGATTCTCTTACCTTCTATCAAAGAGTACAACATAGTGCTCAAAGCGATCTCACTGCGCTCACTCGATAGTGAGGTCACCCTCGGCGCAACAGAAAGTAAACTTACCTGTCTCTTGACGGTATACCAAGATATCCTTGCTGCTTGTCAGAAGCAACCTGCATGTCATCCTAACAACGACACTTACGAAACAGTGCTTTCCACGGTTTTCGAAAGCAGTAGGTCGCTTATACTCGAAGCCGAAAATGGCGATACTCCATCGCACAGACAAAAGGAAGTTGCCTCCAAAGTACTGGAATTTTGTCACGTTGGAGTCGACCTATTTGCTTCTTTGTCTACCGAGGCGAAAGTCAGCATGAACAAAATCTTTTCGCCATTATTTTTTTGCTTGAATCAGTATCCGGCTTTGGTCAACGAACCGTTGGCTCGCTTTTTGAACGAGCTAATTACTCATCAACTGACCGATCCACAATTTTTTACTGGCCTCATTTCGCTCGCGAGGCCAATCACTTTCGCTTTAAAGTCCGAAAAACGGGCTGCATACGATTGTGTCAGCCAAGTATTTGAAAACTTCAAGCGCTCTTGTGAAGCTACACCCGATTTGGCCCGCGCAGAGTATGAAGTATATTCGGCATTGATAAGCGCCTTAATCTCATGCGGTAACCTTCCCATCGCCACTCAATTTCTAGATGAGATGATACAAGAGCTGCAGATCAAAACTTCTCATTTTGCAGTAAACCAAATGTCGCTGTTGATCTCAAGCTACTTGTGTGCCCTCATGAAAAAGGAAACACTCAAGGACTTGAATCGTGCTCATGACTTGATCAAGAAAATGCGTGTTGTAACATTTCTTCCCGACATCAATGGTGAAGCTCACGATAAGTTGATTTGCGGGTACATTCGCGAGTACATTAGACACGAAGAGATGAAGGCGACCGAGAAAAATATCGACAAAATCAACAGGACCCAGGCGTATTTCTACGAAACAATGCAACAAGAATATGCTTATTTCGCTATAAGAAAAGATGTGACAAGCCGCACATCGACAGAGATGCTACTTTCGCTAAGCATGGACTTGAGTGACTTATCACTGGTTTCGCGTCTCATTAAGGAAATCATGCTCAGAGATATCTACATCAGGGACTGGACAGTTTTGAAGAAATTGTGCGTATTTCTCTGTCACCAAGCAAGTCAGGGAAACAGTCAACTTGATATCATGTGGACGATCGTCGAACAACAAGCAAAGCGCGCCAATGGGAATGCTGTCGAGTTGAATGATTTATTGAGTGAGATTGCTCCATTCGTTCTCATCAATTCTTCTGAATCTTTCCAGAGACTTATGAACCTGAACTTTGTGCGTCTTGCGTTCGAGAAATGCGACATCCAAATGTGTAATATGCAAGGTGTCATGATGGCGATGTCTTATATGCAACAAGTGGTTCTAAGCGGTGTGGGGAACGATTCCGATTTGTCTAAGATTCTCAGCTACCAGGCTCATGTAATCAACCAATTTGAAGATCCAGAAAATCACTATTTAGAGTTGAGTCCCGAGCTCGAGAAGTTTGAGCAAGATGTCAAAGCTGCTTTCACAGTATCGATCGGCAAGATTTCAAAAAATGTCATTTTAACGGACGCCATCATCGCGGCGTGTGCCTGTTTGGATTTGCAAACCAAAGGTACCGCGGCACAACCTCACTCTATTCGCTATCTCGAGAACTTGGTCCCTTTTTTCAACACCAGCTATCTGCTCGGAGTTGCACGTTTTATTGAACAGTTCAAGCAAGGTAAAAATTTCGACGATGACACGTGGAATTCGGTCATCAATCGCAATTTTGTGACAGATTACTTGGCACATGGAAAAGCGCTCTCGATCGAAAGCTTTGTTAGCAGAATTATCGATTTGGGTGATTCTTCTCTGGTTTGCTACTTGGCGCGTTTGGTCGACGTGCGCAACGATAAGGTGAATATCGAGGTTTTCAAAATTCTCAGTTCCTTTGATGACATTTCTCTCCTCGCGTCGAGAACGGTCTTGGCCAGTTTTGCAGCATTCTCGCAGCAGACTCACAATCAGTATATTTTGACCTTGTTTGCCAAAGAGTTTGCGCGGATCGCCCGAGTAAACCCCAGAAGAGCCTGGATGGTCGAGATCCTTGCGAAACTCAACCTGGTCGGGAGACAACAAGAAGTTTACGGCATTATTTCGAATGACTTTGATTTCTTCAATCAAGGACTCGATGTTTCCGTCAAGTCAGACGAGCGACTTCTTCAGGCCATTTTTGAGGCATACATCCACAGCGCTAAAGAAAATGAGGTTAACGAACTTTTCATGTATCATTTTTCTAGCGAGGAGAAGAAGAAGGTTCTCGCGTCTTCCAATGCGTTGTTGTTGTGTCTCCTTAAATATTACACTTCCATTGGATCATTTGATATCGTCTCTAAGAGGTTCAGGGAGTTTGCTCATCGCTCATCGGACATCAAGCAATCGGTGCAATTCTCGGATTTTTTGATGTCAATCTCAGGTGCTCAGGAAGTGAACTTGTGCCCTCACGATGCGAACGTCACCAGTTTTGCATTAGCACTTTTAACCGAAAACGACACGCGTGGAATGCAACGCCTTCTCGAAAGAAACAGACATTTGATCAAAAACAAAGGACTTTTCTTAAATGTTTTGATTGATGGATTGACGCGAGCAGCTGCTCTTATCGACGAAAAGTACACAGGGAATCTTACCGCCAAATTCGAGGCCATCATCAAGCTTTGCAAGCTTATCAACGTGCGCTATTTAGGTGTCAAGACGCTCGAGAGCATCGTAAACTTTTTGGCAGCCACCAAGTCGCACAACCTCATGAACATTCTCTTCGGCAAATTTTTGATCAACAACTCGTTGGCATCAACGTTCAATTTCTATTTTTTGCAGGTGAACTTACAGTCAAAGGCAGAAGTTTATAATCTTTTGCAAGCATTCGAAAAGGGATTTATTGCCACCGGCGACCGCTTGAATTTGAAGGTGATCGAGGATTTCAAAAGCACCTCATCGCATAGCATAGTCTAGAATTCTAATTAATATACGACGTAATGATCTATTCTATTACTGTATGACATATTTATAAAACTGCCGCAAAACAAATTTCGCTGTGAACACGAAAATCCATGAAACAAAACTTTTTGTCTTAATAATTTTATCAGAACGATGAGAGAAACTGGGATAATGCCTCCTTCACGTCCTTGCCGAGCTTTTCTGGCCGTTCCATCACGCGTGATGGGTCAAACATTACCTTGACCCCTTGTTTACCGGAGGGTTTTTTTTCCGCATCTGGAGGGTTGTCCACTGGTTTCTGTTCTGGTAATTCAGCTTCCAGCTTCTTTTCTGCAGCCTGGGTATCTGAGGCCTTAGGCGCTTTCTTTTCCTCGGGCTTCTTCAACTCAATTACTCGTTGGGAAGTTAACCAAATTGCACCCAACAAATCGTACCTTTTTGTGCTTGTGGCATCAAATTCAAAGAAACTACCACTTTCGTCGAGCCTGCCCGAATTATCGAACGCCTCCATGCTGTTATACGCACAATACTCGTAGCCAGAACATACATCACTTTTCACCCAGCCTTTTTGCGGGTCGTAGTCGCCTATTTGATCACCCATTCCCTCATCATCAACATCCTTCCTACGATGCTTCCTTATTTTCTTAAATTTTTCCCACACGGAGAGATCTGCGGAGCCATCGGGAGTGCGCAAAGATGGTAATTCCGGGGGCACGATTGCGTGTCTGATTTTCAATGGGTTTTGATATAAGGTGCGCATATCATCCTTGTTCTGGAATACCGAGAATGGAAAGCGGCGCCGATCACGCTCGAAACCGTTTTTCTTACAATATGAGAATCCCAGGTTGATCCACAAAAGATCGCCCTCTGGTGACACGTGCCCGGGATGCGTGGAGCACAATTCATGAGCCTTGGTATTGTTGTAGTGTTTCAAATCGGAGTGAGCAGTGACTTCACCAACACTCGCCGTACCGAATTTATTGAAGGTGTAATCTTCGTCGCCCGCCATCGACATCGCGATCCAGTACAACTCCTTGTCTCCCCAAATCAGAGATTTGATTGGATTGCCCCAAAGCGGGAGAGGCATAAGCGCAAGAAGCGCCCGGAAGTGCCGTTTACGGTCAATCATCACAATGCCGGCTTCTTGGCAGTGGCGCCAGCCTTTCATATATGTATTACTCATTGTGTGACTGGTGACCGGCTTAATACCCATGGACATATCGAGACGATTGGTTTTATGCGGCATCAACTTTGCGAAGAAATTGGTCTCGATCCAATCGTTTGTATCCATTAGACTGCGATCTTTGAAAAAATATGCACCAGTGTCCATAAATTCCTTGAGCGTCACGAAGGTATCGGGGGAAAGAAGAGGCACTGCGTCGGTATCAAACAAGAACGTCTTTTCGAACGAATTGAAAAGAAGAGCGAGGATCTTATTGTTATACCCCAGATAATCGGGTTTCCCCAATCTTGACAAGATTCTGTCCATGTTGACCAATGTGATTTGCTGTTTGGGGAATTCCATACCATCCAAGTCAGACTTGTCTATCCCCACAGATTCAAAAATACGATGGAGGAGGGACAAGTCGGTCAACTCTTCGCCCAAAAGTTCCTCCTTAGTCAGAGAGCCTGCAAGAAGAATGGCAGATTTAGACCGTGTCAGCATATCTGAGCGATACAAAATTTGTATGGGTAAGGTGTTTCCCAAGGCCCGAAGCACGTGAATAAGCTTTATTGCATCGCGTGCGTGGCGTGAGGCTGCTGATATCGCAATTCCAGTTCCTTGCATATTCTTGTAATAGAAATCAAGGAGATTGCCATTTTCTACCGGAGCCGCATTGTCAAATGACCACTTTGAATTCGTGTTGATATCGCCATGAGTAGTTAGGGGGATATCCGGGTTGAAGTATGGTATGATTTTTGTCGAGAACTTGTGATATATTTCCTTTAACTCTCCTTCAATGGTCGGTGACTCTGGACTGAAGAAACAGTGACCGAAGATTCGGATGACCGTCATTGTGTCGGCCATTTCCTGCTCCACAGTTGTGGTTTTCCTGACTTCTTCAAGGTATAATCGATTCACATTTTCCTTGTCTTCGTCAGTGATATCGGCCTCTGGGTCTTTCGCAACTTTCCGATTTTTAATGACCTCAAGATTTGACTTAAAGTATTTCTCCTTCTTATCGATATCTTTATTAAAATTCTGATCCCGGAAAAGCTTAGTCTCCCATGAGGGGCGCTTTTGATCGAGAAAGTTAAAGAAAGCGGTACATTTCTTGCTCAAATCTTGCTCGGAGAACTTCTCCCATCCACCTATTTGGCGCTCAAATTCGTCCGTAAGCAGATATTTGTATTTTGAGTAATGTAGTTGCTCCCTCATATTTCTATCGTGGCGTTCAAATCCCGAGGGCGTGAAGTTCAGCGCGAGATATGACAACCGGTACGAGCTATGAGCATGATATCCACCGAAAGAAATCACAAGGAGCAGAACTAGTAGTAGAAAAAAAAGCTTTTTGCGTGATTTGGTCATGATCGGGGAGGCAAAAGACTTTTTGTAGAGGCGAGTCTGAGATCTGAGATCTGAGGATTATCCGATAAATCTAAGAATACGAAGCGATGAGATTACAAACAAAAACGAATATTGTGTTTGGTGAATAAATCGTCAAATGAGCATAGAGCATTCATAAAAGAATCATTGTCCGGGGTCAGGTCTAATATATCCGAAAAGCCCTCTCCAGCGGATCTGAAAAGACCTGCGTCTGACGCGCATGAATCCATGCACATTAGCGTATTGATTCTATCAGGCGCGCCCTGATCTACTCGAGCGGGGAATGCCATTCAAAACGATATATTTTTTCCAAAAAGTGTGAGGCCATAGTTTCATTAATTGCGACTTTGTTGCTTTAGGATCTTTAGACCACGCAGTTTGAAGATTTTTCGTTGGGGGAGATTATACCGAAAGGTTTGATGGTGAAATCTTTTTATTGTTGAAGGAGCTTTCAAAAATGACTTGAAGGCAGACTGCGCGCACTCTAAGCCTTGCCCAGGCGGGCGGTGAGTTATTTTTTTCTGAGCCGGGAGGGGGCTAGACGCGCGAACCGGTTCCGCCCGCGAGTAGAAACCCTGTGAGTTCGCGAAGAATAAAGTTCTACCGGTCGCCCAAAAACGGTATTCTTCTGCATATCCTACACAATTTTTTTTCTTTTCAATTTTATAGTGTTCTCCGAAGCTGAAAATAAATTCGGTTGTATTGGAATACAGATGGGAAGATTTCCACAGAGTCCTGCGACAACGCAAATTGAGCGTGCGGCGACTTATTCCAAGGCTTCAAACAGAAAACACGTGACACGCACCACCGTTGGCAGTTACTTTCATTATGGATTTTAAGGAGAGTCTGCACCGTCAGCAGGTACATTGTTATCATTATTGTGCGAGAGGGTAAAAATTGTTTGACATTAATTTCAAATTGTTTTAATCTCAAATTGTTTTAACCTCAAATTCTCAAATTTCAAAATAGAAAACCTCCATTTGTATGTGAACCTTGACTTTGACAAGCACCTCGCGCAATTGCAAAATGTATTGTCTCGAAGTAATGCTGTTGAACTTCAATTGATGTGAAATTCGTAACCCGCCAAGCTGGTAATAAGCTCACAAAACCAAGCACCGGTTAACAGCGACACATTCATAAAAGCTCTCCACTCCGATAAATTGTGACCGCCCGAGAGCAACGCGTGGCGACGCCATGCAGACTCTCAGCAGAGACTGGGAATAAAGGAAGAATCAAACCAATTAATGTCATTTCTTTTGATGATTGCAAATAATTTCCGTTATCATAAAGCTTCCGTCATATCCTTCGCATTCTTAATACCCTTGTGATGGGAATCCAACGCGCTAGGATCGAAAAGTTCAAAAAAAAGCCTCAATTTCAGTTGAATGTAGAGTGCCGATAGTTTCTTAAAGCATTTTTGATAGCAAGTATTGGAATTAAGATTCTTCACTCGATTATGCCAAGTAAATCTATTGAACCACCTAAGGTCTAAATTCAATTTCGTTGGATTGCCTGATTGTTGTATTAAAAAAGTTACTTTTCTTTCAAATTTTTTTTAATGTGATGAGTCTGAACTTTTTATGAGGCTTAAAAAATTGCGCATCCAAAAGTACCCCAAAAGCAAATGCAAACATTTAACATTAAATGTTTAAGATTTTTCAATTTTTTAAATTCAATTGAAGCTTTATTGATGCCAGTTCGAGACATCCTCGAATGATGAAAGGAAATTGGAATTGAAAGGGGGATTGGAATTTGGATACCTCTAGGCTTGTGGGCATGGCTAGATTCCTGCATATTGAAACAACTGCCGGATATACGCAAATAGCGAATTAAGCACCTAGCGGCACTCTACTGTACATCTATTTAATTTCGTGATAAAATCACGCTAATCTGTAGCCTGTTAATTTGCGAAAACTTTTAAAGTGCCAGAAGAGATTTTTAGACGATACAGATTGAAAGATAAGGTATGTTTTGCGGGGCTTTTTTTTGCAACAGATTACTAATTCTTTGCTTAATTCTTTTGTGTCACCGTAGAGATGACAATGCTATAGGGACTGTGATTTTTTATTTTCTTTCGCACGTGAAAACTATTAAATGCATTTCCTCAACCAAATTGAAGAGGAGTGGCCACCTCACTCGCGCTGAACAATAGGTGTCGCGCGCACGTGACCAGCGCCCAATACTTACACGTAGACCCGAAAAAACAACCACACCAACTAATTCAATACACTGATAACGCCCAATGTCTTCGCTGAACTTTAAGGCATCTGATGTCACGGGCGCCCCTGCAGCCCCTGATAAGATGGCGGTGTTTCAGGAGTGTCTCCAGCAGTTTAATGCACTGCCGGTAAACACGAAAAAGTGCCGCCAACTACTCGCCAAGTTGTTGCGCTTGATCTACCAGGGCGAGCAATTCCCTCTGCAAGAAGCCACCTCCTTATTCTTTTCCATCTCGAAACTTTTCCAGCATAAAGACACGTCGTTGCGTCAATTGGTCTACTTGACGATCAAGGAGCTCGCGGCAACCTCGCAGGATATCTTGATGGTGACGTCGTCGATCATGAAGGACATTCAGTCTGGCGATTTAATCTATAAGCCCAACGCCATTAGAACCTTAGCCAAGGTCTTGGACTCCACCACCGTATCTGCATCTGAGCGTCTTTTCAGAAACTGTCTCGTCGATAAAAACCCCATTGTGTCGTCCGCGGCGTTGGTGCTGTCGTACAACTTGTTACCAATCGCAAAAGATGTAGTCAAGAGATTCACCAATGAGACCTTGGAAACAATCCAGCTGTACAAACAATTCCCCGCCAACCAGTTCCAGTTGCACGAATATTACGGCACTTCTACCACCAACTTGCCCTCGAACTCTTATATGTACCAGTACCACGCGTTGGGCTTGTTATACCAGTTGCGCAACCACGACAAGATGTCGTTAATGAAGCTTATCACATCGTTGCACGAAGGCTCTTCCTTAAAGAATTCTTTGTCAATCATCCAGCTCATTCGTTATATTAACAAGGTTTTGGTCGACGACGGCTCGTTGGCTACCCACTTGTACCCAATCTTGGCCAGTTTCGTGAAGCACAAATCGGATATGGTGGAGTTGGAGGCTTGTAAAACTTTGATTAGTTTGCAACACCTCATTCCCGATGAAGGATTCATGAGCGTGATTCTCGCATTGCAGAAATTATTGAGCGTTCCTCGCACCGCAACGCGTTTTGCTGCAGTCAGATTGATCAACAAGGTTTCGGTCAAGCACCCAGAGAAGATCTTGGTGGTGAATTTGGAATTAGAGGGTTTGATCAACGACCCCAACAGATCCATTTCCACTTTGGCCATCACGACATTGTTGAAAACTTTGGGTACCGGCACAATCGAGTCCTCCAGCTCCGAGAGTGTCGACAGATTGATTGGCAAGATGACGCTGTTGATGGATGAAATCACCGAGGATTTCAAGATTGTGATCATTGATGCGATCGAGAACTTGGCGTTGAAATTCCCCTCAAAGCACAAGAAATTGGTCGCATTTCTCGCGGACTTGTTGAGCAATGACGGTACCTTGCAGTTGAAAACTACCATTATCGAGGCCCTTTTTGATTTGATCAAATTCTTGCCCGAGGAACTGGCCAAGGAGCTTATTTTGCTGAACTTGTGTGAGTTCATCGAGGATTGTGAGTTCACCGAGTTACTGGTCAGAATCTTGCACTTGTTGGGTGATGAGGGTCCCAAAATGTCCAAGCCTTCATACTATATCCGCCACATCTACAACAGATTGGTCTTGGAAAATTCCATCGTGCGCTCTTCGGCAGTAATTGCGCTTGCGAAATTCGCCACCGTGAATGACGAGAACGTTTCTGCAAACGTGAAAATCTTGTTGAATAGATGTTTGAAAGATGTCGACGACGAAGTCAGAGACCGCGCCACCTTGTCTTTGAGGTTCATCAACAGCGACCGCACAAACCTTATTGTACATGACTCTAAGTATAACTTGGCCGCATTGGAGAGCAAATTGACCCATTATCTCAACGATGAGAGCAACTTCGATGCCAAGTTCGATATCAGCGAGGTGCCACTCCTTACCTCTGACGAGGTTAAGTCCTTGGAATACAATCAAAAGATCAACAAGTTGGAGTTCTCGGCCGAGGGATCTGCGCATGAAGAAGGCACGACCTCTTCAGGACCATCGGACTCACAGGCTACCGACAAGTCCAAGGATGATTTGGCTGATCAGTACTTAAAGCAGCAGGAGTACTCTGCTGCCTTAGCCCAAATTCCGGACTTTGCCGAGTATGGCACTTTAACAAAATCTTCCAGCAGCGCTTTCTATTTGACCGAGAAGGAAAACGAATTTGTGGTTACTGCCATCAAGCATTTCTTTGTCGAAACGCAGAAGCTCGTTGTACAGTACGATATCACCAATACTTTGCCCTCGTTGGTATTGCAGGACGTCTCCATCATCGTCCAACCTGACAACGAATTGTACCAGGAAGACTTTGTCATCCCATTGGCCGAGCTAGGCCCCGATCAAACCGGAAGTGTTTACGTGTCTTTCTCCACGCCCGCGCTTGGTGATGATGATATCTTGGCGGCATTCGGAAACACGATAAGCTACACCAGTAAGGACGTCATTGACGAGACAGGCAATGTTGACCCATCTGATGAAGGAATTGAGGATGAGTACCAAGTGGAGGATTTGGAAATCACTCCTGGTGACTTTATCGTCCCACTTTACAACTCGAATTTTACTGCTATCTTCGAGCTGTTGCCCTTCGAGGACAGCAGTGTGGCTACCGTTAATGGAGCGAACTCCATCGAGGCGGCGGTCTCCAAACTCACCAAAACATTTAACTCGATGGCGTTGGACGGCTCCGACTATGTTCCATCAGACGCTACTTCCCATGTCTTGAAGACGTTGGGTAAGGACGTGTGGGGAGGAAAAGTGGGTGTTCAAATTAGATTGGCTTCCACTGGTGGGAAGGTTGTCGCAAAATTGCAAGTGAGAGCCGAGACCGAAGGATTTTCTGAGGTTGTTGTCAATGCGGCGATGTAAGGGCGCAGCTTCCTAAAGAGTAAGACAAAAAAAGTTTGTAATAGCTAGTTGGAGTTTACAGAAAGCTCAAATATACGATGAATTGATTAATCTATTAAATTTACTTTTCTATAGGTGTGTAAGTTGGGGGCAGGACTTTAATGGATTTGATGATGAGAGTACCGGAAAAGTAAACCACAAGCGCCGCCATGAGAATGAGAAGGAAAATCCAGATTGCGGCCAAATTATCGGCTTTGGCAGCAGTAGGACAGGCGAAATGCGACCGGATCTCAAACATATAGGTACATTCCTGAGAGGAGGCAATGTACGATACTTGAGCCTTGTGGAGCATTTCACGGTCGCAGGTGAAGGTTAGAATAGTGCTACGGCGGATCCGCTGGCCGTCAATACCCATGACGGAATCACAGAAAGAGCCATTCTCATATTTCATGATCAATTTTCTGCCCTTGAATGAAGGTTTGCCGGAAAACTCGCCCATCAGAACAATTTGCTGGGTCTCGGGGTCCATGTAGTAAGCACCAATTTGAGTCGCGTTAACTGAGTCTCTGAACACCGCCGTATTAAGAAGTGACTTTTTTACTGCTGGCAGACATATGCCTAGCGTAAAGTTTCTGCTCAAATCGTGGTCCTTGGTTAACCACGGTTGGACCTTTCCCTCTAATCCATAGTTAGAAAGGCCCCGAAGATCTATAAAGCCTCGCATTGGGTTGATCGTCGTGCACGGCTCTAGCTCGAGATCATCGACATTTCCATTTCTGGCGTGGTCTTCGGACGAAGGAGCATTTTCTGGCCTGTGATGGCCGTTTTCGTGCGGGAGATATCCGTGCAATTCCGACAGCATGATTTCCAGAATGGAGGAGAAGAACTTGGAATGTTCTGCTTCTCGATGGGGTCGATTTTCCACAATGACAATTCCGGAAAGTAGAAACAAGATGACGGCGAAGAAGATCATTCTTCTTTGCGTTCGAGTCGCCATGGTGAATCAATGATTTAGAATAAATAGTGGTGTGTTTTAATGCGATGTTGAGACTTCTGTTCCTCCAAAATACTTGTAGTAATATGAGAGCAAAAGATGCTTTTTGCTAAATTCTAGCGATTGCTTATATACAATATTTTTTTTTTTTTTCGCAAGCAAGACCAATTGGAAACAAGACGCCCTGTGTTTAAAAGTATCAAAACCTTGAATTCGTGTTTCTTCCCTACCGATCGCGCGTCCTCACTCCTGAAGCCGGGAGGGCGTAAGACGCAAAAAAATGTTCAGGGCGAGGACAACGCGTGTTAGGCAGCAGCATGCAGCCAGTAAAGTTTATTTTCCCACCCTCAATAAGCAAAAGGTGTGAGTGAATTTTTTCTCTCTCTTTGAAAAAAGCTAAACGTTTTGTTCTTTTCAAGAACAGTCTTCCCTTCTCAAAAGGTTGTTCTCAAAAGGTTTGGTCTCGATAGGTTTGGTCGTAATTTGTTTGTCTCCTCCCGATCTCGCGCTGGGATCAAATAAATACAGCCCTTCTAGAGGTTGGGCTTGAATGCATGAATCAGCTCTAGAATTGCCAGACGTTAGTCAATTAGCAAGGATCTAACAAATAAACGATAACTGATTCTATGAGCCATTCGCAGTTTCACTGTATAGTTGCTAATACTTAGACATGCATGGCTTTATCTTTGGGACAAGCATATGACTACTGGCAGGATCAACCAGATACCGTATGGATTATTGCTAGAGTCCACAGATTATCTTCCGCCCCAAGAACTAACTGAATACTAATGCCCTCAACCGTCCCTATTAATCACTGCGATGGTCTTAGAAACCAACAAAATAGAATCATCGTCCTATTTTATTATTCCATGCTGAAAGATTCATGCGCTTGCATGCTTTGAACACTCTCATTTACTCAAAGTAATCACAGTCTCTATAAAAAAAAATAAAGGTTGCGGAAGAACGGCCCCAGAAAGTACCCACAAAAAAAGTGGACCTTTGGGGCCATTCCAAAGTTCAACTACGAGCTTTTTTGATAGCTTCACCTATGCTTCATAAACTGCTTGATTACCTGTTTTTTCCTTCTAATATAGATTTCAGTGATCTGTTATTTTGATAAATTGTATTTCTTTTTTTAGATTTTTTTCCGGCCACCGAACACGCATTCTTTATCTGTCAACTTTAGGGCGAAAGGCTGCAAAAGTTGGGCTGCCTCAAGCATGGAGAAAAACATGAAAGTGCAGTGCAGTGAGAGCTGGATAAAATCGTGAACTTTAGAATCAACAAACATCCAATAATACTAACACAAAAGATATCCAAATCACATTAAATTCCATTCATTCCTTTGTTGGCTCAAATTCTGTCGCATTATACCCAACCCCCCTCAGTCTATCAAGCCCGCTCTCGTTTCGGCCCGTCGCAGCCTGCGGGGGATTCCACTTGCCGCGGTACCACCTACAACCTACAGACAGACCACAATTACTTCTTCTCGTGAAACGTGCATTTTTCACTCTTTCATATCAATTCCCTTTACTTGCTCTCTTATATCAAAATATCAGATGGATGCCTGGACGGAAAGTTCACCGTTTGCGCTCCCGTTAAGCCGAGGACCCGATCCACATAATCCAGTTTTTACGAGTATTCTCGATGCTAAGCGCCAATTGCAAACGGAATCCTCGCCGAAGGGTCAAGAATCGGCATTTGCCGCTATCGTGGAAGGGGATGTTGTCGCATTCGAGGCGGCAATTGCTGCAAAGTCCGAGACGCTCGCGGCACTTTATCCTGAAGAGACTCAAGGGTTCACCCCACTTATATTTGCCGTCGTATTCGACCAAGGAGATATCGCCGAGTCGCTTCTCAAATTTCATGAAGTAGATCCTGATACCCCTGACACCACATCTGCTCAGTATACCCCGCTTATGTGGGCAGTTACAATAAAATCGCTTCCGATGGTGAAATTGCTTCTAGAATTTGGAGCAGATCCCGCATTGGCACCAGGCGGATCCGGGGTAGACGCGTGTGCACTCGCTACAAATAGCTCTTCGGAGATTTTCGACTACTTCAAGTCGCATGGTTTGTTTTCGAACAGCTCAAATGATACCGAAGCCTTCCCCATAAGCACATTCGGCGAAACAAATGACGATGCAGTTGATGATGTGGCGTTTAAAATTCGCATGCTGACGCTTGCCGCCGATCAAGGCTTAGATGTTCTGGAAGATGAGGAGAGTATGGATGAGGAGGCGCTTTTGGCGTTGGACACGCGCCTCGTCCAAACCCCCGAATTCAATTACCAAAAACCACTTCAAGATCAATACATTAAGTTCTCCGATCTGGATATCCCATCGCTTCTTGACTATGTTTTTGGGTTGCGTGCAAGCTCTTCTTCTCTTCAACACGATACAAAGGTTCCGGCGGCCGTCATCTTTCAGTTGATACACTATTCACACAACAAGGTAGACTCGCGCGATCTTACTGAGTTTCTTTTTGAATGTTTCATCACCAGAGTACGGTCTGTGACCTACACTACCTCAGGGGTTTTCAACATGGCGCTCGCCTCAAATGAACAAAATGAAGGTGACATTGTGTTGCTTAGTTACTGGCTTGCGGTAGCTCAGTTTTTGCATTTCTATCTTACTCGAGCAAATTTGTACACTCAATACCCAAAGTTCTTGCAGGAACTCATCAAACTCACGCAGTCTTTGATAGCAACCTTGTCATTCTCGATAAACTCGAGGCTCAATATGTTGGCGGACGATTGCATGCTTAACTTTACCAGCTTGGTCGATGTCTCAAAAGTTTTATATGCAAAGGACTGGAATATTTTCAAAAAACAGAAGAAGCACCCTAACACATATGATGATATATTGAATATGCTATTTCCTCCTTCGCTTGATGAGTTGATGAAACCTTCGCCGCTCAAGTATGTTCAAGTCTTGGGAGCACTTCATTACGTGCTCGAGATTCATACTGTCGATCCATTGTTGCGCATAGAGGCATTCTCGCAGGTGTTTTACTGCATCAACTCCGTTATATTCAACCGTTTAATTGCAAACTCGCGTCACTGTTCACGAGTCAAAGCAGTACAAATCCGCTTGAACATTTCCGCACTAGAAGATTGGTTGCGGTCCCACAATTTCCGTGCCCACAAACCAGACATCATGGGCGGTGTCGAGGCATTATTGAAATCGTCGAGCGAGTTAGAAAATGTCAATAATTCAGCTTTACGCGAAGACGAGCCCAAACAACGAGACCCGCATTACTTGGCATTTTACTACCAGTCCCTTTACCACATCGCTAAGGCACACCTTTCGCCCACAATAGAGCTCTTGCAATGGCTTCAGATTATGTCCGGTATAAATGATGAGGAATCTTTGATCAATACCATCAATGAGTTCGAAGCGCTTAATTATTACCAGCTCGTGAAGTTGACCACGAAATTGTACCGCTACGAGGTCAACGAAGGCAAGTTAGCCAAGCCGTTAATCCAGATTCTTAAACGTTTGGCTTCAGAGCAGGGAGAGGCACAAATTTCGCGCAGCAATTTGCACTACATGACGCAGTCGACGTTCTTGCTGAAGGAGGTATACATTTACCTTAATCCGAATCACGTGTTTGGGGTTGCTTTACCGAACTCACGCGAACTTATTCAAAATTATGGTGCTGGCTTAGGTGGAATTAAGACACTACGTGCCAAGAAGTACCAGCCGACTTTGCCTATCAATATTATGGACGATGTTGATATGCTCTTGACGCGTAACAAGAATGACAATGTCAACGATACTTACGACTACGACGATGACGATGACGACGAAAGTGTCACGGAAAAGGACTTTCTTGACGCGGAAGCAATGGTGAAAGATGAGGACGGAAAACTGAAGGAGGGAAAAAAGGCATTCAAAGGGGACGAGCTTTTCAAACCGATGCAGCCCCCACTGTCTTTGGCGCACAAGGAGTGGGGCGTCGAGGAAATCGAAAGTAACCCATGGTAAATAGGAAGACATTTAACAAATATGGTAAGATTTATTGCATATGTACATGATAAGGTGAGTGATGCGGGCTACGGTCGACGCATTACATCTGCGAAACGAAATTATTGTTCTTTATCCTGGCGGTGTTTCTCTTTGCGTTCTGCTTTCTGCGCCATTTCATTGGATCCTGCTCTTTGAGCTCTTCTTCGTTTTTAGATTTGTCGAGAATGTCCCACAACCATTCAGGGTATTCGCTGTCGGCCAAGGCGACGGGCTCATCACCGTTCTTTCTCACTTTTAAGTTCAATACTGTACCCTCCAAACACGCCAGCCTTGGAGCGTTAAATCTCACTACACCCGAGGAGAATTGTCTTGTGTAGCCAAAGCGAAGGGCAGTTTTTGGAAATCTTAGCATACTAAGCATTTTGAGCGATTATTGTTAGGTATAGAAACGATGAAAGTGGCGCCCAACGGTAGGTTTGTATGACTGGAGGGGCCAATGCGAGGTTGGGCAGCGCGGCTCCTGGGGCCGAAAAATTACCAACGAACATATTTTGCGAGTTGGGGAAATCAGCGCAAATCTGAAAAAGACTGCTTCTGTAATATTGGCGATGATTATTAAAGAGCAATTATATGTCAACCTCAATACTGACACTAGAATAAATATCAATTAAACCTGTTTGTACCGACTTTACCCTCAAGTCATCTTCACTTAATGCCTTCAGGCCCGAAACGCAAGGCTGCGAAGATGCCCCAGAGCCTAAGCGAGAATGTCCCGAAAGCGACGACTTCAATCAGCCCAAACGAAATTGTGTTTTCACCGAAATTCTGTGCTAAGCTACATAGTGAAATTTTTTAAAAATAACTTTAATGGTCTAACTCACTAAAATTTGATTATTTTTTTGGTTCCTACCGCACTGCGACATCTCTCAAGTTCCAATCCTGGTCGTGTAGCGTGAACAGTAAGAGTGAGCACCGGGGAGCGCAACCGAAAAATTTTGAGACTTCCCGCCCAGCACCTACTTCTCATCACTACACATATCTGCAATGGCACCAAAAAAGAAGGGAGTTGTCGAAAAACCAATTTTGCTCGGAAGACCTGGCAACAACTTGAAGTCGGGAATCGTGGGTCTTGCCAATGTAGGTAAGTCCACGTTTTTCCAGGCCATCACCAAGTCTCCATTGGGAAACCCTGCGAACTACCCCTTCGCTACCATCGAGCCTGAGGAGGCTCGTGTCATTGTTCCTTCGCCCCGCTTTGACAAATTGTGTGAAATTTACAAGCCAAAGTCTGAGGTGCCTGCGTTCATGACCATCTACGATATTGCTGGTTTGACCAAGGGTGCTCACGCTGGAGAAGGTTTGGGTAACAATTTCTTGGCCAACATTAGAGCTGTCGATGCCATCTACCAGGTGGTGAGATGTTTCGAGGACGCCGACATTATTCACATCAACGACGAAGTCAACCCAATCAATGACTTGGAGATCATCAAGGATGAGTTGAGATTGAAGGATATCGAGTTCGCCCAGAAACATTTGGAGGGTATCGAGAAAATCACCAAGCGTGGTGGTCAATCGTTGGAGGTCAAGCAGAAGAAGGAGGAGGCTGAATTGACCAAGCGTATCATTGAGTTGTTGGAGAACGGTGGAAGAGTGGCCAACCAGAAATGGACCCAGAAGGAAGTCGAGGCGATCAATACCATGTTCCTCTTGACTGCCAAGCCATGTATTTACTTGCTTAACTTGTCTGAGCGCGATTATGTCCGTAAAAAGAACAAGTGGTTGTTGAAGATTAAGGAGTGGGTCGATGCCAACTCCCCAGGCGATGTGGTCATCCCACTTTCCGTGTCGATGGAATCTCACTTGGCGACTTTGGAGACTGACGAGGAGAGAGAGGCCTACATCAAGGAAATCGGTGCCGGTTCTGCCTTCCCTAAGATTATCACCACCATGAGAAACAAGTTGGACTTGATCTCGTTTTTCACCGGTGGTGCCGACGAGGTGCGTGAATGGACCATCAGAAGATGGTACACAGCTCCACAAGCCGCTGGAACTATTCACACTGATTTGGAAAGAACTTTCATTTTAGCCAATGTGATGAAATACGACGAGTTCGTTGAGATCGGTGATGAAGTGGCAGTGCGTGCTGCTGGTAAGTTGATGCAGAAGGGTAAGGACTACTTTGTGGAAGATGGTGACATTTTGCACATCAAGGCTGCTGACGGTAAGGCCCGTTAAGATTTTTGAGGAGTATATAGCACATGGTAGGATAAGCTTATATGGCGATGTACCAGCAATGGAACGCGTTTCGATTATCTAAAAAATGCTTAGATATTATGATTTCCTGAAAAAAGGTCTCATCTTTCTCCTTTTTAAGAGCAATAGGCAAAACTGCCGCTAGAGCATAAGGAATTGCCTTCTTGTATTGGCCATCTGCGAAAGACTTAAATGAGCCAGGTAATCTAAAGTGAAGGTAAGAATCAAGCCACACTCCTGCAATACCAAGATATTCACATTTCTTCGATGTTGTTACTTCAGGTCAAAATTTCAAAAAAAAAATTGTCTCGCCGATTTCTATCATTGCTTCTGTGCCGCAACTTCGTTAGTACCGTATATGAAGCGCAACCGGTTGCGCGAGACGCCTGGTGCAGAACCCGCTTACGAAATCCAAATCGACTCTGCTCAAGACTTCAGGAATCCCCCATAATCGAAATGCTTCGACGCGGTTTATTGTGGAGAAACCCAATTTCTCGTCAATTTTCATTCAGCCCCTACTCGTGTGAAAGGGCTCAGGGACCCAGCTACTTCAATGACCCAAACTCGGTACCGTTACAATATGGTAAACCCGAAATCTCTCAGACAATGAGTCGATCTCTCAAACAGGATGAAATCTCTATGCCCAATGTGAATTCGAGTTCACAAAAGCGTCCTGTCAAAGATTTTGCCTCTCTCGTGGCAATGGTTACGTTAGCGTACTTCGCTCTAGATAATTACCAGGGCCGCGTTAAGGCCGAAAAGATCAATCAGGAAACCACCGCCATAAATCTTAAAACATTGCAAATTCAGCAGCAAAACTTCCTCAAAGCTCGCAAGCAACAAGATCTCAGAACGCTCAAGGAAAGGGTTGAAACGTCCAAACGGTGCTTCAAAATGTCTATGCATATTGCTCTCTTAAGGAAACAAATTTTGGATCTTGGCGCCGATCCAAAGGATATTCCGGAGGTCACTGAAGAATTTGACAAAAATGCTAGAATCAGTAATTCAGTACAAAATCTCACTGGTACTGCTCTTTGGCTCACGGACGAGTCGGAGTACAAGGCGCTCATGCCAGATTACAGGGAATATGATCGGAAGACGTCGTGATCAAATAAATCACATTTTTATGGATTTTTTGGCTCTTATTAACAGAAACTATTAGGCGACTGTGTTGGTGTAAAATGCCAGATATAAGTCATGAAAGTCCTGAGAAAATTATGTAGATCCAGTTTGTAGGGTTACCCGCGCGAATTCTGGCGTATAAAAACCTCTTCACCCCAGTACCCATCAAGACCTGGTTTTTCTCCACATGTCTTATAGGCGCCCATTAGAGTCACGGATTGCATGACTTCTTCCACATGTAATCTATACCACTATGTGGTCTTTCGTGCTCGGGTAAGCCTTAGATCAACGAGTGCTAACGGCCTTTACGTTGGGCCACTCAATTTTTGAGTGGTGTCACGGCTCTTTACTCACATTCTTCTGGTTTCTTCTTGTTCAATCATCGCTCGTGTTGCGAATCTTTAACCTAAAGAGGTGCTTCGAGTTCAGGTGTCTCTTCTTGCTGTCATATTAATATCCATTTTGTTTTTTTATCCATTGGTGGTGGGAAGAACTTTCAAGATTCATCTCCTTCCGTGGGAAATGAGCTCGGCGTCAATTTTTCCCAACAGTCTCTGTTTGAGCTTGAGTTGAAGAAGATTGAATTTTGGACAACAGACGCTCTTGGCCTCGGATCCATTGTCTTCGTAGAATTGCTTACAACACTTGTAGAGTTCGTCAATTGCCTTAGAGCACTTCGCCTCATTGTAGCCGTTCTGCTTGAGGCAATCCTGAATTGCACAGGCAAATGGCTTGCAGGCACTTCCTTCTTCAGACATAATCAAGAAAAAGAAGAGTCAGTTTCAGTTTCAAAGCAATCCTTTTTGATCAGAGATTTCATGCGCACGTGATGTGAAGCGTTCGACGAGAGCAACGATCGTTCTAACTTCTCTGTATGCAATCAGAGCTACGCACACTAATAGATTTAATTGGTGAGTTCGATAAATCTTTTCTTCTATTTTATGAATCATAAAGCATTGGGGTCGAGATCGGCGTGATAATCGTCTTCATCGTATTCACTTGGCTCGTAAATTACAAGAGGAATAAATTCATTCTTTTCCGTCAATTGTTTTTGGTTGCGAGACCTGTAAATGTATAATCCCGCACAAGCGGTAATGATCGACATCAAAATTGCAATCAAACCCCATCGCGACAAATGCCATCGAAGAGACTCGATTTCCAGGCGCATCGCCATATTGAGCTCCGTAGTGATTTTGTGGTTGGTCTCCTGCAAGCGCAACATGATCTTCTTACTCATGAGGGTATTTTCTGATTTTTGGTCGTTAATGGCCACCTGAATATCGTTTTTCATCTGAATGAAATGGTTATTGAGTTCATCGCTGATTGTCGCGTAGTCCCTTTCCATCCCATTAATCTGGTTGATCGCTTCATTGATGTGTTGTTCTCGACTCCGAGTAATATCTACGCGCAATTCTTGCTGAGCCAGCTCAAACAAGTAACTCTCATTCTCAAGTTCATAAAGCTGGGAGTAAATCGTCAGGAGTTTCGTCAACTTTGAGTTTAACTGAATGATGAGAAGATTGATGATTTCGTCGGACTGCGACGGCGTAAACCCGCTCTCCACGAGCTGCTTATGAACAGCATATGTATCGATATAAGGTTCCAAGTTCTCGAAAATAAATGTAAGAAAATCTTCTGGTGGTGCTTCATCGTTTTCCGATGCTGTCTCTGGGCTAGCCAGATTGTCTACTGTCGTTGCTGGAGGAAGCACACCAGCACTACTTAGTTTGGCGGAATCTACGTTCTCCATCTTTCCAGATTTAGCAGAAAAATACCCGCTTTCGTTATGCTGTGGCTCGTTTCTCTGGCTGGCATATTCTTGGAGCCGGAGAGGTGTGAATGATATATTCATGCGTGACCCAGAACTCAAAGATCTGGTGGCGGCAACAGGCGGAGAAACCCCATAAGTGTCTCGAGAACGTAGTCTTCTAGCATGAAAATGTACAGCACGTCGAGCGCTGAGGGCGCCGTATCGTATAGGAGCATTTAAAGAAACAAGTTTTATCATTTCTTTAGAGTTTGGGAAATGGTGGATCAAGTGGTGGGTGTATCTGCAGGGAAATCGTGTAATACCTTAAGACTCGTTGAGACTCGTGAGACGGCGCGCCTCGAAACAGGGCTAACACTGGCGGCTTTTTGCACTTCAACATTGGCAGTTTCATACAACGTTCTTTTCACAGTATCCCATAAATTTTTATTCCAAATAGGCTAAAGACTCATTATTTTCTTAAAAATCTCAAAGAGTATGAAAGGCTTTCATTTCTTTGAATTCTATTTCCCTGGGATCGAGCTTGTTGCAACCAACCTTATTTCACGCAAGAAAAAGAAATTACTACGCATCTCTTCAATCGACCTACCTTTACCTTTTTATGTCAGCTTCAAAAACGGCTTTCAAGATGCTCTCAATTTTCCAAGGCCGTAGTTGTTAAAAAAAATCCTGGGACACAGTTTTAGGATAGAGCTTGTATTGAATAGACCTTGTATTGGGGGGGCACGGACAAAATCTGATCCTGGACTACAAAACACATGGAAAACAATAAGAAGTGTTCAAAACAATTTCTATTCTTACATACAGAATTTCACTCTCACCCCACATCTTCAAGGCCTTCTCTTTTGCCCGATTTGGATTGACGGCAGATTCGCCTAGGTCTCGCTCGTGTTTTGCACACGCAGCTTTCCCGCGCGACGCGACCCTGCGGCCGTTGCCGATAACCCTTTATATCCACGCCATGATCTGTCATTGCTTTTAACAAAAAAGCACAAACGATGAACTTTCTTTCGAGTGCATTTAGTCTTATTTCGGTCAACTCCATACCGTACACTCTCAAAGAAAAAGTGGTAGACTCGGCGCTGCCTGCTTTTCCCGATAATCGCTCGGTGTGGAATGTCTATAATGGTATCAACCCGAAAAATGACTCTCCAGTCTCCGTGTTCGAGTTCGACCTCAAAAATCCCGCGGGGCCCAATAATGCCAAGCTCGCAATGAACAGTTTCAAAAAACTGAAAATCATCAAATTCCCAGGCTTCTTGAGTGTGGTTGACTTCATCGGGAACGACTCGTACCTTTACATAGTTACCGAACGCGTGACTCCGTTAGCACATTACTTGCAAGAACACGGCACCCGTATCTCCAAGGATGCCAAAATATACGGTATTTACAGTGTAACTAATGCAGTGGCTTTCATCAATACAAAGGCAAACTGCTTACATGGAAAAATCGATCTTTCTTCAGTGTTCGTAAATGCGCATGGTGAGTGGAAATTATTTGGTTTCGAGCTCCTTACAAACCTCAGCTCCGATCCTGACCAGCCAATCTATAGGCTTTCGGGTTTTGCCCCAGAATTTAATGAAAATCAACCTCCCGAAGTACTCAGTGCTGGTGCAGACGCTGTGCGTGGCGCTCCTTTCAAGTACGATGCCTATAAACTCGGTGTTTTCATCTCCGCGGTTTTCTGTATCGAGAGTTTCCAAGCTCCTTACAGCTTTAAACGTCAAACACTTCTGAGCGGAAAACTTCCGCGGCCTTTGGCCACCGCCGTGAGCAAATTAGTCGCTGCGCAAAACGCTAGAATTACAGTAGATGAATTCGTTCAGCAAACGTGCGACTTCTTTAGCGGCAACAATCTTGTACAATTTGCAAGCCTGTTGGAAAGTATCAAATTTGAAGACCAGGCCGCTAAACTCGCATTTTTCAAATCAAATATCTCTCAGTACATCGAGGGCGACTTGCCTCCTGGATTTCTTGACCACAAAGTATTGCCAGAGATCATTGCGCAGTACAGCATTGTCGCCAACCAAAAGCCCACTGTACACTCCACATCTGAGGAACACTCTCAGCGTCAGGAGGCGATGTCCGTGCTTCTCAATCATATTTTGAAGTTGAGTGCCGGCTTACCGGATGACAAGTTTAACAAGTCGATCAAGCCGGTCATTTTCAGTGCATTTGCGCTTCTGGATCGTGCCATTCGATTGATGCTTCTTAAATATCTTCCTGAATTCCGCCTGCGATTAACAGATTCAGAGATTCAATCAAAAGTTTTCACAAATTTGCTCACGGGACTTCAAGACACAAATTTTCTTATTAGAGAAACCACGCTTACTTCAATTACTGCTATCATTGATAAGGTAAGTGTGAAGCAAGTAAATCAAGATCTTCTCAAAATTCTTGCTAAGCTGCAAATGGACCCAAAACCATCTATTCGCACAAACACCTTGATATTGATTATCAACATTTCCGGAAAAATATATTCAACGTCGCGAAACAGCGTTGTTATCACTGCCCTCGCCAAATCGCTTCGCGACACTTTTACTCCGTGTAAATTGGCAGCTTTGTCCGGTTTTGAAAAATTGATCGAGACATTTTCACTCGAGGAAATATGCGCCAAGATTTTGGGGCATTTGGCTGTCGCATTGATGGACCCAAAGTCTTTTAAGGTGAGACAGGAATCCAGGCGTATTTTTGATATGTATCTCCGATCGGTCGAAAAGCATGCTGCGTCTCTTCCAAAGAATGAAGAAGATGAGGATGCGGAGGAGAAGCAATTTTATGAAGGTAATGGTTCCAGTGCGAACTCCAAGCCTTTGATCCCTGAACCGAAAAGCTCGTTATCTATTGGCTGGAATGTCGTCAATCGACTTGTGTCTTCAGAACCTACAAGTGTTGGCGGGACACTCGAGAAATCAATCAACACATCCACGCCCGATGTGACCAGAATTTCCTCGCCAAGCAATACGGACAAGTCGCACGCTGAATGGGACGAGGCACTGGACATCGATGATGGATGGGGTGATGAATTTGCACCTTCCTCTCCTCCCAAACCTACACCAATACCGCAAGTTCCTTCCCTATCAATGAAACCAAAACCAAAGCCACGCGCTGCTGTGAAACTGGGTACATCAAAGTCCAGTTTATCGTTAGGATCCGCTAAAAAGACACCTGGGTCAACACTCAAGTTGAATCTTGATGTGGATGCCGACGATGATTCTTGGGGAGGTGATTGGTGATCACATATGAAAAATGATTTCATGTTCAAAGAGTCATGAAATAAATGCCATATTATATTGTGAAGTGCAATCACTGCACTTCTCCGTGCTGAAACAGACGGCGCATCCAGTGGAATAGATAGAAGCAAAAAGCCATTGAGTTATTTCGGTGCAATAGCGTTCAAACGCAAAGAGAGTTGTTTGGCGATTGCATGATGGTGTTTCCCCTAGCCAATCATCAATTACACAATGAGTATTAAGTTTATTAATTTATGATATTCAAATTGCACCGTAATGGGCTGTGTTGTTTTTAGCGGATGGCAATTACATCTAAGCGTGTGTATGAATTTGGCCTCCTCCTCAGTATATCGTAGCGCACATCTACAAATCGAAGTGTGTAGTATTTAAAACGGATCGAGCGATGCAAGTGAGTCGGCACCCAAATTTCCCGATTCAGCTTGTCCAAATTCCGGCCCGTATTGAAAACTTTCACTCCCATTCGCTTGACGAATGTTCTCTTCAAGCATGTAGGGTGGCAAGAGTCTGCCAAAGATTTGCGTATCGAGTGCGTCGAAAACGCCTGGAACGTAGTCGGTAGAGCTCATGGTGAAGGGCTCCATGACTTCATCGCTGGAATTTCCTCGAGCATTATCAACATTCGATTCGAGATTAGCAAACTCTTCAAACCGGTCGCTATTGGAACCAACATTTATGCTTGCGTTTTGCGGAAAATCCTTACTGATTCCATTCTCTTGCGGAAAGCTATCCTGAAGCGGTTGATTCTCGGGGCCAAATTCGAATATACTAGACAGAGATTGCAGTCCGTTGGGCCTTTCACCGTCGCGGCCGAGCGAACCATTCTTGACGTCGACGTCAAACTGGTTGATCATTGCAAAGTTGGCTATACTCATTTCGACCATGGCATCGTTACACGTATCGAAATTTGCTGCTCCATCACTGCGCATTGAGTTTGTCGCCGTCTTCCTATTCAATTGCTCGAACAATTTGTTCAAGATGTTGTATATGCGCATCGACGAATGCGACATGTTCTTCATGCTGTCCAACACTTTTTTGCCGATCTCGATATCTTTGCGGATCATGTCAATATTCAAGTCATCGTCAAAATACACCCCGGCATAGTTAACGCCACCTAGATTCTTGTCCAGGTTGCTATAATTAGCGAAATGGTAGTAGTAGACCAAACACGCAATTGAGAAGAAAATCGTGTACATCGAAAACCAATAAGTGCCAACGAGTAGATTCTGGTCGATCATTTTGTTTGCCAACTTTACCACTAACCGAGCCACCTTTATGCAGTTTCTTCCCCGGATCAATGATCGAGGGTCAGCAATCTTGGACTGATTACCATTACTGATGTAATGTATGAATGGTCGGTATAAGCTTATTTGACAGTTCAAAAACGCAACGTGAAGATAGTAGTTAGCTAACTTGAAGCGCTCAGGAATGTGTAAGTCGCCAGAAATATTGCTGGGGTCAGCGGGGCGCAATTCCAACGGCACCTTTTCCATCCAGCTTTTTAACTCAAACTCCAACTTGGTCACGGTATCATGAATGTTGGGAACTGGCTGGTTTGAACCCTTTTTTCCTTTAACTTTGATGGGATATAATTCTTTGACAATCTTCGAAAGCAACATCGTCAACTTTGTATGGTGGTTCGCGCAGGCCGAGGACGAGAGTCGACCATTTTGCCGTTCGAGAAGGAACAGATCTCTAGTAATCAATTCGTCATCCAACTCTAAAGGAAATTCTTGATCAAACTCGTCCTCAGCAATGGAGCCAGGCAACCCTAAAAGCGAGTTGATGTAGATGTCCATTTTGTAGATCGTGTAGAACAACCTCTTCCGCGTATCGATCTCAATTGGATCAAGTTTTCTGCGCGAGTGGAAGGCCTCGAGATTCCGATGGAGTCCTTCCTTCAATGCACTTCTGAGGGCAATTCCAATATACGAGTAGCATGTGGAAAGACGTGCCGAACATTGGAGATAAATTATCATCATGACGATGGTTTGTATGGCTGGAATGTCACTTACATTGGTGATGTCAATGAGTTTACGTGCCTCCAAAAAATACTTATAGCCATCATCTTCGAGCGAGTCATTATTAGCAGTGCCATCGGGGCTCTTGGAAAAAAGCGATCCGCATGCCAAAAGAGAGTACATGAAAGGTAAGAACTTCTGTTGCCTGTCCGTATACTGAAGAGCATCGAGGCTATAGAGTAAATCAACTTCTTGAAGCAACGACGGACGATGGTAGAAGCGGAAGAGCACACATGCCTTGTTCCAAGTGGTGTATATAAGCTGGAGGGCGATATCCTTTGGTGGCAAAATAATCTTGATTTCAGGGCCGATTAAATCATCTGGTGTCGCTATCAGGTGTAAATCTCCGTGTGAATCGGCATTCGATGTAGGAGATTCAGAAGGGCTCTCTCCGTTCAAATATTGATCGCTGATATCATGCACATTCAAAATGTCCGGGGATTTCTTCTGCAATTGCGTGACAATCGCCTGAAACCTCTTGAAATTGAATTTTTGCGGATTTTCATCAAGGAAGTTGAAGCCAATTGAAGGAAACAATGTGTTCAAAATATTTTGACTGAGCACCAAATTCTCGTTCACGGTGTTCATCGAGGGTTGCTTGTTCATGGCAATCAGCTGCAAAAGAGCTGTGGATTGTGGGAGGCTCGGGAGAGGAGGAAACCCTCTTCTATTACGGGAGTTAGGTCGATCGTAAGTGCAGTTGAAAGAGTACACAGTACAATGTATGCATGGTTGCCGCCCATCACATTTCACCTTTTTAAGGCGGCAATAGTCACAAGCCCGTGTCACACGACGCCTTTTTGTTTCTTTCAGCCGGGAAGAAGGACTCGCCGTTTCTTGGCTATGAGAAATAAGAGGGCTCTCCGCGCGTTTTATTCCCTCGTCCGTCATTTCATAAATCGAATTCAAAGATACCTGAGCTGCAATGTAGGCCCTTGCATGTAAGAGCAATTAGTTCTAGATACCGGCTAAATGAGGTTTAGGAATCGTGAAAGGGCCCTTTTCAAAAGAAATTATGCAGGTGTGATAAGCCAAATTGATTTTCTGCTTTGGCAGGTTCTTATTTTTGAAATCCAAGGGTTTGAAACAACAAGTTTGGTCTTGCAGATCTACGAAAAAAGAAGTCGCGCCATGCTTCTTCATGTGGGCTGTCTACCTGCCGGACAGTGACTCGTATGATTGCATCTAGGGGTTCTTGAGCTTTTTTCTTTTTTAGTTGTGTAATCGGTTTCATCATAATTCGAAATTTAATATGTTTCTTAGTTTCAAGCGTGTATTTCTTTTTGGTTATAATCTAATAATTATCTTTTCAACTTATTTCGCGATCCTTGGGCTAAAAGTTGAACTTGCTGCAAACTTTTCTCAAGATCGAATGACTCATGATTAAAAATTCGGCTTGGTACAATTCGCTAGAAAAAACTAACAAAAATTACCACATTTTTTGAACAAGCATTTAAGGTTAGTATTTCTTTAACGATGAACTAATTCTACAGTCCCTCAATTATTTTTTTTTATGATACCCTTTATGAAATAGCGAGGTCGGATCCGAGACAGCCTCGCGATTTCGTTTACCCCCGGAAACGTTTAGCCGTTCGCGAAAAATCACGAGAAAAGAGGACATGGAATCGCGTTTTCCGAGCTTTCCCGATCTATTGATGTAAACCGCGCCGCATTGTTAGAGAGAGTGCGGCGTATTAAAAAATCGATCACTTCGCATAAAAAGATCAATCATCACACAATTTCAATTTGATGAGAAATTGGGAAGAACCCCATATTGCCGAAAGAGCCCGAATATTCTGCAAAGATAGAGTAATTTCGCATAGCTCACTGAGTGACAAAAAAGTTTATGCAAAGGCCGAAATGATCATGGCGACCACTGACCAGCAATGCTGTAAACTTATGGCCTTACGAAGCAGTATTTTTTTTGCTTAAAGAAAATTAGTTTCGTAAGGTCCGTGCTTTAAAAACTATTAAATTAGCAGATTATTTCACTTGAGGTAAGCTTGGCCTAGAAACGCGTCTGTTATTTGAATATGCCTCGGATTGATCTAAATCTTCTGGCTTCGATATTCACTCTTCGCGAGGACTGACCTCTCGAGTCTCTACAGCCGTGAAAAAAGCCGCCAATTATGGACGCTTTAAGTAAGCAGACCCGCGCATTGACACACCCGTGCACCCGATGCGCATATGAATAGCGCAGGTCACTTTAGTCAGCATACTTTTGACATCAATACTTCAGTTTATGAGTGCAATTTTATCAGCAGACGATTTAAATGACTTTATATCGCCTGGTGTGGCATGTATAAAGCCAGTAGAGACACCCAGTCAAACTACGGAAGACGCTGGCGAGGTGGAAATACAGATCGATGAGAACGGAGACCCGCTTGAGATTTCCAAGATCGATGGCAAAGTATCTCAACTATCTGCCGCTCAGATCTCGCTTGCAGACTGCTTGGCATGTTCGGGATGTATCACGTCGGCGGAAGAAGTACTTGTGGCGCAGCATAGCCATGACCAGCTACTCAAGGCGCTCCGAGAGGGCAATAAGACATTTGTCGTTAGTATATCACATCAATCACGATCCTCCCTCGCCCACGCATACGGTTATTCTGTGGAACAAATGGACAGATTTCTTATCGAATTCTTCCAAAACCAGCTCGGATTCAAGTTCGTTGTGGGCACCGCTCTTGGACGCAAGCTTTCGCTTTTGCAGGAGGCACATCAATTGATCAATCGAGACAAAAGCGCAACACCAGTTCTTTCTTCAGTATGCCCGGGCTGGGTCCTTTATGCAGAGAAAACGCATCCATACGTATTGCCGTACATGTCCAACGTCAAGTCCGCACAGCAGATCACCGGATGCATTCTCAAGTCATTGGCTGCGAGCGAAATGGGCGTTTCCCGCGAAGACATTTATCACCTTTCCATCATGCCGTGTTTCGACAAAAAGCTCGAGAGCGCCCGTCCTGAGACTAGCCCCGAGATCGACGCGGCAGATGTTGACTGCGTGTTGACTGCAAAAGAATTAGTCAATCTAATAGAGGGCTCGGAATACAATTTAATTCCAGAGTCTGGACTCTCTAATCTTCCTCATGTCCTGATCAAAGACCTCTACGAATCCTGTGCACCCGTTTCGTGGCCTTTCAAAGAGGCCTCATGGCTAAATGACTCTGGCTCGCAATCGGGCGGATACGCCCACAATTACTTGAACATATACCGCAATCATCTTCTACATAACGGCGAGGGAAAATATAGCGAGGATAATCTCGTAATTTCGACGGTAGAAGGTAAGAACTCAGATGTATACGAGCTTCGGCTCATGCACGGGGACACAAAAATTGCCTCGGCAGCGGTAGTGAATGGATTCAGGAATATTCAAAATTTGGTGCGAAGACTCAAGCCCACGCCTGGCGGAGCCAAGACCGCGAAGGTAAATCCACTTGCAGCCAGGCGCCGCGCCCGGCTTGGTACGAAAGCTGGCGCCGCCAGTTCTACCGCCCTCGAGGAAGTTGCAGACGCGTCGAAGTGTGACTATGTAGAAATCATGGCGTGTCCAAGCGGATGCATCAATGGCGGAGGCCAGATCTCAAGTGCGGTACCCAATCAGGAAAAAGAATGGTTATCAGAGGTGAGAGATGTATATAATTTAATTGGCGTTGCGGATCTTTCCGCGCCCCACAGCATCGACTTAGTGGACCTGCTTCTTCTGTGGAGCGCGACTTTCAGAGCAGACACTGGCATCTCACTGTCGCGGCTCTATCACATGACGTTTAATGAGGTGGAAAAGCCTACGGATCCCAATGCGATTCTTTTGGGTGCAAAATGGTAGATTTACGGTTTTTATGGGATTTTGGAATTAATACATATTTTTCAAGTGCACGTTGTATCTGTTTAAATCTTGTAAAAGGAAGTCAAATGTTTTGCCATCTCAACTGTATGCCGGACAAAGTGCCAGGCGTATGAATGCGAGCTGCAAGACCTGATCCGATCTTTCCAATAAACTCAAAATGTACAAGAGATGTTTCAGTTTATCATCTGTAAGGCTTAAAACACATAGCCCTCCGCCTAAAGATGGAGAATTCAACAGATTTAGGGCCGCGTTCTCCAATCCTCGGCAGCTGAGCCAGCCTCGGCAAGAAAAGCCGGCAGCGCCTTTTAACCGGTTCAAAAATTTTCATGAAAACCACAAGAGTTCGCGTGGGCCTCCGATGTCTCGAAGAGATTTTAAAGAAAGAGAAAATACGAGGGACAGAAAATACGGAATGAGGCGCAACGAGCCTCCGAGGCCCGTATTCAGAATCATCACTGGCTCCGAGCGGGCGCAAACGGCAATCAAAAGTCTTATAGAGAAGGTGCAAAAGACCAGTAGTGATTTTAAAGTTAATTACGTAGACCCAAAAACAAAGGAGTTTCTTACGCTTGGCTTGCATGGCTTGGTGAATGGACTCGACTTACTGAAGCAGGGTATCAGGGTACTTCCGCCCCAAGGCGACGCCTTGCCCATCATTCGTATCGTTCCTGTTGAGGAAATGCTAGAAACGTATTCAAACGAGCTTGCACAACTCAAACAGCAGGAATTGGTAGAGATGGGAAATGTGCGTGCACTCAAAGCGGCCAATATGCGTGCTCAGGCAGAGCGGAAGAAGTCCGCCACAAAGATCTTAACTTTATCGTGGTCAATCAGCGTTAGCGATTTACAGAACCAGAAACGAAACGAAATTGAGAATAGATTGAAAAAAGACGATAAGCTTGTGATTTTCCTCGGCGAAAAGAGCTCACTTTCTGATGCACGCAGGAATGCCGAAAAGGAAGGCCTGCTAACTCTGCAGCTCAAGACATCTGCCACAAACTGGGACCGTATGGATGAGGATGAAAATTCTTTGGAACTGAGGAGAAGAGAGATGGTCCTTGAAAAACTCCTGGGGGTATTGCAGGAGTTAAATTGCAAATCCGAAGTTTCCGGCAGTTTGGATACCCGTATGATGATCAGGATCACTGCGAACAGCCCCACTAAAGTTCCGACTAAAAATAAGGAACCGGAAATCTCACCCAAGGAGGCGAAAAGACTCAAGAAGCTCGAAAGAGCAAAGGAGAGAGCAAAGGAAAAGGAAGCGAAATTGTCTGAGGATGAGATCGACTCGCTTTACCTGCTCAAAATTGTAGATTGAGCCGACCTGTAAATATTCGAAATTAGACCTTGTAAATAGATCGAGCGTTTTATTCTAAATAATCTAAATATATACTTACACACTGCCGTATTGAGCCTGCGACTGGAGCCGCATGCGGTCTGCTCGGAGTTTCTTGACCTTATAGCCGTACTCGTGGCCCATGACCAACTCGTCGACAATGGGATAATTCACCAACTTTTTCACTTCCACCTGGTCCAAATTGTAGTTGTTGATCACCAGGCATGCCAAGCGGTACACGTGCTCATCTTCATCGAAATTCTCCAAGTCGTAGTCAATGTCGGGATTCGTCGCCCTCATGGACTCGTCCATACTATCTACATCATCGTCAAGAATTCGCCCGTTATTGAGCAGGCTGGCCTCTCCGCCGGTCTTGATAGAGCTCTGCGGCGACGTCGGCGCTTTAGGAGAGCCTGGATACATTCCTCTGGTTGAGGTATTGGTCAGCACCACAGATGGGGCATACAGCGAATGAGGGGCTGGTTTGGGCAGACTTCCGTGGATTGCCAAGATCTCAGAAGTGCTTTGAATATTCTGCCGTGGAGCACTCGCCAGCGGGCCGGCCGTTTGGTGGTGCGCGAGGCTGTGCAGTTGCGGCAACCAGTGCTTCTGTTTACCATCGCCGTGGTATCGTAGTCCCTGATTGATGCGGCCCATACGGCCATTTGAGGAAGGATGCGCGATCGACGCGTCAACCGAATTGAACTGCTTGTAATCTCGGTAGTAGTCGCCATAAAACGTAAGGCGGAAATCGATCACGAGATCCTTGATTCCCACCATGTCGCGGAACGCATAGAAGAACTCGAGTCGTCCGTTTGGAATACGTGAGATCGTGAATGGTTTAAATGAGAATGAGAGCCAGTGGCCTATCGCAAACGCCACCAATTCGACACAAAGTAAAGCGTTTTGGATTGACACGCCAATATTCGGAGCCCCGCTTTCGTCGGGAGAATTGCTGCCCGGCAAAATACCAGTGACGTTGAGAATAGCCAACGCGATACCCTGCCAATAAGAGGCAAAGATGATGAGTTTTACGCAAAGAAATTTGCCCATTGGGTTGAACGGCTTGAGATCGGTCCACAATATCTTCCAGAAAATCGCGAGACAGTAGAGCGAGAGCGATACGCTGAAATTGTACACGATAGTAAACCACAAATAGAGCGAGCGTACACTCATGTCGTTGACGTTGTAAATACCCAAACCCTCGCAAATGAGCACACCGAAGCAAATGAACGGTTTGAGCCAAACGTACTGCAAGATGCCGCGCTTGATATTGAGAAAGGTACGTGGATCCGAGATATCGAGGGCAGGAAATATATACCGAAAGATCCCCGGATGATCAACAGGCTGTCTACCGCTGGTCATGATGATAATGCTCTTGGCGCCGCCTAACATATTGATCAATAGAGAGAAGAACGTGTAGATTACAAACGCTTCGTAGATCTCGCGCGTGGGCTCGATGAGGTATTTGATAAGCAAAGATCTAGGGTTCACAAGCATGCAAAAACATGATAAAGCAAAAAGTGGGATGATCCACTGGATCCTGATCATCAAGCGCTGCTGGAACGGTTTGCGGTAATTGCGGAGATGCATGAGCACGGAACAAAAGATCACCACCGAGGCGAACGCCGCACACCATCCGGACAAACTGACAACCCAATGCGGTAGCTCAACAGGCTTTTCCTGTGTCATGACCGGATTATTTGAGGGCAAAAGATGGGCGCGGTCTAAATATAGTTATATGTTTAAGCGCTTACCATCACTTGAGTAGGCGACGATAACATCGCGAGCAACCGCATGCACGCCGCCCCTTCAAGCGAAATATCTTTTTCGGGAAACTATCTTTGATAATAAGATATACATTTGTTATCTTTACATTAGTTAAAGTATAATATGACGGGATCGTGATCAACACGTTATCTTATTCAATTAGTAATTGATCTTTTTTGTCAATAATTGTTCTTTTTCTTCAATCATGGGTATGATGTGCTTGGCTAATGATTCACTTTCGAGCATTCTGCAATATGATGATCCTAGATAAAATTGTTGAATTAGAGGCTAAATCCATAACATGCATTATACCTACTTTGACCTAAATGATATCTTTAGTCATATATTCGTGCAAAAAAGGTATCTAGCTAGAAGCGCTGCATGTCGGCTGCGAATCAACATGCGTCCCCTAGGATAGCTGAAAAGGTGACTATCAAAGATCGATATAATAATAGAGAAAAAAATTTTTTTTTTTAAATACTAGTATACAATTGAAATCTTTTTGGCTCCACTTTTAGATGTCGTCGCCATCACGTTCCTCGCTGCTTCTTTGGGAATTGCCAAGTCCACCCCGCGACTTAAGAAACACCGCCATTTTGACTTCACTCAGCGAGACGCCGCGATCCTCGCGACTAATAATGTCACTTGCCACCGAGTAAATGTTCTTTGGAGGCTCGGACATGGAAGGAATCGCCAAATAGTCTCTTGCCATTTGATAGATCGTAGGAAATGAGACCCCCCGATCTTTGTAATAATCCTCATACCGTTTCGAGCGCACCTCGCACTTCTGCTCAAGATATGTCTTGATCTCTTCCTCGATGTCTTCGCCTCTGAAAAGTTCGGGGTCCAGCTCAATAGTCTCCGTATCAATCTTCGGCTTCTTGGTCACGGGGCCATCCAAAATTTGCACATCGTCGTCTAACTTTTGCCTATAATGACGGGCAGTTTCGCAGAAAAGATCCTTGAGCTTGCTCTTCACCTCATCAGAGCAGCCAATTTCCTGCAAGACGCGAAGTTTGAAACGAGGGTCGAGAATCGTGGAAAGGTAAAGAGGTTTCATTGACTCGCAGTATTCGCCGCGAATGGGGTAAGTCTCAAGAAACTTCTTCTGGGCCGATACCACGGCATGGCGAATACATGGAAACTTGCTGGCGAATTCATCAGAGCTCCATGTATCGAGCTCCTTCACAATCGTGTGAACGAACGGAATCACCGCATTGGCGGTGGAGAATGGCGCAGTCCTAAGCTTCTTCGAATGTTTGCGAAACATTTTGAGAATATCGCGGATAACAGCAAGATGTTCCCAAGCGAAATCAGTAAATACTTGCGGGTCGAGCTCCATTTCTTCTAATTCATCTTCCGAGAGAGACTTTGTTGCCCGTTGCATGATTTCCTGGATTTCCTCGCGATACACGAGAAATTGGTCGAGCATCTCTAAAGTAGAAATCCAATTATACTCGTTGTCTTTGTAGGGAATTTGCGTCCGTCTTGGTTTCTTTTCGTTGGGATCTCTCGGGTGCTTTTCATCATAAAGTTTGTGGAAGTTTGTGGTGATAAACTCGTCGCGGCGTATACCATCGGAAACAATTCTGGTGTTATGAGGAATAAATTCCACGTAGGTCTTTGTAAGCTTGTCCTGAGCGTCTTGGATGGATTTATGAGTATCCAGAAGATAATAAGTCATACTCTCGCGGAAGTAGGTACGAACCAAAAATGCACCGATTGCCCTCTCGAAAGTAGTGGACAAGCACTGTACTGCATCATCTGGGGAGAAGTCATGAGTGTCATTTTCGACGAAGCGCTTCAAATCTTTGAACAACGGATCAATGGGCGTATTGCAGTTCATGTTGACGGCCAATTTCGCATCGGTCAAGTCATACTCGTCGAGCACCTCCGTGACGTACTTATAGAACCTTTCGTCATTGAAATGAAGATATTTTGAGAATTTAAGTCCAATGGCGTGACGCTGGAGGTTGAAGTCTTTATCGCGGTAACTCAAAGTGGCCGCAAAAAGCACGTAACTGTCACGAAACTCGGGATTCATCCTCTTTCTGTCCAACGAAAGAACAAAGCGACTGTCATTCTTCACGAGTTCAGCCTTCAAAGATTTGACGCTATCAGTGTAGATGGTTTTAAGTTCTGACTTCATATCCTGACGAGAAATATCCGGAATGTAGGGGTTCAAGTATTGAACCAAGTCGATGAAGCTGGAGCTTGCTACAGTGGAAATGGGCACGTCGGTTTTCAAAAAGAGTTTCAACGTTTCTATTTTAAACACGGTCAAATCAAAAGCGTCGGTGTCCTGTGGAGTACCTCTAGACGACGAGGAAGGACGGTTCGAGGCCGATGAAGATACACCTCTTCTTGACACCTCCAAAGTGTCATGATGTCTTTTTCTCGCTTCGCTCTCGGCGGTGCTGCGTACAGTGGGATGATGACTGTCGAGATGGCCTTTCATGGTGGTGGTGTTGATTGGCCAATATGCCGTATAAACTTTTGGACATTTGGAGCACATCACCTTAACGGATCTTTTTTCACCGGGAAAATACGGCTCGAGTTTCCAAGTAAAGAGCCCAAGCTTGATGATGCTTGGAGACAGCTCGAGTGGCGGCAAGATGAAATCCGGGGACCGGATCTCTTCTTCAGTATGGCGAATCTGAGAGCGGGGCAAAGTGAGAGAAGGCATGTTTATCAACTGGGAAAACGGGTGTCTTTTTTTTTTCTCGGATCACTTGTGGTGATGAGTGAAGAGTTTTTTTGATGCGTTCGGTGTCGAGAAAAAGTGAATAGGGTGCGAATCCAACGCGTTTATATAGACAAAATCAAAGAAGCGATTTTTTTGTAAAATGGGGATTTGCCGCGTTTCGGGCAAGTTTGGATCAATGTGATTGGCTCTGGGAAAAAAGCAATTCTTTTGGCGCGGGTAACTGTCTTGGCAGCGGAGTGAGGGCTGCGAGAAATCCAATATATTGTCGATAGTTATTTAGTTAATAAGTTAGTTAATAAGTAATTACGCTATTACTATCATCAACGACGCGAGGGTGCGCGACGCGTGTAGCCGCATGCTTGATGCGCGGGGAACAAGCTGCGAAAAAATCATGCACCGCGCGCGCGACTACCATACAGTTTAACGTTTAATTATGTTTATTGAAAAAATAAAATCGTCTAATAAATAAATATAAACACGGCTGAGGGGGTCATGTTTTTCGACAAAGCTGTAATGGTTTCACTAGTGTTCATTTAACTGAAGCTCACGCCATGCCTGCCTCTTTCGTGCGCTTAACACGCTCCCTCTCCGCATTGAGCTTCTGCAATTCCTTCTCGGTGATCAAATGGTGTTTGTGATTTGCAGCCTTTACTAATACCTGCAGTTGCTTAGAATCGGACATATTCTTTGGTTCGTTTTTGGTCTGATTTTGTGGTGACAGATTTGATTTAGTCAGATCAGCGGATTGAGAGGGGGTGACAGGTTCAGGCATTGACGCTACTGACGCAGTGTCTCCAATGTGAAAGACTGGCGGCTTTTGTTCATCGGTCGCTTCAACAAAGTGGCAGAAGTCGATCAGACGGAAAAAGTTTTGGCTGGCCACATCGTCGATCAGCGCTCGTTGTTGTGGGTCGATTTGAAGCATCCACCCCACTAATGTTCGTGAGTGAGGTGGAAGAATACGAAGAAGTCGGCCGGGTCCGAATTTGGGAATCAGTTCCTTGCCTACGTTAACTTCTTTCGTCATCGCTGTCATCATTTCATATTGGCTCACGGGCTCATTCTGACTGTTGATACCGGCAAATGCCCTGTAAGACGAGTCCGACGCACGCGGGAGTTTCCATGGGAATCTCTTGAGCACCATACAGCAGAAAATAATTGCCACTGACCAAATATCAGCCATTCTGGCATCATAGCCGTCGTCGGCCGTGTGCTGGAATACTTCGGGCGCAAGATAAGGATCACTACCCACCACGCCCTTCGCAAATAAGAGACGGTGATTCTCGTCGAGCATGCGGTCTTTGGGACCGGGGCTTCCTCCATCAAGCAGCTTTTTGAACTGGAAGGCTGAGCCGAAATCAATGAGCTTGAGGATTCCATTCTCGTCGACAACACAGTTATCTAACTTGAGGTCGCGATGGGCGATACCCGCATGGTGCAAGTGCTGCACGCCGTGGACAATCTGCTTGAAGTAGCAGCAAATCTCGTCGAATTTCATCAAGCCCGACATCACCAAGTTAAAGAAATCGTACGGGCAGTACTCCATCACTATATAGTATTCTGTGGGCAAAACACCATCGTGATTCTCTTGGAAAAGTTCGATTGTGTGGATAAGGTTTTGCTGGGTCAAGTGCTCACCCACCAAAAACTCATTGCGGACTTTTCGCAAGTAATCCTGCTGGTTTTCTGTCTTGAGCTTGTTTCTGAACTTCTTCACCGCGAGTACCTGACTTGGATCATTTTTAGGATGGATCAAGCTCACCAGGCCACTTGCACCGGTGCCTATAAGCCGTCCAACTTCGTATCTCTCGGCAAGCTGAGACGTCAGCGCTGGCAAGTGGCACGACGACTTTGTCTTCGGAAGGTCCTGGTGATGATCACGCAGATGGAGGATCCTGAAAAATCGCTTGAGCAGGAGATGACTTTCCAGGTGCTGGTTATGGTCTTTTTTACCCCCTTTCTTTTTGTCCTTAATGCCATGAAGCGACAGCACTACTGAGGCTGACGAGTCGGTGTCGGAGGGGGGTAATTTTGACACCACCGACTCCGCTCCCGAGACATGCCCATTGGCTGATTTGGATGATTCTGCACTCGAAAGCAGCAGTGTAGACCCCTTTGAATCACGACTACGAAGAAAAAAGCGATGTGACAGGGCACCGTCGCTCAATTGCAGACTGCTTAAATTATGCAGTTTGGTGGGGCTCGACGGCGCCAGGCCCCGTAGAAGATCTCTCAACGAGCGATGCGGTTTGTGGTCGTTAGTCATGTTTCTATATCAATTGCCGCAATGCCGGTTTACGAAACAATAGAAACAATGGGAAGGAGTGTATGTTAGAATAAGGGTCCAGAAAACTTTCGAGGATTGATGCCTGAGCGTTCGGGCAAAAATTGGAAAGAACCAAAAGATTAGTGATTGCCAACAAAGTTCTTTGAGCCAAAACGCAATTATACTAATTCTTCGGACTGTGTGCAATCGCCAGTCCCGGTCTTGAAAATTTCGCTCACCACCGGAAAAGTGCCGGGTATTTTCCCCCGCAGTGGAAGCGTAGCCGCGGATGCCCTGTCAGTCAACTAGTGCTGCGTGCGGCGAAAAAAGCCGCTTCCGGATTTGGATAATGAAAAAAATCATTGAGGAGCGATAAAAATAGATTGATTTAAGGCAAAGATGAAAATTTGAGATAGCTGCTAACTGAGTCGCTGGTTTGGAGAATTTTGTCCATACTGAAAATTCTGAATTCCGTCCAGTCCTTGGTTGTGAGCGATGACCTTCCTGCAGGGTTGTGCCCACATTTCCGCTTGAAGCTATCGAGGGTGCTGTTAGCCACGGATCAAAGCAACATATGCGTTAAGGAGTCCCTGTCTTAGAATTGAAAAATAAATCTTCTCAATTTTCAAAAAATCAACGTTAAATATATAGAGGTATATCATGAGAGCATGTCTGTGTTACCGTATCACATTATCTGAAGTTTATGAGTCGCTGCAGCTCCTCGTCGCCATGGCTTGAGCGTCGGCTACGTGAATCGTTGAACGCACCATAGTCTGAATCCGAATCCTCTTCTTCGGTAAAGTCCTCAATAATTGTCTTATGCACACCCTGTACGTTGACCACCGACTCCACAATACCACCAGTACGGTAGGCGCGGGCTTCCAGATATCCATTGGGCCCGTTTCCGTTTCCGGGGATGTTGATCCGCATACCGCTATCCTCATGATGATCGTTTAAATCGGTCAAATCCGACAGTCTTCTTCTGTTATACGATGCGCTACCACCAAACTTCTGGTTCGCCCTGGCTTCACTGAGCACCTCGTTTTCCGATGCGAAAACCTCATTGTATATATCCTTGTGTGGCTCATCGTCGCCCAGAAGAATTTCACGATCAATTGAAAGCGTCGTTGGCGGAGGCGGCAGAGTGCCTGTGGCCGCTGGCCGTTTGATTTTGACGAACAGTTTCGAGGTTTCAAGAGGATTTGCGGCTGGATTTACCGGCGCCAACATCGGCGAGCCGAGGGCCAGTGTTGCACGGATGCGCGTAGGCGACGTCGTGGTCGATTTCGGGTTAAGAAGCGCCTTGGCTGGCCCTTTGGGTTTAGGGGCGTCACCGTCAATGTCTAAAGAGTTCTTCTTGGAAGTGTTTGCAGTCTGGTACAAGTTGTGCAAGTAAGCAGTGAGGTTCCGCTTGTAAAGAGGGCCAGGCACCTCGCGCTTGATGTTGTTATTGATGTCAATGTATACGTCGGACTCATCAACAATTTCCTCGCCAATCAACTCCTCAATTACGTCCTCTAATGTAAGCACGCCCAATGCACCAACTGGTTCGCCCGGGGTCTCACTGACTACAATCATGTGTGACTTACCCTCTTGAAAGTAGTTCAAAATATTCAAGCAACATGTATCAGCAGCTGTCTCTGGTAATGTTGCAAGCGGAAACAGCGCCACTGGAAGCGCATCTTCGGGGTCATACGAAATCAATACACGCACAAGCAACATACCCACGAAATTGTAGGGCTCGCCTGGAATGTGAATTGGAATACGCGAGAACCCAGCATTGAAAATCTCCTCTACAGTTTTCTCGTCCAAAATCTTGTTAGAGGGCATGGTGTAAACACGGTCCATTGGAGTCATGATCTGCGATACCGGCTTTTCTTTAAGGTCCAATACCGCGGAAATGATGGTGACTTCGTCTTGGTTCAAGCGCTCCACGCCCATTGTACGGTGCAAAGTGACCAAGGTCTTCAAGCCGGATTTCTTATACACGGTACCATGGTCCTCGCCTAAAATATGGTCCAAGAGAAGTGCGCATGGGTATGCGACAGGGTACATGACATACATCAAAAAGAGCACGATTGGCGCGAAAAGAGCACCGACTTGCAAGCCGTAACGTGCACAAATCGATTGGGGAATAATTTCGCCGAAAACAACAATCGACGCCGTCGAAGCCACCACGGCGGGCCACCCGCCCCCAAGGCATTTGTCCAATACGATGGGTAACGACTCATTGGTAATCACGTTTGAGAGCAAAAGCGTGACCAAAACCCAGTGCTTACCCTTGCCGATCAAATTCAAAACTTTTCTAGCGTGCTTACGCTCGTGCAGTTCGCCCGAGGTCGCAATCACTTTGAGGTAGACTTCGTCCTGGCCCATGAGCGCGAGGGTAAGACCAGCGAAGACTCCACCTGCAAGCACGAGAATTGCCGATAAAAAAAGATAAAAGAAAAGGTCTTCCTGTGTTAACTCTTCCTCGTGGGCAATTCTCACGGTACCAACGGGAATACCGTGGACCATACGGGCGAGGGCAGAGAACACAAGTGCCATCTTCGTGGCGGAGCTGCCGCGAGTCACAGAGGATACATTTCTATGTCGAGAGGAGATTTTGGTCATAAGATAAGATTGGCAGAATATGTGCTTTAAAAAATCCGGTGGGGGGAAACCTAATTGGCCTGTGGCGAAGTAGTGAAGAGAAGAAAAATTCAGAGACCGAAGCAATATTAAAATTACCGCCGCCATGGGGACTGGCGCGCGCACGGTCGCGGTAATGATCACGAGGTGCTGGCTCTCGATCTGGCCAATGGAGAATGTTCCTTCCAACAAATGAAATTCGAATTTCGCGACATATCAATATCATTTTGAATGTTTTTGGACACATTCCGGAAATTAGGAGCAATTCCTTCCATGATAGGATTAAAAATGGCGGGACACGTGCGGCCCTATCATCATTATTGCTAGCATTATGTGCACAAGCTAGCCTGCATGCTGGCCCCGCGCGAGCTGTCAAATCGACCAAATAGTGGCTTTTGCGGCCGCGCTAGTAATAATTCAGCCGAGTTCGGCGAATTGAAGCCAGCTTCAATCTAGCACAAAAGGCTCATTAAAACTCCCGTTACCCGAGCTAATGACAATTCCATCACTAGCTTTGAGGGTGGCGAGTTCTCCGTCGAGCCCATCGTTGAAATCGTCAGCAGTTGAGGGCCGCTCGAGTTTTGCCGCCGAGTCGTTCTCCTTTGACCCATTCGCGGGATCGTGGGGTAAGTCATTTTTCGTGTTGCCAACTCCACTCTCTTCGCGCGAATTGACAGTCTTATTTAGACTTTTACCATTGGATTCTCCATGGTTTTCATTTTCATTTGCATTTTCGGCCTGGTTGCTATCTTCCTCTCCCTCGTCCACGTCACTATCCAAAACATCCACCACCTCTGCCATTTCCTGGGTGTCCTCGTTCTGTGCATCCTCTACAATTCTAAATCGCTTGTCCTCAATTTGCACCTTGGTGATGTGACGCGGCGTGGTACGCACGAAATAACTAAAAATGTCACTGATGTACAATTGCCTGAGGCCAAATTTGGCGTCGCACAACGGGCACTTGTAAAGTGGCGGTGATCGACTATAAAGTTCGATGAAGAACATTTGGCCGTGCTCGTTAAATGAGGGCCAAACCACCCCCTTATCATTAACCGCAAGTTTCTTAATCGCTATCTGCTGCTGTTGCGTGCGAAACACTTTCTCGCGCTTGCGTCCTTCGCTAGACTGCTGCATAAGCGTGTTTTTCAACAGTTCGCGGACTCCGGACTTGAGCTGATTGAAATCGCAAAAAATATTAAAATCGAAGCACTCGAAGTGCGTGCATACAGTCGACTTGATCGGTAGCTGGATTTTCGTTTTGAGCACCGGATCTAATAGCGAGAAAAGAAGTTTTTCCACCACTTCTAGATCATCATCGTCATCTGTCGGCTGATTCCAAATTTTCAACTCTCGATTGATCGCGTAGTACAAATTCACGGGAATGTTCCTGTACCCAGGAGGCGGCGGCTCTTTGACTGGCAGGTACGGCTGAAAGAATTCGGGATGAATGACATGAATCGGTGGTGCTCCCTGTGAAGAGTGCCCTTTCTGGCCTGGTCTTGATTGCTGTTGAGGTGTATGTTTTCCTCCGAATGAAGAATTATTCGGCCGCGTAATCGCATGGTGCGGTGGTACATCATGTGAATCTTGGCTTGAGGAATCTGTATCCGTCGTATCAATAGAGCTGGAGCTATAAGGTCTAATGATTCTTTCCTCGATGATTTCAATGTCGCTATCTGAATCATTCTTATCTGGATTTTTAGTATCCGTTTCCTGTATGCTGCTCGCTGCTGTCGTCACATCGTTGGTAGCTGTGAAGGGCAGAGAGGAAATATTTGGTGAAGTTTGGCTCAGTATACTGCTTTTTTGAGTTATCTCTGTATGGGTTGAATCTCGGCTGGTCAAGTCTGTGTAATCTTGCTTCGGCCTCTTGGGAGAAGCGCCTTCCTGCAGTTCGCCGGCGCACCGTCGTAGCTGGTCTCCTACTTTGATAGTCACCATAAGCCCTGGTTTTTCTTTCCCTTGGGAGCGCAGAAATACGCTTTGATATTGGACTGAGCCCTTGTTATTGCTTCGGGGTCCTTTTACCTGGAGATTTGGCATATGGTCATCGCTACCAAGGTAGCTGGATGAAATTGTGGGCGCGGCCGAATGGATTTCTTGTCGGATTGTCAGCAATCAAAAGCCAAACCTAAGTTTTGTTTATCTTCACTTCTAAAAGCAATAATTATGTGATGTTTGCGGGAGTTGTTTGACGTGCGTTAGCTTTTGTGCATCCTAATCCTGTCGCACAGTTTCTGTTTGTCCTGGCGGTGGGAAACCTATTCTGGACTGCACATGCTGCGTCAAGGCAGGACTCGCCATCGCCAACGACAGAGATTGATGCGTTTTGTAAAGAAAAGGTTTTAACATAATTGAATTACCATAGAAAGTTGCAACTTAAAAAATAGAAAACTTTTGTTTTAAAAGTTTCGGAAAGTTTCTCACGCGCATCATATCGTGTACATTTACAATCAGTCCTACAGCCGAGCACGCGCGAATCCGGGGATTTACGGATTGACGTCGCCTCCAACGCGAGCCAGTCGAGCGTTTGCAAAATCCGCTTTTGTGATGAAAGCAACAAAAAGATTTTGATTTTTGTCTCATATTGAGAAAAGTTATTTTGTTTTTGTGACTTTTCAGCATAGACATCTCCTGTGAAATATCTTGCAGGGTATATCGAAAAGTTACGGACTTTGAAATAATCGATTTGGGCTCGATTAGTGCACATTTGATTTGCCTTCATGAGGGACAATGATGTGGAAGGATCTTGAAAATGATTCGAGAGAGGATCCCGAGAGAAAGCTCGCAAAGGCCGCCTGGACGTTTCACTTCTTGTTTCATCAATTGTATTAAAAAAAAGCGGTGACATTGACTTCACCACTAGAGAACAGACATTGGGTCATAAATTCTCAGCCTGACAAAAAAGATCGCTCTGATCTTCTGTGTTGCTCAAAAATCATTGGGACGGCCTGAATGCGATTCAGATTACAGTGATTAATGACTTTGACAGGACTGTTATGACTCATACTGCTTCTTCTCGACACCTATAGAGCCAGATGTCCGAACAATGTATGCAAAAATATGTTTCTAGGATTCTTGGCTATTTTTCAAACAAACTTTGCAACAACGCAGTAAACGCCCCTTGGTGCTGTATACACTCATCACGACGACAACTTTAATCAATGAGAAATGGATCAAAGCGAAATCAATGTGATCATTCACCTTCTCATTTCTCAGCGAAATCCAATTATTCTCTTTTTTTTTTAGTTTTTTTGCTCGAAGACCACGTATTTTAGCATCTCAACACTTCTTTTGATATCTCTCATCAACTGGCTCCAATTTCGCGGTCGTAGCCTTTGCTCGCTCAGGCCCTGCGCGAACCCTCCTCCAATAAACGGTTAGATGATTCCAACACTCAGCATAATCGACAAATAACACAATCGCCACCATGAGCACTAACCCTTGGGCCAAAAGAGATGCTTGGAGATATGAAGGCGAGTTCACGCGCTTCAACCGTTTCAGAGGTGCGTTCCCCGGTTTGGGACTCGGCATCGCTGCTTTCTCTATTTACCTAGCCTACGACAAGCTTATTGCCAAGAAGGATCACGGACACCACTAGAGATCTCTGTTTGAGCTCCTGAAATCAAAGCAATTTTTTAAAATTTCAGTTTGAATCATACGTGTCTTTTATACATGTAAGTCCTCAAACCATATCCGGTTACTTAGCCATTTTTTTATGGAAAAAGATTCATCATCGGATGTTAAACCATATACATATTATCAATATAACACGCATTCGGATCTCGCATTCAGATCTCGTATTTCTAATTTCATGCTTTTAAGTGATTACTGTGTTTCTTCATGCATTATTTGCTCGTCTTAAGGATAATTAGCGCTGTAGCAGGTCTCATTTTTAAAATCGTGAGGATCCTCTCTCTTGAAGTCCATTCAGGTAAATAACGATACTTTCCGTTCTTTTGTATCCATTATATTCATGTTAGCCCATCTATATACAAGTCTAATTGCTCGTACCTTCCTCTGATGAAAGGAACGATTCCCACATGTTCGAGGTCTCATCGCTGCTGGCAGCGATACCCGCGCTGGCAGAGGCCTTATTTCTCGAGGCCTCTTTGATTTTCGTTCTCTTGTCTCCGATCTTGACCCATCTATCGATGACCTCCTGCTCCTTCTTGATGCCCCATTGCACATTAGTCGAGGAGAAGTGTGCACCAAACATCAGCGATTCTTCCTTTGATACTGTAGAATTCATTTCTTCGGCCATGCGCAACTGATAGAATTCAAAACGCGCTTGGTCGTATGCCTCAAAGAGTGTCTTGTTCTTCGCCTGTTTCTTGGCGTCTTGCAATAACCACATTGTTCTTTGCACCACCGACTCACCGTCGAGTGGCTTACTGAATTGCAACATGCGCGACCAATCACACTTGGAATTTTCATCGCCATCACTCTCGATTAAAGTCTTGGGCCGAGAAAACTCCCAAGGATGCTGGTGGTAAAATACATCTCTTAACTGGTCTTCCAAAAATTGCAACTTGGGCACGCGGCTGGCGAGATTATTTTTCTGAGCTTTCTCAGAAGTCGAAAGTCTTGTTTTTACACGCCCACCCTGTTCTTTCCAAAGCTGCTCTTGTGGATCTTGTAGCTGGTTAGGTCCGAGATTCTTGGGCAACTTCTCGAGATTAAATGTAGGGGGGACAGCGGCTACGGCATCGTACCATGCGGGTTTATCACGGATGATTCCTGCCTTGATGTAGTGTGAGGTTCTCTCCAATACCTGCGACGCCTTTGTTTGGACCCTCATCTTGGTACAGCTCAATCAGTATATCTTATGGAAGTGCTGGTTCGAGAATTTTTCAGACCCGCGAGAGGTGATACCGGTCACGTGACTCCGAAACTCGGCTTACGTCCGGTCCAATTTTCTGGCCAACCAAGCCTATTTTTATTCAGGGTACCTTATCGAAAGTCAAGCAGTAGCTAGATTAGTAATTGAGGTCTGATATTTCCCGTAAATATTTGAAACGTACAGTATATACGAGATGTAGGGTTTATTCATTTACATGCAGGTCGCACGATAAACAGTGCTCTTGTGAGCCTCGATGTCTGCGAAAATGTAATCTACCGTGCATGAACAGAGAAATCTCCCGGGCAATAGAAGTGGCAGTAGAGAAGCTAAATGCGCATATTCTTGCCAACAGAAAAAGCCCGTACCTAGCTAACGTAGCAGGGCTCCTGCCAAAACCATCTGTGGCACGGCATGTCTCTGCTGCTGAAGCCTGGCTGCGACGCGAGAGTCTAGAGACGTTTCAAAAGCTGCAGCATTTTCAACGAGTTGAGCCGCCTGTTCTCAGCAACTTTCTCAAAAACCTTTATTCGATGCGAAATAATCTAAATTTGCTCGCCGCAAACTCTCAGACTACGCATCAGGTAAACCACGATCAGCTTTTCGGTAGCTACTGTGCGCTCCCGCGCCCTGGAGTGGCACACTTGAAATACGAAGATTTCGAGTTTTTCATGCATCAGATATTTTCGTTTCGTCGTTTTCTGAGGCCGACCTCGCTCTCTAGTACCAATATGTACTTCTTCGACGACAGCTTTATCTTAGAGCAGTACGCAGCCGGTCAGGCCATCCGACAATCTCACCTCAAGACTCTCTGGCACGTTGCCAATGATCTTGCATCGGCAGATATAGCATTAACAGACCACGAGCAACGAAATTTGGTATACAAGACTTTCTTCCGTGATCGTCCCGATATCATGCAAAGAATCAACCGAATCGTAGAACACGGTCTGCGCAGAGATTCAGCCATGGCTAAGGAAGCACTTGGAAAATGGCAAAGTCCCGAATTCGACCTTGACACCTATAGAGACGTTATTTCCCGCTTTGAAGATATCCAAAATCCAGAAACATTAAACACGTTGGCTTTTGCAGCATTACGGCAAAATAGTGGAGATGTGTTTTCAAGTATCATGGCGAACTTTCCTCAGCTGTCTTATACACGTGATACATTCAAGATTCTTCTCGAAAATATGGGTTTCTTGGGAAAGGCTGAAGCTTATTCAAGACATATCTCTCTACTCGTTACCAACTTCCCTGAATTCGTGGATATACGACTTCTCAACATCGTAATCGCATCTTTGGTGAGCTTGCGCATGCCAGAAATCGCACATTCCATTGTGCGAACTTTGTTGTCTTGTGGGGTGGACACACTTGAAGACGAACATCAATTCTTGAAATTGATGAAAACAGAAGACAGACGTACATATTCGCAATACCTTGCCGCGTATGACAGTCTTAACACAAAGCCACCGATCAAGCTCCATCCCACGGAGCAGACGTTTCTTCCACTCGTAAAGTTCTACTGTCAATTCGGGTCGGACTTCGATAAAATTGCCGAAATCCTTCATCAGGCTGAAGCTACGAATTCTCTTCCGCTCACAAGCCAGATGTTCAAGCCCATTTTCCATGCGTTTTCTGTGCACAACTATGCTATTAGCGATCTCCGTTACATGTTAAGCAAACTTATTCTGTTGCATGATATCAACGCTGGATCGCGTGATGCGTGGATTCTTGAACAAATAAACGATTCCATGATGCCGCGCGAACTCAGTATCGTGCTAAATGATCTTATGGCGGAACCTACATCGGTGCCTTACTCCACTCAAGACAATAACTTTATCAAGCTTTCTAACGGACTCGTGAGGCAAGTATTCCGCGCGTTCTATCACACACTTGGTCATACGGAAGTGCTGGAAAGAATTCGAGCTTTGGAACATGAATGGCTAGAATCTATGGAAGGAGCAAATGCCCGTCACAAGTCCCGTATTGTGCGAGACGCTTTGCAGGCTGTGGATCTTAACGAGCGTGAGGAGTTGACCTATCTCAAAAAAACCACTCTCCTTAAACTTTTGGACATCGTTTCGAATTTGTAAATAAAAGCATTCAAAAGAAAGGGTTTATGTATATACAATTACCTAAAGAAAAGCACCTTTACACCATCGCTTCCTTATCACCCCCGATCTGCTCTTGCGAATAGTACCTCTTCGCCTCACGCTGTGCCTCGCCTTCGGTCTCTTCTCTGATCAAATCGTCAAGATCATAGTCGTAATTGTTAGGATTGAGGTCGCCTACGCTGCGCTCAGTTCTCTTTCTTAAGACACCATTTTGGTTCAACTTGATCTGAATTGGCATGCTTTCGCTAGTAAGATTCACTCTGTCTTTCAAGGCACTGCTTTTCGCCCTTTCCTTTTGCTCGGCTTGGAGCCTCATTTCTTCATCTGGGGGGAGATATCCAGAGTACTGTTCGGGTTGGTGAGACACGCTTTTTCTTCTCGTCTTCTTTTGGCTATGTTTCTCAACCGTCGTCAACCCGGCCGCATATGGAAGGTATATGATGACTGCACAGAATAAGATAGCAACTATTAGGATCAAGAGAAACATCCTGGCGCTTAAGGTATTTAGTATATGGGGCGTTGCATCAGTGCTCGCGCGAATATATCCGGAGATCGCATCCGTCATCTGGATGCCAAATTTTGCATATAAAGCCTTGTCATCAAGTGCAATATTTCCATGGCAAAAAAAATTGGATTTATTTCGAACCTTAGACGAAATTATCTTGAATAATTTCTAGCTCGAATTTTGCATATTAAAATCAAGATTGTACTTCCCATGCTCTACGTGGGCGCGCTGGGTTTCGGTTCAAGCAGTGGCTGCGACTCAGAAAGATCATGTTAAATAATCTCAACTGAAAGAAAAAACCTCTTTCTAGATAAGCTATTAATATCTACTAATTGAGTTTACATAAAAAGCAACTATCTAAGTCAAAAGAATGTCTAGCTCTTATAGTCTAACTGATTCCAACTCTCTTCCCTGCTGTTATAGTGCTTGAAAGAGAACAAGAACACTCCACCTGTAATAAGACATGAAATCGCCATAGACCAGTAAACCCACGTCATGTGAGGATCATCAGCCAAAGGAGCGAACGCTATGCCAAAAGCTGACCCAATGGCAATTGTCAACATGAACAACGCCATGATGAACGACTTCATCGATGTAGGAGCTCTCGTGTAAGCATACTCCAAGCCTGTGACTGACGCCAAAATTTCGGACAAACCAAGGATTACGTACACGGGAAGCTGACCAAAAACGCTGATATCATTCGGAACCGTTCTAAATTCAGGTGCACATGCCTTAGGAAATTCGTAGCAGGGCCCCGCTTGATAGATAAAGTGTTGAAGCACTGCCGCATAGACCATCCCCAAGGCGGCCATCATGAAGCCCCAAAAGATTCTGGTGACGGGTCTAAATGGTGTAAACTTTCTAATGAGTGGGTAAACAAAATACTCGCAAACAGGAATCAACAAAATGATGCTGATCGAATTCACTGCTTGTAACATATCATTGGGGATTCCGTGCGACTTCATTTGTCCGGCCTGCGACACGAAATTACTGATCATCTGACCGTAAACGAGCCAGAATGGTGGAAAGAATAGGAATACCTTACACGCATGCATTGCCCTGTCGACTTCATCGACAAACTTATCATCCCAGGGAAAATGTGCCTCTGGGTGCACAGAGGGCCTGGCAGCATTGAAATCAAACTTGTTTTTCAACACGATAAATGAGCACTTGAATGCTTTTTCAATGGTTTTATCTTTAACTGGGACCTTCACATAACTATTCTTACCAAGATAGAGAAAGAACGGGACGATGATGAAAAAGCACAACGGCAAGAGATATGCCGCCCAAAACCCAACGTGAAGTTCAAGTGAGCTAGTGGCGAAAGTGGAGAGGGACCCAAGGTTTATCATGAGATAAAATATCATGAACACATTTTGGACGGTCATATTTGGGTCTTCGATCACTCTTTCGCCAGACTTTAATGTCCTGACTCGCGGCTCATCTCTGGAAACTTGATCAGCAATCAAAGTACTGATGTTGGACTTAATTCCGCCGGTTGCTAGTCCAATCATAATTATTGCCATGATCAAACCTGCAAACTTCATTCCGTAAGAGGAAATAGAGGGCAAAGAAGTGAAAAATAAAACCAAAATCCCAGCACCATAAACACCAGAAAACCAACACACAGTCGCGTACTTTCCCAAATACGAGTCAGCAATATATGCACCAAAGAGGGGAGAGCAAAAGCACCAAAATTGCCAAAAGTATGAAATCGCAGTTGCATCGTCATTTCCTAAACCCAACACTCCTTTAGGAGAGTCCAGAGGAGAGTACTGAACATAGTTTTGGAAGGGAGTCGACAAACCATAGTAGGTAAATCTCTCCGCCAATTCGACAACAGCAATGTACCAACAAGTGAGTGGTATCTTTCCGGAAACGTGTCTTAAAGTTGCAAGCTCGAATTCAGTCGGCTCACTTCCGTCCTGTGAAGCGTGACGGGACTCGTGCCCGTAAAACTCATTGCTTCCGGACATCTCGACGAATGATCCTTTTTTGGCCATTGTGATGAGCTTTTGTTCTCTGGATAGAATTTCCAAATAAGAAAGATAGGCCCTCAACCCCGGTGAATACTTCTATTATGTACTAGGTCCAGGAAAAAATTCCCTGTCAAAACCTCCTGCACCGAGTGGTGGTCTTCCAGAAAAAGTCCTGGTGATTGAGCGTTTCATTGTGCTGGCCTTACCCAAAGCTCGAATATTTCCTTCCTGGTATTTGGCTTGCGAGAACAATGTGAAATTGGGGCTGTGTAACAATGGCAATTGTGAAATTCTGCAGGCGCATGTAATACAATTGAATGTTTTGGTAATGGCACCTCATATCGCTGCCGACCTAACAATGGGATCAAACAGTAAAATGGAATTTGAAAGGTCTAGAACAATTTTGAGAGGTGGTATGTAATTTTTCAGCATGGGTGATGTCGAACGTACCTTGTTAATTATTTCCTTTAATTTTGCAAGCAATTCTGGAATCAACATCCTTCTTTAAACTGATGGTATGCTTTATCTAGAACACTTTTTTGAAGTGTATTCGAAACTAAGACACCTAAATTTTTCCAAACTATGTTCCTCACGTGTTTCAGGTGGGCGGGTAAAGGGATCGGCAAGGAAAAAGGCTGCAAGACGGTTTAATGGAGTCGATCCTCCTGTGTGGTACATGCAGGTTTGAGCGCACCTGCCGGAACATTGATTGATGAGACACGCCGTTGCGAGAGATGATTTGCGTACGACGATTGGAGTATTTTCGGGTTTCCGGACCAAGTCAAAGTATGATTTCCTGATAGAAATAAACGAGATTTTATCTTTAATATCTGAGCCAGAAAATCTGTTTTTTTTTTTTTTTTCTCCCTCGCGTGGCTATAGGATATGACAAACGTGAATAACTGCATTGTCTTCAATCGCGCGATCTCCTCGCCATTGTGGTGCTTTCTTAAAAACCAACCTGGCATACAAGCACAAAGAGCTCACGACACACGTGACACGACGCGATCATCGAAACGTGCACTTCTTTAAAAACATCAAGGGTACAGAATGCTACAAGCTCAAAAAGTTACCCTCCTAAAACTGGCTCGTGCCTCACTTTGCAGGCGTGCCCCTCTCACTCGCCGAATCCATGCACTCGCTAGGCAACCTGTCTCAGCGCGTGAAAACTTAAGCGGTATTCAACTTTCGAAACCAATTCAAGCACACAGATCTCTCGCGATCTCTACTGAGGGCTCGCACATCGAGCATCTCATTGATAAGCTTTCTGATAGCGAATATAGTCAGATTGCCAACGAGTATTTGGAGACCTTGAGCGATGACATAGAGGACCTATGTGAGGAATTTCCTCAGCTTGATGTTGAGCTTTCACAAGGTGTGATGACGTTAACAGTTGCCGAGGGAAAAACATACGTCATCAATAAGCAGCCTCCTAACAAACAGATCTGGCTCAGTAGTCCTTATAGTGGCCCCAAACGTTACGATTTGATTGGGGGCAAATGGATCACGTTGAGAGACCACAGCAGCTTAACGGAACTACTCCAAACTGAATTGAAAGAGGAACTAGGGGGCGAGATCACTTTAACCGTGGAGCAGTAAAAACTCAGCGAGCTTGTTTCTCTGTGATTAGTGGCTTTCCTCTAGAGGTATAGAGGTGTGTTTTGTATTTAAATCTCTCACCGGTCTAAGTAGTCACTGAATATCTACGAGAATGATAATTTTATATTTATATTAGATTGAAAGTCTCGAACGAAGGAAACTCATTACAACAGAAATTAAGGAAAGCAGCTGGTAAAAATAGTCGTGTCTCGTGTCAAATTTTTTGCAACAATAAAAAAGATACAACTGACTCAATGAGCTTCGGTTTCAATTGAAGTTACAGCTTAAATAAAGAAATGGGCGAGTAAATACTCAAGATTTTATAAAACGAGGCTGCAAAATCCGATCAAGAAAATGGCCGTAAAAGCAGCCATCCATTAGATATAAGTGGTGCTTAATAATCAGTTTATTTGAATAAAGTACTAGAATCTGTATGCTCTTTGTCTTCTTTCCTCCATCAGAAATCCAAAACAAAAAAAAAAAACTATCCTAGAATACCTTAATTCAATTGTCACAGGTTGCTAAACTATGTTAAAGGCCGCGCCTCTTTCAGTTGCAACTTAAAACCTCCTTGCATTTATGGAAAATATAATCATGGAATAATTACAATTTTATGAAAAAAAAAAACAAGGATTAGAAGCTTGGCTTTGTTTATTTGATCTCTTTCAAATTTTCATATTCCGTCTTCATTTCATTCCCCCGTAATTTTGCAGATTGGCCCTTTCGTTTCGAAAAATCTAAGCGCAACCAACTAAGACCCGCGCCCCTTTCGCCAGAGAATCCACCCGTGACCAGTGCTCACCGATAACTGTGAGGCTGGCCTGGATATAGACTCTCACCTGGTATACTCACCTGGCGTCAAATTTAATTTATCAATTGAGTGCCTTTCTGCAAAAGATTTATTATCTTCAAATTCCCCTTAAAATCTATAAACATACTACTTCATGGCCGGCCCACCACCACCGCCCCCAGCGCCGCCAATGGGCGTGCCTTCGCTTGATCTTCCTCCGGGCCCGCCCGCAAGAATGCCCGCAGGCCGAGATGCTCTCTTGGGCGATATTCAAAAGGGAATGCGGTTGAAGAAAGCTGTGACTGTGGATAAATCAAAACCTATGCTTGAACTGAAGCCCCTGTCCATAGCTTCACCGCCTTCCGGATCGGGTGCGTCGCTGTCGGCGTCCACGCCCAGCATGCCCATGGCACCACAACTCGGTGACATTTTCGCCGGCGGTATGCCCAAACTTAAGTCTGTAAGAGATAACCGTTCAGCTATGGTTCCACCCTCGGCGCCGAAAATCCCAGTCTCGGGCGCAATGCCTGCGGCGGTGCCTACAGCGCCCAGAACACGACCTGTCAAAAGAACGGTTCCGGAAGTTCGTCAAGAAAACAGTGCGGCGCCACCCCCACCACCACTTCCAGGCGTACCGCCGCCAATTCCAGGTGTACCTCCTCCACTTCCAAATTCGGTACCGCCTCCTCCAACACCGTCATTGCAGGTCCCGAAACTTCCACCTAGTCGGCCGCGCAAACTGAATCACTTGCGCTCGCTGTCATATAGCTCAGTCGTATCTCTGGATGATGAAAACAAAATCGTTCCATCGATACCTACATCAGTGCCTCCGCCAATACCTCCGGTAGCACCTCCTGCTCCGTTTCTGGTAGATGAAGCAACAAAGAATACAGGATCGGGGGCTCCGCCGCCACCGCCGCTACCAGCAGCTGGAGGACTCCCGTTTTTGGCGGAAATCAACTCAAGGCGCACAACAGCACATGTGGTGGAAGGATCAAAGTCTAATATTGGAACTAGCGCGTCTTCGGCGTCCGCGGCGCCATCAATACCCGGTCCGCCACCGCCACCACCGCCGCCGCCAGCAGGTTTCAATACCGAGAAGGTAGCAGGTGCGGCACCGTCAGTTCCCCTGGCGCCGCCGCCGCCTCCAGCAAGTTTTAATTTGGCTAACAAAACAGCTCCGCCACCAGCATCGATACCGGCCCCGAAGCCGGCCCCTGGTCTTGGAGGAGGTGGTGGTTTGCCATTTCTAGATCAGATCAACGCCAAGCGTAATGATACTTTTGTAGTTGATGGTACATCGGATTACTCCACGCAGGGCTCAGATACACCGCAGTCCACTCCATCTGTGAAGCCTCCTACGAGCGCACCACGTGTGCCCTCTATCCCACGGAACATTCCAGCGCCACCGCCTGCTTCAGTACCTGCTCCGGTGCAAAGAACTCCTGTTCCTCCACCTGCTCCAAGCGTGCCGCCTCCGCCTTCAGTGCCTCCACAAAGAACCGAGTCCTTTGCTCGACCTGTGGAGCGAAGAGACGCGCCAGTGGCGCCACCGCCACCACCGGTGAATAACGTGCCAATGCAACTGCCTGCGCCACCCTCTATGCCACCTTCTCTTCCACCCTCACTTCCGCCTTCATCGCCGCCTTCTTCCTCGCAAACTACATCGCTGTCTCAGCCAAGCATTAGGCCGCGCAAGCCGGCGCCACCTCCGCCAGCAAGTAAACTTGATCAACAGCAGTCTGCTGGTCTGAACCTACGGAAGATTTCGGCGCTGGCGTACACAATCAGCCATCTGCAGAGAGGTAAAGCAGCCGAAACGTCAAAAATTGTCATCGAGGACAGCAGGTTCAAGTTCATTAACAGTAACGCGCTTCCGAATCCAAGAAGATTCGAAGGGGTTGAGAAATTGTATCCAAGCGGGAGGGGATCTTCTCTTCCCTTGGACTTAACATCGCTCTAGAAAAATTATGCTTTATTGAACTGTTACGTTTTGTATCTTGTAATTAGAGAACATGCTATAATGATCATCTATTCAAGTTCCGAAGGCAGCCAGGCCTGCACTATGTTGTCATAGAATGAGCATGTAACAATAGTGCTCGGGTCCTGCCAATCTCCACCGTAGCACATGCTCTCATGATCTCCTTTGAAGTATCTCAGAACTTCTATGCCTGCAGAATTTGGTTTGATAATACGTGCGCCATCGTACATGCAGCATGCGAGAACGTCATCGGAGTCGGGCGCTGGAATCAATCTCCAGACTCCACCATTGAGGTTTTCCTTTTGGGTTTCTAGCGGGAGCAACCCCGAGTATAGATATAGGCCCTCGTCGCCGTCCAATTTTCGCAAATCAAAAATCCGCAAATTGTCATCGTATGATCCCGTCCAAAGGGCATTTGGTTGATGTGTCAACCAGCGAGGGCCAGGACAAAGAATCAGCACCACCCCTGCATCGTGGTGACGATGATTGGTGGCCCAGATTTTGTCCATCGTTCTAAGATCATGGGCAATGAGTGTAGCATCGTCTCCACCAGTAAAGACTACGTTTTTCGCAGGACCTGCTTCGCCGAATGCCCCGGTCCAACACTCAAGAGAATGTGAGGTTGAGAATTGGTCCATCTCTCCCGACCCTAAATCAACCAAAAGTGCATCGCCCGAAGTAAGAGTGGCCAAGATTTTTTGCGAAGAAGTAGGAGAAAAGAAAATCGAAGTGATGAGATTCGTCAGCTCGGATACCTGGATTGTGCTGACTTTGCTCAATTCCTCTCTAAAGCCCCAGATTGTGAGTTCTCCTGTCGAATGGGCCAGCACTAAAATCAGTGCGTCCGCCGGATCAAATTTGAGATCGAGGATGGCCAGTGAAGTAGGTATTTTAGCAATTGGCTTGAAATTGCCTTCTTGAAGACGATGAATTTCAATTGATCCGTGACGCACCCCGGTTTCTTTTTCGAGCTTATAAGTTCCGAGAAATACGAGCGAGCTGTCGTCGGGATGAACTCTGACACTGCATGGCGGAAGAGCAGCCTCGGTTCTTGCTAATCGTCTTGCAGTTTTCATTTAAAGATACGGAAAAATGTGAAAAAAGTAATTCTGGAATTTACGAAAATTGTTCCGGAGTGCGATGGATTTGGCGCGTCGCGGCGCTGATGTCACTCCGCATGAAGAGGTCAAGAACGCGTCAGGCCAGCAAGATTTTTTGATAATTTGCCAAATAAGAGAAGTTGCCCTCTTTCATACAACTCCTTTTCAAAAAAATTTTCTGTCGTTCATTCGTCTTTTGTTAATAATAATTTTTCATGACGTCTTATTTTGGTACGCACACGACCTCTCAATGATATAAGCGAAATTTCTCACCCCGTATTATAAACACATCCATCGGAATGAGTCTTTGGCAAAAGTGGAACAGTCTTCCCGTGAAGGCAAGATACTATATCGGTGGATCCACGATGGTATTCGCGTTCATAGGTGACTATGTTACTGGTCAAATCAACGAAGAGGTGGTCAACCGAAAGAAAATTGTGGAGGAAATGGAGAACACGTCCAAATGAGTGGCCGGAAATTGTGATTTCCTTGTTATGGTTTATGTGGATATTTATAACAAATCAATTGATATTATATAACTTTTAAAAATAATTCGATACAAAGAAATAAATCGTTAAATTCTAGCACATTCAATTAGTTTACAAGAGCTTCTTAGCAACGAACTCTTTGCGGATCAGCGAGATGAACTCCAAGAACTTAGCTGGGTTTGAGTCGACACCTCTAGAGTAGACGAACTTGGACGCCAAGCTGGTGGCAAACAATGCGCGAAGGTAAGTTTCCGGCACTCTTTGAAGAATGCTTTGAATGCCCACCGCCTGCAACAATAAGGGAGGGAGAGCGTCCACCAACACAGCATTTCTAAACTCCTGGTCGTCATTCCAGAGCTCCTTCGAATTGGCCAACTCGTCAGCTAATTTGTTAATCGCCTTCGAAAGCTTGTCGGACAACTCGGTGATGGGCTCGCCCGTGACACTCTTGAGCATCCATAAGGCCTCGAATTCCAGCTCAGCATTGGCGACAATCTTCTTTTGCACCTCAGACACGTACTGCTCGTAGAACTGAGGCTTCACGCCATTGCTGTCGATACACATGCTATCGAGGAAAGTCTTGTCGTCAAGGGAAAGCGCGGCCAAGACCTCGAGAGACGACGAGGTAACACCACCTTTGTTCGTGGACGCATCCTTGAAGATGATGCATCCTGCTTTCTCCAAGATCAACTTTGCCAGCTGCGTGATGAAAAGATTGGCGCCCTCGACGAAATATGGGATGATGCTCTTACCGGTCTTCTCGTCGATTAATTCCATGACGTTGTTGGTGTCGATAGCTGCAGGACGGCCGCCACAAGGAACAAACAAGTCGACGCCATCAACGCCGTAAATCTCCTTCAATTTGACATGGAACGTGTTGCGGAACCCGACACCGGAAGTAACCACCGAGCCATTGGGCAACGTGATGTCGACATCATCGACCAATACCACAAATCCGTCTTTCGAAAGCTTGCTCTTGTCGTAGTGGTCAATCATTTTCCTCTCGTGCGCAAGACGAAGAAGTTCCTGCTTGTCCAAGCCATTAGGGTCGGCAATCACACCTGATCCATCGACTATTCCCACGTACTTTTCGTCACGAGACAATTTGATTTCGTTCGAACCCAAGTCGCCATCTGGACCACCGGTCTGCACTTTTCTGATCAGCAGGCTGTCGATACCAAGTTTCTCGTAGATCTTGTTGACATACGCACGCACCGACAATGTGGTCATACCGTACTCATCATGGGGAATACCACCAATCTGCTGCGACTTGCCCGTGAAAAAAGACTTCCACCATGGCGCACCTCTGCTTTTAGCATGAAGCGCGGCCCAGTCGACGTATCCTGCGGTACCTTCGTCGGGACCCAAGAAAAGAATCTCGGGTTTGTTGTAGAGATCAACATAACTCTCCTTGGATCCTGGCACGTGCTGTTTGAGCAACAAATCAATCAAAGAATCGATATACTTCTCGAAAGACGCGCGTGGAGTATCTTGTGCTGCACCAGGATCAAGTAAGATGACACCTTTGGATCCGCCCTCGGGAATATCTTTGTTCTTCTTCTGCTGTGTCGACGCCAAGTTATAGTTTTCGTCAAACAAGTTCCGCACGTTCACCTTGTAAGCATCAACGGACCGCGAGCGCACAATACGGATACCACCACGCGCAATGTCACGGAAACGAATGTGGAAGCCACGGAAATCAGAGCCCACAATAAAGAACATTCCATAGGGGGTCTCGGGGTACTCTGACGTAGGCAAGAACGAAGGATCCAATCTGAAAGAGACGGCCACTTTGGTCAGCGTGTAGAAGTTGGTCTTGAGCACCGCCTGGTTGAACATGTAGAGTGCTTTTAACACAATGGCATGGTGTTCGTTCTGGGCACACTCGCGACCAAGCAAGTGATCAAACTCGGCCTCAGAGCCTACGGGTGTGATCTGCGAGAGACGCTGGTACAGCAAAGTCTTCTCCATCAGCAGTCTAATGTAGTGCACGTCGGCAAACGAGCGGTAAAGCTTGCGCACGATCTCCTTACGGGTGAAAAACACCTCCCGGATGAATTCCTGGGTGTAAGTCTCGGCCCGCAATCTCTTTTTCAACGAGTTCAACACCTCTGCATGTTGGATCAGCTTCGAAGGATCAAGCAACTGTGACAACTTAGTGTACTCCGGGCCCAAACGGTTTAAGAAATGAGTCACGAAAATGACACCACACTGGGAGTAGATACACTCCTGTAACGACAATTCGTTACGCACGAATGCCTCCTGGAAGAAGTTGTGAGGGATACAGTATAACAACGAGGCTTCCTTGATCACCTGGTAGATCAGAAGATCGATAGGCGTTTTCTTGGCGCCCAGGTTCGTCGCCTTAATGTACATCGAGATAATCGTCACGCCATTGGCAAACTGCTCTACGTACTTACGGGTGGTGGTGAGCTTGTAGTAGTCGGCCAATTGGGAAAGCGCCGAATTGTAGTGTGGCGATGTTTTCTGACGGTACCCAATCACGACTCGGTACTCCTCCAGCTCTTCCACGGTGAGGTGCTGAATCACTGGGCCAGTAGAGGCCACTACGCGTTTGATAATGTCGCCATAGAGTGCCTTGGTATTGGGCGACGCGATCTTGAGAAATGTCTCGTCACCAATCTTACTGATATCGGTCTCGTTGGCATCCACGTCTGCACTTGCATAGTTCACTTTATAGATGAAGTGGCACTTGACGATCTGCTGTGCGAACGCAGCTGCGGCCTGTGGATCGGTGCTAACTTTTTCCGCCACCCCGGCCAAAATCGGGTCTCTTTTAAAGTTCAAAGGTGCCGAGAAAAACTCGAGTCTGTACGCGTTACTACCAAAACTAGGGTCAATGTATTTGTCATCAATAAGCACGTCAAATTCGTCTGATGTCTGGACTGCACCTGGGATTTGGGTATCGAAAAACACCGCATGGTCATCGGCCTCTTTTTTATGACGAATAAGAGGCTTGGCCTGGGCGTCGATTCCAGATGCAAACGCCTGGACTTTGCACGAGTAGAGCGAGTGGATATAGGACGCGATACCTTGCGCGGACTCACGTGCAAAAAACACGTCATCGATACCCAAACTGGTGTAAAACCAGGTGGCCTCCAGTTCGATCAAAGGTTCAGGAATGAAGCCGGTCAGATCCAACAAATCAAGCACCTGCTCGAATTGCTCCTGTTTTCCGGAAAATGGCGGATCGAGATAATCGTTTCTGAACGATTGCACTGACGCGGCATCGTCACTTTCGCTCTTCAAGCTCAACTTGGAAATTTCCACGCTCATTGAAATAATAAAGTTTTATGTTTTTTTAAAGTTTGAAGTTGGGAAATGGCGGCAATATATTTATATCGCTTTTCTTGTTGCTGTATGTGGTTCGATAGGACAGGGTTATCCGCTTATCTTGCCAGACGTGTCCGGTTAGGAGGGGTGTTCGCTTATCTGCAAAAAAAAAGCACACGCCTGATGGATTTCTTTTTCGATGCCAATAATGAGTCACGTGCAATGAAATTCTGACTGTGACTTTTTTGGCTTTGAGAACAGGGGACTCGAATACAATTTCAGATCAGGCCCTGGCTTTTGCGGGGTCCATCGCTTTTATACCACATTTGCAGGCCTGCGTCTGCGAAGTGTGGAGTTGCAACTTGGAGGGGTGGCTGCGGCATTGAGCTATTGTCTTGCATGGGTCCCGGTTCGAGAGGTGGCCGCGGAAACGTTTTGCACCACCAGCGCCGCGTGCAGGAACGCCATCTCGAAACGTGGGGTCGTCTCTTGGCATGGCACAGCGCCGTGGCTCCACAGTGTGGCTCAAGTAAAAGGTTTGGGTCCTATAAAAAACTGAAAAAAAATTATTTACATTTTATTGATTCCCCTCTATTTGTATCTGGCTTTCAGGCAATGTTCTTCAAATTTCTGATCTCTCTATTTAGTAAAGTTTTCTTTTTTTAGAAGACTCGTTCGCGCGGGACAGCAGTTGCCTATTTTCAGACGCTAGGGCCTGCGAAAATGCCGTGTCTCTCAAACTTTTGCTTTGCTCGCCAGATCTTTCAGGTTCCTAGCTTAGCTAAAAAAAAAATACTTCACGCTGCTTGCTCCTCTCGTCAAAGTATGACTAATCATCAAGCCGCCAGGTTCAAATGGCATCATGTGCACTACAGCGGAATTCAATTCCGGTGAACTGAATTTCCTCTTTACTCTATTGTTCTAGTATTTTACACAGAATCCACGCATGATTCAATGATACCTCGAACAGACAGTTCTAGTCTGCTAAAAAAATGGGTCACGTTCGCAAGTACGTTCGTGGCGCGCCCAAATGAACGGGTCTGTTTTCGTGCCAAACAAATTTAGCTCAGAGGCCACATCGCGCAAAACTGCCGCCATCGTCTATTTTTGGCCATTTTCAAGCAATGTCAACAATTCAATAAGTCGATGGAACGGTGTGGAATCCTTGCGGGGACCACTGCACAAAGATCATCGAAACGTGTCACTGAAATTTTAAAATGAATTTCACGTCTGTCTGCCTCACATTGTTGAGAAATTTTTTGCGGCCCTCGATTTTTGTAAGTGGCCTTGTACGCGTTGCGCTGCGCACCTCTTCTATCCGGACAGGCCTGGCCCCACCCCAAAACTAACCGTCTACGAGAACAAACCGAAGAAAAATTCGAAAATTGTGGGGAAAACGCGTAGCGCTAGTGCAAATGAAAATTTTTCGGAGTTCAAGAAAATGGATCTTTATTGTTAGATGCACGTAATATCTTGGCCTCTAAACATTACGCCACGTTCCTGCGACAGGTAATAATAGACTGACGGACCAGGGTGCGCAAGGACTGGCCCATAAATGGCATTATCTATCACGAGACATGTTATCACCGCTACACTGAACAACAATATGTTGAATCTGTTAAAACATTTGTCGAAAAATTGCTTTTCCCAAATCGGTTTTCCCCCGCACGAGCTACAGCATTTTGCGAGACAACTAAATAAAGTGACCTTAGGACGCGCCGCACATTAGCGGCCCTGGAGATTATGAGAAAAACGCCGCGTGGTCTGAAATCCGGGGTAAGCGCGCACTCATGAGGCCAGCGAATGGAGCCATTCGCTAATGCGGGGTAATAAAAAAAGTTATGTGAGATGCGTTCCACTTAGTTTTGTGGAATTTCGGCCAGTTTTCTCAATCCAAGAAATAAACTTATGGATAGTTATATCCTGTTCTTCGAGCTCCAGATCTGGATGGCTGTATAGCTCGCTCAAGTAATGAGTCTGTGGATTTCAAAGCTAAAGCGACTAAGAATATCTTTTGCTGAAAATGAGACATATCCCGTAAGCACACGCGTTGATTCTCTCAATCTTTGGTACTTTCTCTAGATGATAAGGTGTCTTCTGACTCGAGCAGTGGACTGCCCAGCATCGAAAACCTCCCACGGGTTGTGGCACGCGCTCTTTGGCCAAGAACGCTTGAATTGAAAAAAAAAAATTGAGACACTAAGTCTTTCGAGTTTTAGTTATCGCTATAGATAGAATTCAGACATGTCTACCTATGTAAAGCCGTGATGAAACGGCTCCGCCAACGGCCACGATCTGTGAAGGTCCTGAGCGACCAAAAGTTGTCATGAGACAAAAAAGAGTAAATGGTGGAAGTCTTTCTGATTTCATGTCGAATCGAACAAGAAATATGACGTATATACTTTCAAAAATGCTTGCGGTTTATATACTGTCTCCAGTAACTTTCACATCCATGAAAATACGATCGATGAAATCCGTGAAAATTTCGTTGAATCATTGATTCGTTCACTTCTTGTGCACACACGCAGCCTGTGAAGAATGTCTCGCGGTTTTGCAACCAATTTGAGCCATGCCGACTACCCACCAAATTAATACGATAACTTTGGTCATAAAATTGCTCTACAAAATACCCCCGTGTGACTTGCAACTTGAATACAGCTCCTAATATTAAATTGTAATAGTTTGAACCGGGTTGCATTTGCTGAATTTGTGGACGGGGCTGTTCTTCGGCTGAGAAGTGCTGCCTCCGTATTCTGGGAAATCAACGAGATAAGTCTTTCTGTTCAATCCTTTCACGTTCACTTGTTGGTCTTTTCAAAAACTTATCCTTCTTTAAAAAAGACTTATTCATTCTACCGTTAATGTTGGCAGCCTAGGATATCTCAAATAATCATCTTTCACTATTTTGCAGTCAATGGCGAGCTGATGATTGATTGTCTTATTCTCTTTATATTCACCAAAGACTTTTCAATGTAAAAGAAGCCCACGGTGGCGTTTTTGTGCATCCGAGGCTAATCGTTTTCTACTTCACTAATTTCAATCTTTCGAAGCACCAAATCAAGATGGAATGAACTGAGTAAGCTTACAAGTACTTTTTACAATGCATTTATCTGAGCGTTAGAAAGCAAATAGCCAAACAAAGTTCTGATATTTGACCTGAAAGTCCTAGAAAGAATTATGAAAGATTCGATCGAGTTATGAGGGACTGGCAGAAGAGTAAGCTCAAGAACCATCGAATAAATGAGCATTACACAACCGTAATTATTTCTTTTTCGCAGACTTTTGGTGGTTCGAAGATCATCAAAATGCTTTGTAAGTATCTGGTAGGACATTTAATTGCTGAGTTGTGACCCTTCGAACTACTTCTTGGCTAATCATACACAATTCAAGAAGTCCTTGTTCGTGAACATAATTGAGGTGCATTTTGAACGCCGATCCCTAAAGTTTATGAATTTTGTTCCATCTACTGCCAATCAAAAGCTTTTTCCTTCATGATGTCATTTCGCTAATAAAGTGGAAACATAAATTTTCGCAATTAAACTTCTTGCATCTAATGACCGCCAGAACGGCGCAACCGCGCAATCCGATCGTGAGCGCGTCAACACACCATTGAATCACGACCCAAAATCCATATCTCGTATCAATTTCATTGCACTTCAATCAGAAAAATGATTACGTCATTGCTTATATACAACGCCAATGGCGATGTGCTCATGTCGAAATTCTACAAGGAGGGCGTGAAGAAAAATTTCACCGACGTGTTTCGCATCCAGGTGATCAATTCTGCTGGCAAAGTCGCTTCCTCTGACACTGCAGTACATGCCAGCCGACTGCCGGTCTTGACCTTGGGGTCTACTTCCTTCATGTATATCCGATCGGGAAATCTCTGGTTCGTAGCCATTACGCGGTCCAATCAGGATGCAGCACTCATATTTGAGTTCTTACACCTGCTCCTCCAGCTTCTCGAGCAGCTGTTTGCCCGAGGATCCGAGTCGCTATGCGAGGGCGATATTGTGGGAAATTTTAGTTTAATCTTTGATATATTGAGCGAGGTGGTGGAGTTCGGGTACCCTACCAGCATGGAACATTCCTATTTAGCATCGGTAGTGCCGGGATTCTCTTCTCGAGTATCTAGTAGTAGTACCAATTTTTCTTCGCGGAGAAAGTCGGTATTAGATAGAACTAAATCTAAGGACTTTTCCTCGAAGTTCGCCGCTGTAGATCTGGCTTATGACCCGGCCAAGATCTTATGGCGAGAGCCGGGAATCAAGTACCGTAAAAACGAGATTTTTTTAAACGTGGACGAGAAGATCCATCTTCTACTTGACTCCAGGGGTATTCCGCTCAGGTCGCATATCGACGGTGCAATTACGCTCAAATCACATCTTAGCGGAATGCCTGTATGCCGTTTTGGCCTTGCTCAAGACCACGTTTCGGTGAACGACTTTAGCTTCCATAAATGTGTCGATCTCGCCAAGTATACATCCGAGAAGGTCATCAGATTCGTGCCTCCTGACGGTGAGTTCCAGCTCATGACATACCGTATCAATAATGCCACCGAAATTCCGTTCGAGATCGTGCCACAAGTGCTCGAGCACGGTACTCTGACCACCCTCAAAATACGCATGCGGTCAAACTTTTCTGAGAACACGGCTGCCACTGGTGTAGTCTTGAAAATCTTGGTGCCCCAGGGTGTAACACGAAAGGCATCCTCGTCCTCGAAAGGCAAGGAGAAATTCGACGCCCAGGAAAGTGCGATTTTTTGGAGGATCTCGAAGTTTTACGGCGGTCAAGAACATCTTTTGTCGGTCGACTTTGACGTTCCCGAAAGCTCTAGTGGGTGGTTCAAACCAAAGATAACCGTTGATTTCACTATCGATACTCATAGTGCCTCGGGCCTTCAAGTACAGTTCTTAAAGGTAGTAGAGAAAACAGATTACCGTACTGTGAAATGGGTCAAGTATGGTACACAGGCGGGCTCCTACGAAATCAGACTCTAGGTATTGTGTACTAAATGGCTGGCATTCTGTTCTGAATGTGTTTCAATGCATCATTCGTTGAGACAAATACAGAACTTTCGGATGTATGGCCCCACACACGTTTCGAGATTCAATACCAGCTTAACTAAACGAGATAGAAGAGAAATGATCAAAATTCTGTCGTTCAGAAAAATAGGGCGATCGAGATGGTTATCCTTGTCATTTCGCATTTCTTGACTCTACGATGTTGGTCCGACCCCGTTCCCGGTGAATCACTCGGATCAACATGAAATCAATCGTACTCCCATTCTGACATGTACGGAAATGGTTATATGCTTCAAATTTCTGGAACTGTCTACACATTCAGTGTTTGTGGTTTGCAGCTATTTACAAGACAGTGGCCGCGGCCCGCGGTCCGTCCCAGTCGAAGCCGATGCGCATTGCGCACCCTCTTGAGAAAAAAGACCGGCCCACGTTCCATGCAATATTTCGCCAACACTTATAAACCACACAAATATCAAAGGCCATGAAAAACCTTATTGTTTTTGGCGGAAGCTCGCTTCCTGTTCTCACGGACCTGATTTGCAAAAATCTTACTCTCGAAAAAGGCAAGGTGTTACAACGGAAATTCTCTAATGGTGAGACCTCGATTGAATTTAAAGATTCCGTACGAGAAAAAGACGTATTCATTGTTCAAAGCGGCTGCGGCCATGTCAACGACAATTTTCTAGAGCTTCTCATTATGATTTCTGCTTGTAAAACCGCCAGCGCCCGCCGCGTGACTGCGGTGCTCCCATACTTCCCATATTCAAGACAACCGGAAAACGCAAAAGTGCTGATGGAGGCGGCGCATGCGATGGACGATTTCCCACCACTCAGTTCATCCTCGCGTATCATCCCTACGAACTCTTCGGGCATTGATCTTTTGGGCTCTGTCGATGAATCGGGACGCGATCTTAGTGGCTACAAGCAATGGGTGAGTCAAAACGGAACTCTTATTGCCACCCTCTTAACCACCGCAGGGGCCGACCGTTGCATCACCATGGACTTGCACGATCCACAGTTCCAAGGCTTTTTTGACATCCCGGTGGATAACTTGTACCTGAGATCGTTGTTTAACAGGTACATTATCGACTACATACCAGACTATAAGAACTGCGTGATCGTGTCGCCAGATTCGGGTGGAGCCAAGCGTGCCACGGGCATTGCTGATGCGCTAGGTTGCTCGATTGCTTTGATCCACAAAGAGCGTAAAGTTAGAGTATCGCCATCGCACATTGGACTGCCGATTCTCTCGGCCCAAGACTCGCTCAACACCACCAATTCCACCACCGTGAATTCGTCGATGCTCGTAGGAGACGTGAAAGACCGCGTGTGTGTATTGATTGACGATCTTGCCGACACATGTACTACGGTGACGCGGGCGGCGCGGCTCTTGAAGGAGACTGGTGCGTCTTACGTTTATTGTCTCGTCACACACGCCGTGCTTAGCGGTGATGCCATAGATAAGCTTCGGGTATCTGAGATCGACAAGTTCATAACAACTAACAGTATTCCTCAGATCGAGAATGTGCGTCAGTTGGGTGATAAGCGGATGGAGGTGATCGATGTTTCGCGGCTATTTGCTGAGGCGATAAGAAGAATACACAACGGTGAGTCCATTTCGATGTTATTCGACCATGGATGGTAAGAGAAATGTTTGTCGAGGTATTCTTGCATGTCAAAATGGGAACGTGAATTGAAACTTTTGTTCTGCGCTTCGTGCTTTCGTGACTTCGAAACAATCCTCACATTTAACTTTCAATTTTTTTGTCAGAACGGTGAAAGATGCGAACGATCAAGCTCGATATACCGCTTTCAGAACAAATCAGAAGGATTGAGGATCTGGACAGTACACCATTAGATGCAGAAAATTTTTTTCACGATGTATCTACCAGCGTCTGAGATATCTTCACGTTCGCAATACTTGGCTCAATTGCTGGAGCCATTTTTTTTATTGATATGCTTATTTATAAATGCAATCCCATAGATGCTTCCTCACATGTAGCTTTCTCTTTCAAATACCCTACTGCATTCCTGCAAGCTCGGCCTTGGTCTTACGATTGTGGCCGCTCTTGCGGCTGTGGTTTGCTCGCTTGGCCTTATTTGCCTCCTTTCGCTTTTGTGTAATTTTGTCATCGGGCTTCTTTGCAGGCGTCTCGCGCTCGGGAGACTTGCTTGTGCCACTTCCAGGTTCAGCCAGATCCTCTTTGTTGACAGGTGCGCGACGCCTGTTAGAGTTGTTGAGCACATAGTGCTCTTCGAGAAGACGGTACCGCTTAGAGGACCGCTTGAGCATACGTGACCATCCTTCGATCTGTTCGTCGGTCCAGCCCGTTATTTGACGCATGTTCTTTCGTTGCGCCGAATTTCTATGGCCCTTGTCGAAAAGCAAGTCGCCGCCCGTCTTCAAAAAGCCGAAGAGCGAAATTTCATTGGGGTCAAATTCGAGGGCACGGGGGCCTTCATCGTCAAGAACACTTGCCTTGTTCTTTGTCTGAGACGGTTTGCCCAGTTCAAAAGCTGCGCCAGAAGTATGTTCCTGGTCATCATAAGTATCATCACGCTCATCTTCGTCGCTATCGTAGAGAAGTCTGAGTGCCGCAGTCAATGTAGTTTTCTTCACATCGTGTGCGTTCGAATTCGGAGATTTCTTCACAAATTTCTCAGTGGTTTCGTTGTCCAGGAGCTGGAAGCGCCGTATCCCTCGTTCGAGCTCGGTTTCAGAGATCTTTGGCGTCAGTGCGTTAGCTTCTTCGTCTTCAGAAACTTCCTCGATGAGCGAAAGGTTTTCGAGCAATGCATTTGTGGTTTTGTCTATGCTGTTTTCGTTCCGAACGAGTAATTTGCGTGCTTTGGCAGCAGAGAGATTGGGAAACATCTCGAGCAAGAATTCCACGTCCGCATCTGCAGCAACGTGAACGTGGCCGAACGCTAGGTTTCGCAAAAAGGGAAGTCGTTCCTCGAGTCCCGGATTAAGCAGCTTATACGCATCCGATATGATGATGCTACTTAGAAGAGGAGCCAAGAGAATGGTTTCCTTGCTATTAATGCCGATTGTAGATATCACATTCGCGAGTTTAAATATGGAGAGAGACAATACGCTGACCACCATCCAGTTTTTCACAGTTTCTGCATGCACAGATTTACCGTCGGCATACATCAGTTCAAGATCTTCAATCCAGTCTTCGGTGACGAAGAGCTCTGCGAATTGCGGTGCGCCCGAAGACTGTTTGTATTTGTCCTTAGCAAGGACTTTATTGTTTTTGCCGTTTTTGCCGCCGCTGGTAACATTAACGGTTTTGGCAGCGGGAGCAGCGATGTGTTGTCCCAAAAGTTGTGAGAGTATCTGTAAGTGCACTTCTTGCGCTTTTCCCAGCGAGATCATCAGTAGTAAATGCTTGCGCAATACAGGAATCAGCGAGATCTTGCCGGACTTCTTGTTATCGTTGAACTTAGACTTATGTGAGCCAGCAAGTATACCCCGAACAAGTGTAGCATTTTTTTCCACGTATATGGTGACGAAATTCCAGAGAGATTCGCCTATGAGCCCAAGCTTGACCGCTCCATAATCGCAGATGATGTGAAACACGAGCGTTCGAAGAATGGCAGTATTGCTCTTTATGTCAGGATTGATTGCACCCAAGGAGAATATACGATTTTGCTCTTCGGAAGTCTCGGCCAAATAAATCTTGAGAAACAATTGGAATTGTTGCATACTCTTGGCGTCAAGTCTCACTTCTCCCGTAAGCAAGACCTGGCAGAGTTGGATGTATCCCTCGAGAAGATGTACCCAGATCACGGGGTCTTTATCTACAAGAGAGGATCGGAGTTGGAAGGGCGGATAATGTGGAATGGGAATATATATTGGATCTTCCATTTTTGCTTGGTTTGTATTCACAAATGCCAAGTATTACAGGGCGCTTAATTCTTCAAGAGTGTGTGGTGGCGGCACTTCGGTGAGAGCTACTGAGTCGAGAGCTTCTGAGTCGTCGCGAACTTTCGGTCCCAACTTGCCAGACAGTCCCATGAAGTCACCTTTTATGTTTTTAAATTCGAAGAAAATTTTTGCTTCGTCGATAAAACTTCGCTTTACAAGATTCTTGGTAGTTTTTGCATCGATATTTTTGTTCTTTTCTTTCAGCATAAATTCTTGGCTTGTATAAATCAGGGAACATGGATTGGCGGCTGCAAATCCAAGAAAGAACGAAGATGGTCTAGTATGAGATGAGGTATAATCAACATTTTGTGTTGAAGGCTTTGTAGAATGATATCGTTATCGTTTTTGTAAAGGTAAGAGACTGAGAGGGAACACCAAACTCATGAACTGAACGAGTATCACTTGGCAAGGAGTTGAGAAGGTTGCGAATTGTGGATAGGCAGTTTGATTAGCGGCATTGATAGACTAGTAAGAATAATTCATAGAAATTTTCGGTCATAATGTTACTTTCTGGGCTCGGGGTGAATTCACTGCGTCTATACAAGACTTTAAGTTCACCAAGAGTGATATTCGCTCAAGACTGGAACGAAATCCAAAGCGCTCATCATGCAACCTTCCATTAGCTGTACTTCTTCTCGAAGGGCTCTCAATCTCGAACATATTTTTTTGCATGAAATATATGCCTTTGAAGGCTGGCACTTCGTCATTGATGCATACATTTTATATGGTACTAAACGACACTTTCTTTATTTTTTAAGGCTGCGACATAAAACTTCAGTTTCCATAGGGCATCTTAAGTATTCAGTGCTTTTTTTAACATATTTCATATAATCGATAGGGTCATAACTCAGATCATCGCAAGAGATAATAACCAATAACCCACGAACAAGGTATGCCTCTAGTCTTGTATAGAAATACATCTCTCAGGGGTCCTTTCTGCCCTAGATAATAGCAACTATCCCTCTTGAGCTGTTTTGGACTCGATTTGATAAAATTTCAAGGCAATTTCGAGATCTGAGAGCCAAAATAGGAAGATAATTCGTTATATATACTAGTTTATATCCTAATAAAAATGCGAATTTTGTTAATTGCGCAAATAGTTTAGTGGTAAAATCGAACATTCCCATTGTTCAGTCCCTGGTTCGATTCCTGGTTTGCGCACTGATTAAGTTTTTGCAGCTGTTTTTTATTACAAAGTATTTTAAATATCAAGTTTTCGCCATCTCGCCCATATTACATGCTTTTATCGTCTATTATAATACTCTATATGAACTCAAAATGTAAATGTGACACTGTCGAGCTCTGGAATAACTAGCACAGTTTCGAGGCCATTCTCGTGAATGACATCCATCGTGCAACGCTCGTCATCAATTGCTTTTATAGTAACCTTAGGAAGTGTAAGCTCGCCAGCATTCAATGGGATGAGTGAAAGTTTTAGCTCGGTTTCGGAATTGTCACTGTCAACGGTAAATGCTTGTCTTTGGAGTCCCGAAATAAGCCAGTCGTCTTCATTTGTTATCGCTAGTTCAAACGCTTTTGACTGTGATGGTGGGTTTTGTTGCGGCGACGAAGAGTCAAGGGCTAGGGGCGGTGCCCTTCCTGACCATTTTGAAGTAGATTTGATCTCTATTGTGGCTTCGATCGGCATCCCAACAGTCAACTTTGCATTTGAATCGAGAATTATTACCACTTGATGGAGTATGTCGATATGGGGAAGGGGAACCGGAATGGTAAGTTCCGTCTGGTCAATGGGCAATTGCTTATCATTCGGTAAACTTAAAACGTCCTTGTTAAATATTCGGAGTAATACATCTTCCAAATCCATTCCGTTGATGTGCGAAATGTGCTTGACAACCTGATCGTTCATGTCCTTACTGCAGGCTGCCACATTTGTGGCGCTGACAGTGCGTTCGACGCTATACTTTAGCAAATCGAATTGAAGGTGCGAAAGAATAGGAGCAAGAAGCAAAAAGTAATTCTGCTTGTTTAATGTCCGTAACTCCTCTAAGAGAACCTTCCGGGTGGTCTTCTCGCACTCATTTCTAAGGTCGGAAAATTGAATGCGGAATTCCAAAGTGTCATCTGGATCATAGTCATCTGAGGAGGGTGCAATCTCGTAGAATAGGTAAGCAGGTTGCTCGCCATAAATAATCACTGACATGTCGTCTCTTTTCAAAAAGCTCAGACTGGTGACTTCATACTTATCCTGGCTGCATCTGAAGTCACACTTGTTCAATCTGATTGGAAATTGTGAATTCACACAGCCCACCTGAAATTTCAAATAAATTGCATTGGGCCTGAAGATATCCTGTACAGAAATCGAAACCTTGAGGCTCAAATCAAATGATTTCTTCACGTGATACTCGAAATTTTTGCCGTCTATCTCATAACAGCAGACCACATCAAGCTCGACAATTTTTTCGTTGCGGCAGTCAAATTGAAATTTACATTTTTCATGCGCATTGATCTCTGGAAAATCAAATCTCTCTATATCTTTTGCGATTTGAAGGCCATGACTCGACCTTGACAAATGTATCGACACGTTCGATGCAGTCTTCGGTCCATTGTGAACAGTCACATCGAGGTGAGAAGAGCCCAATTTGACCTGATTCGGTTCAATTATCTCGATATGGAAATGATCTGGGGTCGGAAACATCTTCACACGAATATTCAGAAATGCGCTTTTTGGATGCGCTACTTCAGCACTCATGTGTGCCGGACTGTGAATTGTTGTTGCATCGGCAAGATCATCCAGAGGATGCTGAATCTTAGCTGAGAAAATCAACTTTTCATTGACCTGCAACCAGATTTTGTCAATTTTTAGGCGCTCGGCGCAGAAAATGTTTGTGAACAATTTCACATCTGTAAGGTTATCATCCTGAGAAACAATTTGTGATGCTGTGAAATTGACTCTGTAATTTGCAGCTTCTTCAATATCAACGAATGAAACTGTGATGGAATGAATCGGCACAGTCACTCCAAACCTGTTTTCAATCATTGCGTGGATATAATATCGACCATCTTCGTCGCAAACTTCGACAAAAGGATGGATTGTGACGTTGAAGTAATCTTCAAGAGAAAAGCTTTGAGGAGATTCGAGAGTCTCGGAAATGGCTCGTATTTTCTCAAAAAGCTTTGATCGCTCATTCTTGTGTTTCACAACATTGTAATCATTGATTCCAAAGCACGATCTCCTGCTATCATTCAATGATGCGAAAAAACGAAAAGTGGAATTCAAGAACTTTTCACTGCTTTCGGGCTCGACCTTCTCAACGCAAGTGAGGAAAATCTCGAGGAGCATTCCTCCGACATAACTCCAGCCGTCACGAATAAAGTAATCGTACGAGTTCTGTAATATTTCAAGGCACTCTTTATACTCCTTCTTCTTGAAATGAAGGATTGCCAAATCGATGCTTAAGATATCGATGGTTTTGATTCTTTCGCACTTTGCATAGTCTTGAATCGAAGCGATCGTCAACTGTTTGAACTTTTCCTCATATGCCTGTTGGGTCTCAAGGCTCGCCAAAAGTTCATGAAATGTAATCTTTTCAGAAAAATTATCCATTCTTGGAGAATCCTCGAGGGAAAGGTCTTCCAATGAGACATTCTCAAATAATATGCACTTCGTAGGGGAATCGAGTCCCTTTTTTGTCGCGAGCTTCTGTAGCGTCAGTCTTTTGAACAATCTAAGCTCTGCAGAATATTCAAGTATTCCTGAGACGCTGCTGAAAGAATCCGGATTGTCATTTTGACCAGCTTCTAGTTCCACAAGCTTATGAGCCAAGGGAAGACTTAGGTAGTAATCAGCCATGGCGTAGAGCCATTGATCGATCTCCACGGAGTCCGCATATAAATGAGAGTAATGGTTGAGAAATGCCATGAGCTTTTGAAATAGGTTAGAAACATAACCTGATGATATGGATATCAGGTTGGCAAAGTTGGCGAGTGTCTGTAGCAAAATAGATATCTTAAGGAATAGACCGTAGTTCACTGCAAATGCATCGATCGGCTTTCTTTGTTCCACGGCATGACAAAAATGAGTGTATGGATCAGTATTGTGTTTCACGTGTTCGGGGTCAAAGTTTTCGTAGTCTACATCTTGAAGCATTGCCGGTATCGTATCTTCTGCAGGTATGCTGAGGCCCAACAGGGAAAAATCCCGAAGAAGCTCCTCGAACAACTCAAGCGATTCATCGAGGCATCGCATATCATTTAAAATTCCCGCAAGGTAAAGCTTTTCTCGGAAAAGTTCGAGACGATTGCCTGCATCATGAGCCGAAGTTTGAAGCCTTTCAACCTCGCGCGAACTGCGCACGAATTTCATGTTGAACGTCTGAAGTATCGAAGACTTCATCATACCAATTACCTCATTGAAGGTTTCAAGTTTTGACGCGTCATCTGGGAATTCCTGAAACACTCTCAAGACATGATCGCGAGGGTTCTCTTCGGCTGGCAATTCCAAATGTGCAATTTGCTTTCCCCCGAGCTCGAAGTCTATTTTCAACTTATCGTAGACAGACGTTTTTATGATGGTCGATTTTCTGTCCTTTTTACCTGCTGGGATTACTAGAATGATCGTCCACATCACATTATAGGGCTTGACCAAAGTCTTGAGCCATTCGTGGATGAGCGGGCGGACTTGTGAACGATAGGTATCGATATCTGCCGCCTTGACAAACATCAAGCGAGCATACACATCGTTATTCGGTGCCGATATCAGAGAGATTCTTTTCGTTTGAAGACTAGGAAATTCCTCTGTCAATTCCACCGGAAGAAGCGGTATCGACTTCACCGGTTTGAGTGGATCATAACGCCAATGGAGATTAGAGAGGGGAAATTGCGAAATAAACTCTTCTCGAACGAGGGGAAATGCTTCGAATGGATCATAGTATCCGACGCGTACTGGTCCTCGTAGATTTATTTCCTCTAGTTTCATAATCGATATTCTATAAAGATTGTTCTTATTAAGAACACGCGCGTCTCGATTGATAAAAATAGGCCCGACTTGAAGTAAACACCCCGCGATCTGGCAAAAAAGCAAAAAGAATGCGCAAGCCCGGAATCGAACCGGGGGCCCAACGATGGCAACGTTGGATTTTACCACTAAACCACTTGCGCGTGAAAAGCTCCGCGACGGGGAATTGAACCCCGGTCTACCGCGCGACAAGCGGTAATTCTAGCCACTAAACTATCACGGATTTCTTGAGAAAATCTGCTTGTGCTTTTTTATTATGAGCATAGATACTGTTAATTGTCTATCTTCATTTTTTCATTCATTTTACGCTTTTTCATGTCAAATATCAAATCTTTCAGCTTTTTAAAGTGTAAAATTTTATTTTGTAGCGATAGTTTCCCGCTGAGATCTCTCCAGGCGGCTAATTTCTTGGTTCAACGCAATGAAAAACCTCTCAGGGCAAGCTTTCAAAAGATTTCGCCAAAACGAAATGAAACAAGGACTTTGGCTTTAATTTCTATTTCTTTAGGTGATAGGTCAACAAGTATGCCTTAAAAGAGTGGTGATTCGAAAACATTTGCCGAAACAGGGGCGTCATAATGGGCTTTTTGTGCTGAAGTTAAGCGTGTAATAACATGTGACTTGTCCATGACTTTTGTCTCTGGGGCCGGTTATTAACACAATCCGGCATCACCAGAGCTTAATGTTTAATCTTTGTATAGTTTTTGCTGAATCAATATAGAGATAGACTTACTATTACTGACCAAAAAATCATCAGTTTCAAAGCGGTGTGCCTTTGAGCCTGTCACCTCTGATATCCTACATAATCATTTGCTTTCCTATGTGTTTGTTTTTGTAATCAGCCGCTCTTACATCGAGAAGATAGCCACTAATTTTACTAATATGTAGCAGCCGCGTTGATCAAATACTGATCGCTTTCCATTGATATAATTCTCGACTTGAACTATATTGATTTACGTAGCAATGCATTTTAAAATTCGCCCAGATCACAAAGATGTATATTGTAGCCTAAATGATGAACTCTCTTAATAAAACTGTGGTATTGAAGTATCATTTTTTCGCAGTATTAGTTAATTTCCGCCACTTTTCTCTGAAGAAAGAATCCATCTCTGAACTGTTGATGGTATTTTCTAGCTGTGACACATTTTCGCGATTCGTAGGCTCGGGTTCACCTGGGTTGGACGTTAGAATATTCACGGAGAATGGTTCACTATCCGCCAGTTCTTGCCTCTCAGCCTCTCTTTCTGTATTTGTAGCTGCATCCCCTTCTGGACCTGCCAAGGGAAGTTCTTCAGCAATTTGCGGCAATGGAGGCTCTTGTGTTATGGCAGCATCATGCAACAAAGAATGGTACATTGTGGATGTGTTTCTACTGGCATTTCCATGGTCTAAGAACACGTTGATGTCGTCATCGTTGACGATTTTTCGCCGTTTTTGTGCCTCGCTGTCAACTTGATGGCGTAGCGTCGATAATTTCGGCACGGCGATCTCTTCGCTTTCGTCAGCCTGGTTTCGGCGAGTTGTTAATAGTGCAGGTGCCGGGAGATCAGACGCGTCCTGTTCAAGTTCGGTGAATTGTGGAAGACCGCGACGCACGGGCGAGACGAGAGAATAGCGACCTGAACGGCTTCGCTGACCTGAAGTTTCAGCTCTCGACTTCTTGGCTGAGCTGCTTTCTGCCGCATTTACACCCGGTGGGCTCACATTGAGCGGAGGTAGTAAAACTGGCAGAAGCCTATTCAACGCCAAATCATCGGTATCTGAGTCCGACGACGAGGACCGTGGTGCACTTTTTGCATTTCTCAATGCACTGGAATTGTGATTAGATGGCAATTTCCCGAAATCGCTCATCAATACGGGAGACTTCGGCAAAGTCGGGGACAGGTTCATAAATTTGTGGAGGAGCGACAGGCGACGGGCGTCAGCTTCACTCTGGCTGCCTAACGGAGTATTACGAAGCAGATTTGAGTGGCGACGTCGATCCCTCGAGCTGCTGTCGCGCCCAATTGCCGCATCTCTAAATCCCGGTCTGAGGGGCGTGGACGCCTGGAGCTGGCGCAGCGGACTCATGCTGACATCCGGGGACAAGATCGGATTTTTTGTCTTTTCTACATTACTTTTCTTACCTTCCGGTGTTTCTGTCGTCGCTATGGGGTGTTCTTCATCTGGAAGGTTGGTAGTTTCATCCGAGGTTTTGATCTCTACACCGGCAGCCTCCTCCATAAAGTGTTTCCAGAACCCCACATTCTCCCATACTTGACTGGTGGAAATTGCATATTTTCTCAACACAGGAAACATTTTGTCGGTGACAACAGCCGTGGCACGTGAAAGATTATGGTCGATTTCTTGTAGAACTAAAGTGGTTTCCTGTTGTAGCCGCTCTAGCTCCTGGGCCTCACTCTCGTCACCATTTGACTCCTGCCACACCGACCGGTTAAACTGAAAGGTTGATTTTCGTCTAGACATTGTGAAAGTGCAATTGGGCGAAGGGCCGATGTTTGTTGCAAGACCGTATTATCTAAGTGTATTTGAGTGTATTTGTGGTGTTTGTTCCTGTACAAACATTGTGATGGATATGAAGAGGGGGACGCGTCTGGTGCACAGGTGTGAGCCCAACCAGCGGGTAGCTTAAGCATCAAGAATAACACATTCGATTGTTATAACGAAACAACACTATAAACTACATACTTATTTATGGCTCATTTTCCATTTTGTCGAGAGCTGTTTTTCAAAGAGCGCTAATTTAAATCTTGTGCTTGCTGGCGACCTGCTCTCGATGGCTGACTCGAAGATTTTAAATAACCGAGGCTTTTTTAAAAAAAAAAAAAAATTGTATGAGCTCGATCAAATTTGAACCCTTTTTACCAACAAAAAATAACCCTTCGCAACTGCGTATGCGAGTAAACGATTTGCAGCCAAACATCTACACTCAATAAAGTATTCGCGGTTTCTGGGGCGGACCCGCGCAAATGACGAGTGATCGATCAGGCGGTGCGCACGTTAACCTCATTGAACAAGAATCCATCTGGAATGGGCAATATCATGTCACAGTCGTTTGCGCCAGAATGTACCGAGGCCAAGACGGTTTATGACGAGTGCTTTAACAAATGGTACACCGAGAAATTTTTGGCGGGCAAGGGACTCTACAACGAGTGCACCGATCTTTGGGACAACTACATCACATGTGTGAATACGGCGTTGGCGCATCACAAGATTAAGCCAATGCTAGACCAGGCGAGAGAAGACCAGCCTTTCGCTGAGCAGTTGAAGAAATCGGAGGAGAGCGACTGAGAAGTTTTCAGAGACTCAAGTCATCCTTGACGTTTCGCCATGAGTTAGATGACCAGAAATTTACGGACTCTCAACCACTACATGTACATAGATCAATTTCATGCAATAAAGAATGGTACTTGCATGACACATGCGGCCCGCTCGCCGCGTTCTCGCAACGTTACAATCGACACAAAGCCCTATTCTCACATTAGCCAAACTACATGATGAACTTTTGTGCTTGTGAACTTCCAGATAAACTGAAATCCTCGATTAATCTGTCATGTTTACATCAGCATGGCTTCTTGCCCTCGGGTTTTTATCGATCCCTACACTCGGTCAATTAGGAGATTCGGAGGATTGTACCGACTTTCAACCTCGGGACTTTGCTCAGCTCCAGAAATACGCAAACATCGCCTCTGTCGCCTATTGCACGGAAGTTGGCTTGGGAGAGGGGATAGTAGGCACACAGGGTGAAAAGTGCCCTAGTAAAGCGTGTGCTCATGAAGAGGCAAAAGACTTATTTGTTGTTAAAACATTTGAATTCACGGGCGTCTTTGAGGTAGGCTCCGGCATTATTGCTGTTGATGACAAAAGCAAAACCATCTACTTGGCCTTCAGAGGTACCTCAACTTACTTAGATTGGTTTAATAACTTGAGCATGATTCCTGTTTCGTACCACCCTTTGGTTATCACAAGCGATGAATTCGCAACTACCGAAGGAGATTGCTCCCGATGCAAAGTACACAAAGGAATCAACTCGTTTCTCAAGCTTAACGGGGCGAAAGTTATAAAGGAAGTGGTGCGTATCCAAAAAGAACGTCCGTCTTACCGCATAGTGGTGACAGGACATTCGCTCGGTGCAGCCCTTGCAACTTTTGCCGGCATCGAACTCAGGCTTTTGGGATACGATGTGTTGGTGGTGACATTGGCTGGACCGCGGATTGGAGAGAAAAACTTTGCTCGCTACGTGGATGATTTATTTGAAACAGACAAGGTGATTGCGACGATCGAAAAGGATAAGGCATTTGACCATGTTAAGACCGGATTGATTCGTATGGTTCATCTTCACGATGTGGTCCCGTATCTTCCTCCGACGAAGTACTGGAAACATGGTGGGTACGAGTATTACTTGGCGGCAGAAGGCGTCACACAGACGCCCGAAACGATAGAGCGCCGCGGCAAGAACTACGTTGAGGAAGAGCCACTCGATTACCTGGAAATTATACCTAGTGTACGTAGATTGGACCATGCTAATTACTTTTTGCCGGTCTCACGGTGTGTCCCTTGAGATCACTCGTTCGCAATCTGCATCATCTTTTGCGAATCTTGGACTTTGCACCGTGTCTTGCCAACTCGCTTACCCTCCATCACTTCATAATCATCGATCTTTCTCCATCCCGTCCACGACACATGTTCCGCCGTAAGTGCCTTTGTGATATCGCCGGTTGACGTAGTTTCGATGTAGATATCGTTAGAAAGATCCTCGAGCACTTTTTCGGCCGTACCAAAAGCCTCCATCATCGTGGTGGCAATCACGCCTTTGGGGCCCGTTTTGATCCACCCCGATACGTACCAGCCTCTTTTGAATGTTATATCATCTTCCTTGCCTACCGACTCAGGATCAAGTCGAAGAATCCGGCCCTCCTTATTGGAGATGTGATTGTTCTTCGGTGAGAATTTGAGTTCGAGATCTTCGAATCCTTCGAGCTCCTGTCCTTTGTAGCCTATCGACAAGATCACGAGATCATTTTCAATTATTCTTTCAGCTCCAGTTCCACGCACAGAAACTTTTTTTGTCAAGGAATCTTCCTGGAGCTCGTTGATCTCGAATAATGTACTTTTAAGAAGCTGTGGGTCTGATTCACTGGCCACGAATTGCTTCGGGCTCAAAAGAAATTCAAGCCCCCAGGTTTTTCCGCCGTGTGTATTTTTATCTTGATTAGCGGATGCTTTGTCTAGAATCGAGAACTTCCGTTTTTCGACTCTTCCGAGTAGTTTTGCCTTTTCGCGAATAGGCTTTAAGACATCCTCAGCAAGAGGCACGAAGTTTACTCCCAGTTTCTGAGATACCTCCAAAAGCTCTCTTATCTCCTTATTTGTGAATGCTGATTCCAAAAGACCTCTTCTTGCTACGATATTGACTTGTTTTACATGACTTTTACTGAGCAAGTCGACGGCCTCCGCGGTGATATCAGTAGGTGACCAGTGGCTTTTGGGGTCAGCTAGGAGAACACGTGCTACATCTATGGCAACATTTCCGTTTCCAATGATCGTCACTTTTTCGACTTTCTCGAGCGGCGGTCTGAACTCCAGGTGCGTCTTTGAGTCAGGATGACCGTTATACCAGTTAACAAACTGACGCGCAGAAATAACGCCGGGATGATTTGAGCCCGGGATATTGAGATTATTATCGGATGCCGTACATCCGTAGGAGAGCACTATCGAATTATAATGAGATTCCAACGCGGTCAACGGGAGCTCTTTCCCCACGTTCACATTGCCAAAGAATCTTACCTGGTCGGGAAAATCTCGGAAGAGATTCTCCATATACTCCTCACAATTCTTCACTTCTGGGTGATCTGGTGCAACACCATATCTGCTAAGGCCATACGGTGTGGGGAGCCGGTCGAAAATATCAACAGAAATCGGTAAGTGCTTCGCCTTATGGAGTAAATGATGAGCAGTGTAGAACCCAGCTGGGCCCGCACCAACGATTGCCACTTTATATTTGGAAGGAGATGTTGTTGAAAGGTACCTTCGAGCAAGATTCCATCTGAACATGCTAAATTAAAGGGTTTTAATGTCTGGTCGCATGTTCGTCATTAGAGCCGTCTTCGACAGGCCGCGATCGGGTCGGTCCTGCGCGTCGCGTTTTTTGCCGACTCGGAGTTGCAAATTGGAAAAACAAACGATAACAAGTTACATCTAATTATTAGTGAGTATGGGCTACATAGCAATTATATCTGATAGCTTGGACTACTCACTATCACGGAAATTCACGGTATCTATTCGCAAAGAAAATCTTTACTTATTTTTACGAAGAATCTTCGCGTCACGGGGCGTCTCAGGCTCTGTACGCACGCGTGAGACTTACGATAAGAAGTAAAAAAAGCCTTTTACCAATAATGCCTCGCTATGATGTAAAGTGGAGCTCATGAAATCCATAACAGTGTGATTCTTACTTAACTGAGACTAGCCGCGATGTTTTTCTACAGAGATTTGCATTTTTTTCCGATACCCGTTTAATTATGGAGGGCCTTTTTAAAGGAAAAGTTGCAGCCAAACGACAAAATTGAAAACCGTCTCGCTTGATGTACACTCAATTTTATTTTACAAATTTGATCTTTTAAAATCAAGGTTTCAACACAAAGAGCCCAAAATCTTCTCTGAGACATGGTAAGACGAAAAGAAATTGCTGATATTACTTTGGACGAAAAGAATGTGGTACCTATCGCTCAATTTCGTTTGACGAGATTATGCTTACGTGCAGCAGTGTGATTCTACCATCGATTCACGCCCTCTGGGTCGGCGTAGTAATTAGACACGCGGGTTTTTTTTTGACTAGCTAGCATCATCAGTAGAGAAGAATATATGTCTTGTTAATACCCATTTCTCGTAGTTCAAGCCAGTGCTTCTAGCTAAGTATATTTCTCGTGAAATTATATTTGATATGAGGATATGGAGTATAGTCTTTAAAGGGTTTATGATATAAAAGGGTGGGAGCGTGACTAGTTTCTGATCTATTTTATTATTAATTAATCTTTTTCATCAATATTTGATCTTTTTCTTGCATCATGGGGATGATGTGCCTGGTCAACGTTTCACTATGAAGCATTTCTCTATATGATGACGATAGATTAGTTTATTTGATTATACACTATAGTCATAGTATATAATACAGTTAAAAAAGCTTTGCGCTAAATGTTGTTTTTAATCGTATCTTTTGGCGAAAAAGATACCTAGCAAGAAGCACAGACTCTCGGGTGATCTTCTTGTGTGAAGAAATAAACCAGCTAATACAATAATTGATCAGTGAAAGACAAAAAAAAAAACCAAACATTCACACACCTAATTTGAGCCAGCAATCCTCAAATGAGCTTTCCGAGTCCGAGTTCTCTCCTTGGAGAAGCGATGATTCTCGATGATATCAACTTCATTAATTCCCCTGTCTATATTGAGAATCATTCATAATCTTTTACCTCACATGAGTTCGCTGGCTAATAGAGTAATGGATGAATAGGTTAATAGATTGAAAGATCAATGCATCAAAAAAGAAATAAATCAATAAATAGATGAATGGATAAACAGATAAATAGATAAACAGATAAATAGATAAAGAGCACCGAGACTCGTTGCTCTCGGATATTAGGTAAATACTACTATAATATATCACGATATGTTACAACAATCATATTATGAATATCGCAATTGTCACCAACAAATGTTTCTCACGTACAATATATTACATAATCAGAGGTTCCAAAAGTGCAGTGTTGTCGGTCAATTTGTCACGCGCGCAAATTAGTTAAATATTATTACATAATATATCACGATATATTACAATAATCATGATATTCACATTGCTTTCGTGACTCATAAAATATTTTCCTTTCGAATAATATATCATAATACATTATAATATTTGTGGTCCCAAAAGGCAGTAATGTCGGTCAATTAGTGACGCACGCAAATTAGTTAAATTATTCTATAACATATCATAATATATCTATAATATATCATAATATATCTATAATATATCATAATATATCATAATATATTACAATAAACCTGATATGGATATTGCATTTATTAGAGATATTTTGTTTTTCGTGAATATCTATCATAATATATTATGATATATTATAATATATCATAAATATCATAATATATTATAATATATTCCAATAATTGTGGTTCTAAAGGGGCACCTCATTTTTTGGAACTTTCACGTCTCAAGTGACGAGGACATCAGCAGCAGCAAATTCAAGTAAAAAACTTATAAAATGTTGGTTGTCGATGCCTTTCAAGGTGAAAACGAGTAGAGTGATATGCAGTGGTATGTATGTGGGCCAAGATAGCGCGACTACGATCCTGACATCTCAGTCTTTTGCAATTCCGGTAGCCCGACAGAAGATGCAAGCTTTTACTACGATTCCAATATCCATCAGAAGATGATTTAATGGGCCGAATTTACTTGTCAATAGCTTGTAATCGGGTGCGGGAGATTTCTAAACCGGTTTCGGACTCAGAGCTGAACCCAAAAGTGCATTCAGACACGGACACAGATTCGGGCTCAAATTCAATTCTTTCGAAGTCGCCACTCAGGAAAAGAGAATAAGCTCCTTAACAATAGATATATGTCAATCGTGTCATTGAATGTACTTCTCATTCTGCTCCACTTGTAGGTTCTTGTGTTTTGAAATCAATAATTGGGTACGTGGGTACGCGTCTGAACAAAGAGAAGGGTGTTCGCCGAGTGTGCTGGCAATTTGGAGTAGGCAATGTCTCCGAAGTATTCATCATTTTCCTTAATGACTGCATATGTCACAACATAACATAATCTATCACTGAAAATATAGTATGATAGGAATGACGAAAGCTGGAAAACTTCAGCTTGGAACATCAACTTTTTTGTCTTGAATCAGGTGAGTTCTAGTCTTTTTTTTTTTTTTTTTTTGGTAGATGCATCAGATTAAAGGACGCTTTTGGTCTTTTGGGGCTCGGAATACATCAAACTGGGGAAAAAAAGTACACATGTGACTGATATATCTATAGCCTAAGATAGACCGCGCTGAACGCTACGTTTTGATCAGGAATCTCGAACGCTACAAATATGTCGTTTATTGGGTCAAGAGCCGGTAAATTTTGACCCGAGTGCTTGGAAATTAATATTTTGGAAACAAAAAGAAATCGAACCGCAAAAACTCTAGAAAATTTCCATGAATATAGCGTTTTTAGAGTAAATTCTATCATTACAAGTTATTGCCAGACTATATAAACCACAAGTAATTCAACTCAACAAATCCGTGATAGTTTAGTGGCTAGAATTACCGCTTGTCGCGCGGTAGACCGGGGTTCAATTCCCCGTCGCGGAGCTTTTCACGCGCAAGTGGTTTAGTGGTAAAATCCAACGTTGCCATCGTTGGGCCCCCGGTTCGATTCCGGGCTTGCGCATTATTTTTGCTTTTTTGTCCATTGCACGGTCAAAAGGATGAAGCTCGTGAGTGGCTGGGCAATTGGCGGTGTTGAGGTTGCATGATTCAAGCGCGATTTTCAGGACAGATCCCATATTCACTTTTTGCAAAAATTGTCTGCAGTTTTTCTCAGTTTTTCTTTTTGCTTAGCTTTAGCAAGTTGGTTTGATGTGGAAGTTGTGTACATTTTTTTATTTGGCATGCTTTTTTCAATTTAGTAAGAAAGTTAGCCGCAAAAGTAAGGGATCGTCGATTTAACTAAAGATAAGTATATCCTGCATATAGTCAAGGGTCCTTGCCTAATCGGGGTTTCGCAGCCAGCCATGCTGCGGCCGATATGTTCCACATTGCCGCAACTCATCGATTTTGTTACTTCTTCATGCCATTGTTTATATAGCATCGAGATATACAATATCATCTTCTAAACTCAAAATTAGATTACCGGCTCATCCTTATCATGCTGATAGTCTTGGGCCACACGCGATGGCCGGACAGTGTCGGTCTGATAGTATCATCGCAGACATCGCTCATACGAGAAACCACGCCTAAATCATCAGAACAGCCGATAAGAGAGATTCCAAAGAATATCGAGAAGAAGAAAGAGGCTCGCTTCGCTCCTCACACGCAAGATGGACGTAAAAGCCTTAAGCTGCTGCCGCATAAAACGGCCCCCTCTGGGCTCTTTGATATCATCTATGATGGATCGCCCAACAGGTCACTGAATCGTCCTTCGCCGTCGGATGTCACAACAAAACAACTCAAGTCTCCTAGTTATATCGAAATTGAGGAAGCAATCTTAGCTGGACATGCACTAGGAAGCTCAGAGAGCTCTCCGCATGCGCCTACGGTGACGAAGATTGAGGGGGCTAATTTGAGGAGACTGGGCTCTGTTGTATCTCGCTCCGCAGGTCTTCGACACCGAAACACAATCAAAAGAAGAAGCAGAATGGCGAGAAGGACGTCACTTGAGCAGAGAGCCCAACTGCCTTCTCCAGTTTTCTCTGGAGATTCAGATTCTAAAAAACCCAACAGGTTTAAATCCCGAATACAGAAAACGTTTCCAGTTTTCCAGATCAAAAGAAGAACATCTTATAAATATTACCCAGTTCTGAAAATTGAGGCCCCTTCACGTTTCAATTCGCCGAAAGATGTGGACGATTTCTTCTGGTCAAATGATATTGATTCCTTGATAAGAGGCATGCTTCCCAAAACTGCGCAAATGTTCCAATTTCATAATATTTACAGGCCTCGACCACAATTAAAATCAAAAGCTGCGGACACCTACATCTCTAGAGATGCTTCAGTCACGAAGTTGAGCCCAAACGCGAAGAGTGCAGAAACGAATGTCACCACTCGAAAAATCAATCCCAAGATCAGCACAACCTTGACATCTTCAGGTACGGATGATACAACCAATTCGAAAGATGACTCGGACTTTATTCGAAGAAAAGAATTTCTTGCGGAAGTGCACGAAAACTACAGAAGAATCGCTTTTGCTGGCAAAAGAAGGATTCCTCTCAAATTTGAAACAGTGCTACCACGCGAAAGTGAAATGATGACAGCCGCGGAAAGAGAAAAACTCAATGTTCAATTGCTCCTAGAAATTTTGATTCGCCGCACTGTTTCGGCAAAAATTGATTTCAGATTGAACGCTCAGTCTAGAAAGAGAAATGAAACGTCGAGATCAACGCCGTTCTCATCATCTTCATCTGCTTCAGATCATTTGGATATAAAAGAAGTCGATCAGGCACAAAATACGGGCAGCCGAAACCCGAGCGGAAACTCTCTCCCTTCGCCACAGTTCTCTTTCACCGCAAAAATGAATACTGGGAGGCCTTTCGAACGTGCGAAAAAACCTGAGCATGACTTCTAGAATTCAGCCCGCTAACCAAGTCAAATTAAACACAGTCACACCGCAAATAATTTTACTTCTCGTACAAGAAGAAAGTACCGAGTTAGGAGTATGGACGCCACATCTAAAAATAGTTCATACCCGGCGCGACCAAAGCATCTTCCTATTAGTAGTTGGGTTAAAATCGCTGGCAAGAAAAGAAGTTCAGGAATTGTGAAGATCGTGCGTTTCGACAGCTTAGACTTTAGCCCTCTGTACGAGATTCTGGCACAGAGCTCGGACTTCTCGATATTGCCGGTTGGATCGAAAAATCATCATGAAAGCTCCAGATACGCACATAAAACAGTCCCACGAGATAATCTAGCAAAGAAGGGCACTCAAAGTTGTGAGCTTTACATCAAGGACGACAGCGTCACAATCTAATGTGCTTCACAGCGCTGCAATAGACTTACTCATTTTAATAAAATTTAGGAACGGTTTATAAAGACAATATTACAAGACTTGTGATTTTTGCGCTATATTCTTAACTATTCATTATTCAATTTAAACATGATTTCGCGAGTCGGTACTTTTTAAATGGCGACGTCAGCTAAAATTTTGAATGTCGAAAATCTTAGGTTATCTCTTACTTCTGGGATGTTGCTTTTCTGAAGGTGCCTGGAAGAAATAGTCGGGCATGAAAGCCTTGGACTCGGAACTGGGAAAAGTCGTTGAGGGATTACGTACACTCGTTAGTCTATTGGTGTTATCGGCGTAGTCTTTCATTCGTAGCTCCAAAATTGTGGTCTCGTGAAGCTCGTGAGTTTTTGCGAATTTCTCGGCCATCTCGTGGATTCTCTTTTTCCGGGTCGACAATTGACCTCCGATCGCGCCCACACCAGCGGCCACGGCAGAAGGTGTTGATACCGGAGTTGAGAGTGACGGCATTATAGGCTGGAAGCCACTGCCTTGACTAAACATTGTCAAAGAAGTAAGACGGTTTCTGAGAGTATTATAGGTTGAAGACTGCGGCATTATCATGAGGATTCCGTACAATGTCTTGTACAAGTATGGATGTTTTTCTGGCTCCAACAATTGTAGTCTTAACTTGAGAAAGATCTGAGATTCCAATAATTGAACCAATACGTCTAGCTGTGCGAGTAACTGAAAAGTGACTTCCAGGTCTGCCAAGCTTTTAATGATAAGGTAGGCCAACTCGTAGTTTGATGTGAGAAGACAGAGGGAAAGCACACTCGGAATATTGTGGCACCAACTCTTGAAAAGGGTGGAGAACAATGCCCAGTCTTCAGCCTTGCAAATGTCGAGCGCCTTCAATTTCCTCCTGAACCCTTGAAGTTCAGTAGTAGTTAGCAAGATGTTGTTGAATGTGACGACGATGTTACTGAGAAAATCGAGGTGTGACTCCTCATAAGCGATCAATACTTCGGACAATGACTCGAAAATTCGCTCCGAGCTGAGGGATACACATAATCGGCGAATAATGAACTCGACTTTTCCCCGCGATAGCAACACATGCCCGGCACTCGATGCGGAATTCTGATATGCGGTGGTGAATTTCCCGGATTCTGGGCCATCAGTTTCAAAAAATGCAATCAATTTGACCATAAAATCTCTGAAGAACTCGCGGTTATCTTCGGATATCTGGGCCGCAAGTTTCAATACCTTGGAAATGACGTCGTTGCTAGCATCGACAGATGACTTTAATAACGCGACAAGGTCGAGATTGAATTTCTTGTTCGACGGTTTCTCGTCAGCTTGCATATCCTGCGGAAAAAAGCTCGACTTGAAATTTGAGTACAAAAATGTTAACCAATCTAGACTGGTGAGGCGAGCAAGCTCGTTCATCAACAGCAGGCACTCGGACATAACGACATGGATTGTTTTCATCAAGTGCAATTCCAAAAATTCGTCGTATGACTCGCGGTTCAAGCCCTGAACGGCACTCTCGCTCACCTCTGTGATATGCGTCTCATCGGTCAACGACGACGCACTGATATCGAGTTCATCAGCCTGACTGCCAAGAAGGCGAATTAAGTACGTCCTTAGCGCGTCACCAAAATCGAGCAATTGGTTGCGGAGCTCGATGTCGTTGTGGTCATCAGTGAAAGCAACGTTCTGCATGATGAGCGAGAGACAGTCAGGCAAAAACTTCGAGAAACTGGTGGGGCTGATAAGGATGATTTCCTGCAACCATTTGAGCGCAATTGACTGGATTTCTAAGCACGTTTCGTGACTCTCCCCGGAAAGTAAGTCGCCCTTAGTCTCGGTGTTTCCACGAGGCCGCAAGAATGAGGTGAGAATCTCGATAAGGCGAGGGTAGTCGATGAAAATGTCCTGTCCGTTGACAAAGACAGAGCTTTCATCCAGATCAACATCTGACAAAGATCTATGATGACCCAGGGCTGCTTCCAGTGGTTCCTGCTTGCGAATAATGGTCGTGGAGCTCGATTTAATCGAGTTCGCATCATCCTCAGGATGAGTGTTTTCGAGCGACAAACCCTCAAGGTTGGGGCCTGTTGTATCCATTGGCTGTGCAGCATCTCCCAGTTTCCCGTTCACAGCTCTTGCGGCATTGATTTTCTTGATACGCTCCTTGATAATCTGAACCTTACGTACCTCGTACTTCACCTTATAGATCGCCTTTATCTCCTTCAAAAAGATGTTGAGCAAGTTCTGCGTCTCTATGCGCACGTCCGAAGGACAATTGTTGGTCAAGAAGCGGAGAAGCGGTTTGAGAAAGTTCGGTAGGAACGTGATTAACTCCGACGAGGGAATGTCATCAAAGAGTTCGAGCCAGCTCAATAGAAATTTCTTTGCGAAAGGCTCAATTGTGTACATGCGCTCAAGAAGCGTAGGGATAAATCTTGGCAACAGGAAGGCCTTCAGTGGGTCCTGTGCATTGTTTACTTGCACGGAAACACCATCTGGCGTGATGATGTGAGATTGAATCTCATGGCTTTCTTCGTGCTGCTGGTGCAACATCGACACGTAGCTAGAAGACTTGGCGCTGACGATATCTTTGATCAAGCGGTCCAAGATATCAGCAGCGTTTTTCACCAGCGATTCTGTATCAGTAACCAAAATACATAAGATGTCAAATACCTCGTTGAAATACAAGAGGATCTCGCCTCGAGCCACTTTGGCAATGTTATACAAGGATTCACACGCATAGTAACGCACACGTGCATCAGTATCTCTAAATACGGCGAAAATTGGCTTGACAATGTTCTCTAGAAAATACGCGATCGCAAGCGACCCAAGCGCCACCGACACGCTTCCCAACGCGGTGATTGCGCCCATTTTACCCAGCGTTGACCCTGCATTCGCCAAGTCTGTGAGCTCGGCAATGATTCTATATATCAGCGAGCTATCATTTTTGGCAAGGGCCGCTTTCGTAAGCCCCTCGATCTGGAACGCGGTTGCCTTCCGCTTCTCGTAAATATGGTTCAGAAGATCCTTCACGAGCGCGGCATCCAAGATCCTGTCACTCATCTCCGTGGTGTTTGATTAAGATGTAAAGAGAAGGGGGAACGAATTTTCCAATAAGAGTATACGCTTTCTTTATAATTTTATATGAAAATGGATAAAGTCTCCTTTTCTCAAGGCCAAGTGGCCGGCGCGACACATGTGGTTCATAACAACGTGCATACAAGCTTCAAAGAGGGCTACGGCTGCGGTGAGATCTAGGATTGGCAGCCGAGTTCTCGCGAATGCGAATAACTTTCATTCAAAAGATATTTTGTTTGACAGAGAAATTCCTGGGATTTTTTTTGTGGAGATGATTTTGATCTGTAGAATTGAAGGATCGGTAGCTTTAAATGAGTCGATTGCGAATAAAGCTTGTCGTGACGCGAAAGCTTTCGAAACTAAGATACAATAGTTGACCAATGGAAGCCGCGTTTATCGAGTCTACTTTCGACATTGAGTCCTTTATTTTTTGTAAAAAGATGATTTAGTGGCTAACTATCAAATAATTGATTTCTCGTGAGTATTGAGGTCACATTTTTTTATTTTGTATTCGAGGATGGATTCCAATAGTCAACCACTGTATTAGGTATGCAAAATATGTTTGATGAACGTGAGATAGAAACAACACCCGCGCATGTTGATGATCGAGAGAAACCAGTCCGTGAAATGTATACAGTTTTCAGGGAAAGGGAATACTGACGAGAGTCTCCGTCATGTTCGGTTTACTACAATGCAACTAGACTGAGTCACGACACATAACATTCACGACACTAGCTACCTGAACGTATTTTTTCTTTTACTAAAGTTCCAAATTTCACGAAATTGGAAATCTACAAAGTATTTATTGAAAGATGCATTTATTGTGATTCAAAATACCAGACAGTTAAATTTGTTACTGGTAGCATAAATTGCTGGGGCCGAAGAAAGAAAGCTAATTAAGCAATGATACAGGAAGAGTACCAACCAGTTGGGGTGTGGGCAGTAAACCAGTTGTCTTTATTGGAAGCGGAAGTGTTCTTGGTGGAGGAGGATTTTGGGGCAGCCATTGTTGAAAGAATTGATGTATTAATGATATAGAAGGCTCTTGGCAGAAGAAGAATATCAATATATATTTATAGGCAACAATCTCAATCTATCGGGATAAAAAAACCTACCATCTTAACGCATGGCGTGCCTGAGCCACCTTCCTAATCCGAGCATGGCAATGGGCTGCTGCGTCGTCTGCCCCCACTTTGACGCGAATGCACGGCACATAATCACGTCACGAATTGACAGATATGTCGATAAGGCTTATCAAGGAGTTGAATTTTCCTAAAATGGATAAAATGCCTTAGTCTTATACACTCTAGTAAGTTTTAAATATTGCTCAACAAGAAGTTATCTTTTGCCCGGAACGTGAGGGTAAGGGGGGTTATTTTTTCTTTTTACGGTCACCCTGATTTTGGATGCGTGATTTGGCGCTGTGAATGTAAGCTGTGTGGAAACGTTGTAGGAACCCACGATACACCAGTGCTTGAGGCTCATGGGTGAGACGGTATCAAAAGTCCGAAGTGAAACTTTCTCGACACATGCATTTCATTTCATTAACTTGTCCTTTTGAAATTTAAAAGAAAACTAGACTGCGATGCTTCTCGGTTTGCGGTCGTTCGCTGTACTCATTTAAGTTAAGGTTTACCATCTTAAGATGCTTGTGCAAGCGTCCAAGTTTCTACTCAAAACCACAATAAAAGCCCGTCATGAGCGTTGAAGGAAGCATCTGAGTGCGCAAATTCAGACATAAATTGAGAATTCGATGGCAATTCCAGGTCCCGTGCTCAAGTGCATAAGAACTTCGAACTATCACAATCAATCAGTGCATCCTTCGGAGATACAAGAAATAAGCTTCTTAGAATATGAATGAGAGTCTTAATCTTCGTTCATCTTATGTATCTTATATTCGCTTACTTCGAGGTAAATTGAGTTCATTTAAGTGCAGATTTTTAGTCTACCAAATAAACCATAAGCTGGAGATCGGCTAGAGATCAGGATACATAATATTTCGTCAGATCATCGAATTCATCAGTTCATAATACATAATTGTCTGTTCAAGCTGCCGTTTTTCTTCGCTTGCCGTCATGCTCCTTCGACCATTCTGTAGCATAGAATTGGTCGTCCTCCTGTTCCTCGGAGCCCCCCTGACTGTCGACATCCAATTGATCATAATCGTACTCAGACAGTGCCTGCTCGTCACCGCTCGAAATTATCACTTCTGCTGGTGTGCTCATGGGCTCGAAATCAGGAATACTCGATAAATGATGCTCCCAAGCGACAGTGCCAAACGATTCAGGCTCCGGTTTAGCGGGTAAAATCTGCAGCAATTTTTCGAGAGCATCTTCGCCCGCGAAGTCCTCGAGTTCCGGCAACTGTACGTTGAATTTTATGTAAAGATCGCCTCTCCGGTATGTGACGTCTTTTGCCGCTTTCGACGCACTTTTTTGATGAAATTGACCATTTTTGATCGCATGATTGATTGGCATACCCAATCCCTTGACAAGTTTGGCCGCACCCAGATTGATCGTGCCCACAACCTCACCGGTGTGCACTATCGGATGGACTGCATCATTGAGCCGTTTTTTACCGTGGACGTTGATATACAATATGACATCTTCTCCAGTACGAGGGAAGTCCAGGATTACTACACGTCCGCCGAGTAATGCGGTCTTCAAATCGATGTCATATTCCATGAAAAGATCGTTTTTCTGCCGCACCAAGAATGGATGGGGAATTTCCTCCAACTGGATAACGACATCCCCGGGCTCGAGATTTTTACCTTCATCTGCCTGGCCTGCAAGAATGCACTTGTCGCCACTTTTAGCTCCTGGAGGTACGTTCACCTTCAAAATCTTCGACTCCATCTTGTAGCCGTTTTCGCAATTGTTACACACGTCTTCGGGGCGGTACAAAATGCCGCTACCTCGGCATGAATGACATTCACGCTGCTCTTCAACGTGGGTGAAATCATGTGTGATCGTTATTACTATACGGCCGATGCCTTGGCAAGTTTTGCATGTTCTTGGATTGAAGCAACCCACGCCGCTGCATGAGGTGCATTTGGTCATTCTTGGAAGCGAGAATTTCGCCTCTTTGCCGTAGTACATATCGGCAAGCGAAACTTTAAAATTATGGTAGATATTTTCGCCCTTTCTCAACTTGTTCAGCTTTTTACGAGAAAAATCCGGACGCACCGTGCGAGATGCGCCTGGCATATTGGCAAAGCCATTAGTATTACCGAAGCTCATATCGAACTGGAATGGTTGTGGGAACGGCGTCAGACCAAAAGATTGGGCGAAGTGCGCTCCAGGGTTAAATGCTGAAGACATATTGTTGAAAAGCTGCGAAAAAACCGCTTGCTCAAACCCGAAGTTGGCTTGGTTTTGCCGTTTATTCACTTGCGGTCCCGCAGATTCTGCGAGAGATCCATCGAGTCCCTTTGTGCCATATGCGTCATAGATTTGCCGTTGCTCAGGATCCTTGAGGATTTCGTATGCTCGTGAAAGATCCTTGAACTTCTCTGTTGATTCCGGATTGTGGTTGGTCTTATCGGGGTGATATTTAAGTGCCAATTTCTTGTACGACTTTGCGATCTGATCGCTGGTAGCAGTGGCGGGTACCAGTAGTAGATCGTAGAGATGCGTTTCACAGACCATGACGATTTATAGCATGTACTTTTAAAAAGGTGGGAATACGTGTGAGGATGAGGGGCGTTAGCCGTGCGATTAACCGAGTGCGGAATTGGTCGGTATAAAACGGGGGATATGGAATAAATATGAAGATCAAATTTACGCAGATGCAAAGCCGCTTAAACTCTTGAATAAATAATTTTGAAACGAAATGAGCAAGTAGTAAGAGGCCCCGGATTTCAATGTTACGCTGCTCATCTGCGGGCCCCAGAAACGTGAGCGCGGTGGAATTCGATAAGCTTCTCTGTCCTGTGGGGACTGCATGAAACGCGGGCAAAACGCGTAACAAAATCCATTCGCGGAAGCCGCGCGTGTGACGAGCATTTCACTAGTGAAACTGATAAACCTTCTTAATATTTCAGATTTCTGGGGAAAGGAGGCCACCGCGGGATAAACTTTTTTTTTTAATCATGTGACAATGGTCTTGAACATTTTTTCGCTGAAATCATCTCATATACTCTATATAAAGGTTCCAAACAAGCGGTATGCAGGAAAGACGTAAGGGTTTAAGCACTTCTTCAATTCATTTGTTGATTTCTTGCAGCCTGCTTTTCGTTGATAAGGTTGGAATCATACGAAAGATTCCTTAGACCAAGAACACGAAACAGGTTGAGATGTAGACTAGAGTATTTATTTTTGGTTTGTAGCTGCGAGGCCACGTGACACCTGATATATCCTTAACATGGCCTAAATTTAAACAGACCTGTTGAATTTCTAATAATCTATTTCATCAAGACGGGTACACATTCAAATTCTGATATATTTTATTAACGGCATTGATAGCATGTATTGACCATATGGCTACTACAGTTCTTCCAAAGAGGTCCACTATTCATACATCAGCAAAAACACGACGCGCCATCAAATGCACGATCCGATGATTGTTGGCGAGAATCATCATTTTTATTTCTGAAAATATCCAAAGCTCTTAACAGCTCAGCGTTATAAGTGAGACGTTTCGCACACACAGGATTTTCCAAACGGCCTAATACAATTCGAAAGATACTAATAGAACTAGCCATGTCCCAACATCTCGTCTCTGAAATGACGCTGGTAGTTGACTTTAGCTGATTTCGTACGTCTCTCGTGGATATTCTTGGCCTTCACCTCAAGCCTCTTCATATCCTTCTCCAGGCGTGTTACCTCATGACTCGTGAGACCAGGAGCGAACCTGCGATCTACTAGTGCCACAGTCTTCTCCGACTCCGACCACTCACGTGGAGCAGGCGCATGTGGTCTTTGGAATCTCACCATGGACCGATGTCCAATCCTCGACCCGTTTGGAAGCACTGCCTCAGATGTATCCACATCGTTATCGTCTTCTTCTTCAAAGTCGTGTTGAGAATCTTCAGGGATTTGACTAAAGGCCACACTCTTCTTTTTGGGTTTCAAAGCATCGATTTTCACCGGCTCCTTGTCTTCGACATCGAACTCATAAAACTCAGCAATCACGTCCTTTTCCGCCTTGGTCTCATAAGGTATTCTACAATGACCCTTCGAAGTCACGTGTTGTCTGATACTCTCCAAGCTCTTGCCTTCAAACCCACATACAAGACAGTCGTAGTCGGTGGTGATCACCTCGTTAAGAAACGTGAGAAGTCCCTCTAGATCTGTGAGGAACGACCGCTCAGGAATGTATAATCCATGCCTGTTGGTCATGTGTTTGATGTTTTGCTCAATTTCATGGTTGTTCTTCCCACAGTAGAAACAATAGTGATTGGGGAATACCTCAGTGATCTCCTCGTCGGAATAGGCCTCGTCGGATTCGGAGTCCGAGGTGAATTCCTCACTGTGATGTAGTTCACTCCATTCGCTGTCATCAGAGAAATTCACCTCTGAGGTTGTATCGAGCGCAGAGTCAACCTCTGAAAGCTCGACGGAATCGCCAAGTGAAAACTCAGAGAACTCGGATGCCACAGAAGCAGCTGGACTCCGCGACCTCAGAATTGCCTCGAGTGTATCGTCTGAAAGAATCCGGCCCCGAAGCTCGTCACGAACCAAATGCTTCAACTCCTTCTTCGTGATTTGCCTTTCACCTTTTCCTGACTTTCTTCGATGACTAATATGAAACCCTAGCTCGTCCTCATCTGCTTGCTCATCAGCGTCATTCTTCTGTGATGCCAAAACTTTCTCCGCAAACACTTCTGACAGAATCCCAGGAAGATCCGCCACTCTACGCTTGAGATTGTACCTGTGCCAATCTGTCTTCATGTGCTGCCGCTGGATATCGGCCGACACAAAGCGGATTCCACATGTATTGCATGTGAAACCGGCAGTTGACGGGTTAGATCCTCGAGGCTGGAAATTCATTGCTAGTGATAGATTCAGTGGAGAATTTGTATGTGAAATAGCAATGAAAGCCGACTAACAGAGAATGATTGGCGCTTGCGCAAGGACGCGCATGCAATCGCCACTTTCGCGGGGGAGCGATGGGCGCATCATGGCATGCTTTGGAGGTCATCTGAGATAGGAAATTTGTCGATCTTTTTGACAGGATTTCTTTTTTTTTGAAGAAGATGGTGTTTTAGGGAAAATGACTGATAAATGATAATTTTGAAAAATTCGCTTTCTGAGCTCTAATTAGATAGTTTGTTCAAAGTTGCCCCTTCGTAAGGACAGTGGCGGCTGGGGAATTTGCCACCAGGCCGAGGACCTAAGGACTTTTACCGAGAGTTATAATTGAGTTGGATCTATCAGATCCTCATGAATATTCACAATTAATATTTAGTCATTTGTTTCCGCCAGCACTTATTTTTGCAGATTCATATAGATTGCGGGGCACCATCATTGACCGGGGCAATTGATGAGTGGAAATCAAACAAAAAACTATTCGTGCTTTATCAAAAAGTTCTATATTACACTTGATATCCTATATTACAAATTTTTCATTTACTGGTTCCACAACTGCGATGGTCCCGGCCACACACGTCTGTAAAGAGCCATACCAATGACATCTTGAGCACTAAGCCTGCCGTCGAAAGTCGACTTAAAGTAACCGTGCGTACCCAAACTCTCCTTAATGAATCCAGTGCGACCAGATTTCGTGAACAACGGCACCGCCTTGAACCACTCGATGTCGTCGCAATTGAAGAACATGTATCTCACAGTGATGAGTCTCTTGTGAATCTTGACCGCGTGACCGGTCAAAACCACACGCTCGGCCATAACTCTCTTGTGGTCGCAGTTCAAAAATGTACCCTGGCCAACAAGTTCCAAGGCGCCGTCGGCCTTTTGCTTGAAGAAGATAGCAGGAGCATTGTAGAAAAGGGCAGGCGCAATCGCCGTGGCGACACACGAGTCACCGTAATGAGCGAATCTCTGAAACTTATGCACGTTATTGGCATTATTGGATCCCTGACTGAACGTGGGCGTGATCACCTGGCGCCTGAAGCCGTACTGCACGATGATGGTCTCACCCGAAGGCAATGGCTTCTCGTAGTCCTCCCAGGCGGAGAAAGAGAAGTTGGCCACGGCAAGTTTGTGTTCGTGCGGCATGAGCGAGTAAATAACAAATGGTTTCTCGCCGACCTTCACGTCGTCCAAGATGTACTGCGGGGCACGGATATAGAGACGCACCTTGCTGCCAATGAGAACCTGCGCTTCTTTCACGGTGTCCTTCTGCAACTTGTTTTTAGTGGCCTTGTAACTATTGATTTGGAGCAATCTGCTGTACAAGCTAGGTCTCTGAGAGTCATGCTCATCCCAGTCCCAATCGCACGTGCCCAACGACTTGATACCTCTATATTCACGAAGGGTCTCGCGTGCAAGCTCCTTGGGGTCCAATTCAATCTCGTCTGGGAATTCACGGTCCTCGCTCTCCAATTTACGGAACTGCTTTAATTGTTCCTCTTCCTCCTCGGGCGACAAGTCCATGAAGTTCTCCAGTTGCAAGTCACCGGCCTCAGTAGGCTCGTACTCGGTGGCGCCCTCAACTTGCATGTCGTCCTCATCCTGATCCATCATGATCTCGTCATCTTCGTCATCGTCACTATCAAGGTCCGACGCGCCCTCCAAAACATCGTCCAAAAGCCATTTACTCTGATACTCAGACGTGCCCTTTGGCGCCTTATACTTTCTAGGGCCACTAAGGTCGCCGTCATTGAAATAATTCTTTCCCTCCATGCGGATTCCTGCACCCTGTTCATACTCAAACTCGTCAAAATCATTGTCCATGTCAACCTCCTCAGGGTTAAGGTCGTCCAAAGACTCCTGTTCCTCAGTGGGTGTGAAAATCTGGCTCTTGTCGTTCTTGTGCTTGGCCACTTTTTCAATGCGCTCAAGTTGGAAATCGCCATGGCCGTTGATATGCACCAATCTATTGGCGTTAAAGCCTGTGCCTCTGGCAATTCCTTCGACTACAATGTAACCTGCATCCCAGCCGACCTCGTTGGCCACCATGTAACCACGGAAATCTCTCCAGTTCACTGACTTGGGGAACTTTTGAGAAATGTATCTTAGACAATTGAGAGCCTCGCTCTTGTTTTCAAGTGCATACAACTTCTCCTCGGTGGGAAAGAAATGCTTAAAAAACGACTCTAATGATTGGCGCACATCTGCTTGCAAGTTCTTTTTTGAGTACGCCAGCACCAAGTTGGGCACGACACCAATCGCAGTGGCAATACCTTGGGCAATTACGGCACGCAAGATCTGCTCACCATACTCTTTGTCAACTTCTTCTTCAGCAGACAATCCGAAAATGACGTAGTCCGAAACTTTGGCAGCATCGAGAATGGCAATCAAGTTCGAAGGGTCTGGTAAAATGAACTTGGTTGTGCACTTGAAACTGCTCAACTTCAAGCTGGTCACAGAAGGCGTAGCGAAGTCCATCAGCAGCGTCATACTATCGTCATTGGTGGATGAGACGAGCTGGGCAAGAATACCTGCCGAGGACACATCCTTCGTAAGCGAGATCACAGTGACGATCTTCTCCGCGGCATTGCTTCCCTCGAAGATCTTACGCACATGTTTGGTCTCGAGAATTTTCTTGTCTTTTAATTGCTTTGCGGTGTTCTTACGCTCGAGCTTACTAAGAACACGTGTGGCCTTGTTCGACCCGGGTGCAGCCTTCTCCACCTTGCCCTTATACTGATTTTTCAATTGTCCTTTGGTGGCATGCTTGGACTTGAACGGCTTGTGGTCGTTTTTTAAAGTAGACCTATGTGAGTGTCCACCTGCCATATCCGAAGATTTGATATAATATTTTTATCGGAGTTATGCTGTTTACTCTCCGTTATCGATGCCAACGATAAGTTACAATGCGATGAGCCCGATCTGCTCATCGCGCATCTAGGGCTCGAGCCCTAGCTCCACCGCGACTGCAGCACCTCGCTGGAGCGACGCGCTGTATACATAGTAACAGCTTCCCCCAGTCCCGCTCTCTGTGCAGGGTCCGAAAATTTTCCCTCCACCGCACTGTCTGAGCACCATATACCGACATCGTCAATTGAGAGTTTTTCCAATACCACCACGAATCAAGTTATAAATGTATGTCCACACGCCATCATATTGAACTTATGACATGAAAGCAATACAGATTATGGGCAGATGAATTTCGAAGTGGCACAATCCCCATATGTTGAAAATAGAGAAAATAGAGGACATGAAGAATAGTTCGTGGAGAATATGACGTTGGGACATGAAGAAGGAAAAAAGGATATTTGGCTCGATCAGCTTAGGATATCACGAGTTACGATACCATTCAGAAGAATTTTTCAAGACCGTTTATGTGTCTTTATAGATGGAGCCAAAGATTGGTAATCATAGTTGCTTCCGAACTCCTCGCATCAGGCACCTACTTCAACTATTCATTGATACCACAGAAAACGCTTCACCCTATTGCGCCATCTTCATTCTTCATATAATTGCATCAGATTAAGCTCACCCTCGAATTATACTAACTTCTCCAGCAATATGGCTCACGAAAACGTTTGGTTCTCCCACCCAAGAAACTACGGTAAGGGCTCTAGAAAGTGCAGAGTCTGTGCTTCCCACTCTGGTTTGATCAGAAAGTACGGTTTGGACATCTGCCGTCAGTGCTTCAGAGAGAGAGCCACTGACATTGGTTTCTCCAAGAACCGTTAAAAAACTTCACATTCTCCTGTTATCATGTATATTTAGAGAATACACCATATAATTGTCATCCCGTTGTCGTGTAGAGTAACGGCAGGAGATTGCTTCTAAAGTTGCTAGGATACGTAGTATGATACTAAGAGATGGTTCATTCTCAAAAAGTGCGGTTGCTTCTTATAGGAAGTAACATTAATATTTCGAACGAAGACGCCTTGAAAGTTGCAACAAACAGTCAACTCGAATCCGGTTTACGTTTTTCATCTTTTCTACCCTGAAGGCATAATTGTAGGGTTTTTTCATAAAGTAAAGAGCAACTTCATACAATTCATCGAAAAAATTGTTGGCAATAAAAATAAACTTCCAGCTTCAAATCTTGTCTACGAGTTAATTGGCGAATGTGCCCCTTGTATATCGACATTCAGCATCCATCGCCTCACTGAAGAGACCCATCGGACGCCAAACTTCCTATAGGGATGTATTACTACTCTTGGGAATGAAATATAATGTTATATATGGCAACGGTGACGACTTGACAATTTACATCATCCCGTCGTGGCAAATATTCCCGTTTACTTTTTGATTGAAGAAAAAAAGAAATAGCGCGTAGAGAGCGGGCGCCGGCCTCTTTATATAGTGTCGCGGTGCAAGCACGACTGAGGGCCTGCGCGGGGCGGCGAAACTGAGGAATCTCGGTTCCAAATTAGGGCTAAAATGCATTTTTCCAGCGACATTTTTTTTTTTCGAAACGTATTGTTATATCACAAAGTCACTAAATCGATTATCGAAATACTGAAAAAAAAACCTCCTTTTTATCCCTTTAAAGTCTACACCCAATTATTTCAAGAATCTTGGTGACAGATGAAGGCGCGCCGCGCTACTCCAGTCGCCAGTTATTCTTAAAGGCTCTTTCATTCCCTGAAAACCAATCAAAATCTAACACAATTCAGATGTCTAGAGGCGGAAAGGCATTTTCACTAGTAGCCGTCGGTGCTATCGGATGGTATACCGGTGTGAAATTCTGGAGGCCATTAATCATGTACGTAAAATGCATCGCTAGTTAAACGGCTCTTTTACTAACTTCAAATAGCGAGCAATTAGAAAAAGATAACAATCTTGATAAATCCGTCGTGCCCACCGAATATGTCGACGATGCACCACGCTCGTGGGACGATGTGAAGAAGCTCTGGAGAACGACCTTACGTCCCGAGGAGCATCCGTTAGATCGTGTGCCTCCGCAAGCTAGTGCGCTTGCCGAGGATATGAAAGTTGATGAAAAAGCTAGTAAATAGGATGAATACGAAAATATACATGAAGCGAAAATAACCAAAAATCGAACATATTGGCGTCTGGAGCTCGTCCCTTCTACTGATGAAAGGTGCCCGATAGCGCTATGCAGGACACAGATCGGGTCAGAAAGCGCATCGCATCTCATCCCAAGAGATTGTCACTTGACACTAAGCGACGCAATGGGAAAATTAAAAAAGGGAAGAAGAACCCAAAAGGGAAGAGTTGATCCTGTAGCCAGAAAAAACGGTAACTCATCAAAACAAGACGTCAAGGATGAGACCGTGCGTCAAAACAAAATCGTTCCCTTAATCGGCAAATTGTCTTCCTCGGCGCCAAACGACCGTTCGGTAGCCCTTAGCGCAATCACGGTGCTTGCCGAGGATGAACGTATGAGAAAGCTTTTGTTGAAGGAGAAATTGGTACCTACTGTGATGGAGCAGACGCTCAATGACTCAAACGAGGAGCTCGTGGTAGAATCGTTTGGGCTCTTGCGTAACTTGACCATCGAGGAAGGTTACGAGATCGCCAAGTATTTGTGGCGGTCAAATATCTGGGCGGCTATCGAGAGCGGACTTGCAAAAATAGAAAAAACCGTGCAATTCATGAGATCAGAGTCGAAGCCAGTGGACAAAAAGATCGCACATTTATTGTTCGATTTCATAGAAAATGTGCTTTCTCTCATAGTGCTGATTGCCAGTTGCTCTGAAGATCTTTATCAAGGCATTTACGCGAAAATTGATCGTGTTGTGGTGCTTGTCATCGATTTGCTCAACTGGAACATTGAAAACCTTACAACGGTGAAGTTGTTCAATTCGCTTCTAGACTTCATTTACGAATTTGCTTCGGACTCGGCCGACTTCATCGTCTCTTTGGCAAACAACCCTTCCTTTTCTTTGTCCAAGATCATTCAGGCCGTACAGCTGCCTGCACACGAGACCAACAATTTAGGTAAAATTTACGTGCAAGGAATCTACTTCCATTTCCTAGAGGTTCATGGTGACGATACCACCACCAAGGATGGTGCATGTGCCCAAATCTTGAAGTCTTCTTTCGAAACCATCACCTGCATTGATATCTCGCATTTGCAACAATGTCTCTCCGCTGCAGATAATGCCAACGAACCGATTCAAAAGACACAGCCCGACGAAAAGCCTCAGAACATCGATGTTCCTTTCGGCAGCGAGTCTCCAGAAAAGACGAAAGCACGTGCTGATCTTCAGGCCATCGATATTTCCATCGATTTGTTTACCAGCATTTGTGAAGTTCTCGCCGTGGATGAGAGCAACGTACAGGAACCTGTTTCACTAGACGAAAACCTCACGAGTCTTTTGCTTGATGTGGCATATCCCTCATTTTTGCATTTATTAAAGTTTGATCAGGAAAACAAGCAGTGTTTGCAATTGACTGCAAAGTTGCTCGTGGCATTTAACAATTTGTGTTGGCTTTTCTTGTCATTGGACGCCATTCCAACTTCATGGTACAGCAAACTTTCCGACTTGTGGCAAGCGGTAGAAAGCACCACCAAATCAGAAGACTTAGAGGTGCACCGCTTAGCCTTGAACGTGTTTTGGGCTCTCACGAAATCAGTGGGGCCAGAGGTTAAGCATAAAGTTTCTCATGACCATGTTACTAGCCTTTTGAACAAAAGCAATCAATTATTGGCTGAGCTAGGGACCTCCGAGGAGCTCGATCTCACACTGTTAGAATACATCTTGTCTGCGGTAGGATTCTTGGGTAGTGTAGCTCAAGTGATCGGCAACACCGACATCACCGGTGAAATTTCACAATTCTTGGTGTCCTTGATTGGCCATTTCATTGACCCTCAAAACCATAAGAAGGAGCCTAAGGCGATCGAGATTCCGGTGGAGTGCTTGAACTTACTCTACGACATTTTTGGCGATGCAAAATATGAGTATGATCTTCCGATTTTCGTGCAGCAGAATTACCTTGGTAAACTCGAGGAGCTCGTGACGCCAACAAAGGCTTTTTACAAACAAATTGACAAGAACAAAACTCCTGAACTCAAACTCCGCGCAGAAGAGGCGTGGACAAATTTGGGGCGGTTCATTGAGTACAAGAGAAGTGAAAGATCATAAATTATTTTATATTGTTAAATATAGATCACCTTTTTTTAATGAAATGTAAACTGTGACATTGAAATTCTTTTCAGAACAAAGGATGGAATTCTTTCATATCAAACATGATATATTCGGTGATAAGTAGTTCATGATGACGTCAGCATTTATGAGCCATTGTTCGTGGACTTTAATCCAACTCTGGTGGATAGGCTTGCTCGTCGGCAAGACTTTCGTAGGCACTTGCGCCATCATCTTCCGATTCACTCGCCAGCTCTGTACCGGACAGACCATAGCCCTCAGATTCACTTGTCTGTCCAGCCACCGAGTCGGCATCGTCGACATCACCCTTCTCTGGAACACCAACCACGCCCCACTTGATCTTGGTAACTTCTTCAAGTCGCTCGAGAATCTCTGTCATGGGCGTAAAGAGACCAAATTGCCTGAACTCTCCATCGTATGAATGAAGCATACCGGCAACACCCAAGCCCTTCGCATCGGGAGTTCCCCGCACGTCCCCGAGTTTCGCCAATATCCATGCTCCACTATCGCCGCCAGCAGCAAACGCAGTGGTGCTCTCAGTCGAGTTCACGACGAATTCCGAGGAGTGTATCGCACCATCCATCCAATATACGAGCTTGATACCGTTCAAATTTCCCATGGTGAATTTTGTAGTCGACCCGTATTTGAAAACTTTCAATCCGTTCATGTTGTAGGTGCCGTCTCCATTGCGGGTAGAGGTGGAGACCATTGAGTCCACTTCTCGCACGCTGCTCAATTGGCTTTCCTTAGTGTACCTCCTGAGGTCAATAAGTTTGCGCACGTATAGATTATCAAACATAAGCGAAGGATCGTACTCATTGAAGGAAATGTCATCTCCCAAGAAGTTTTGATCACACTGGATCGCTTTGTTAACCTTGATAATTGCCAAGTCACTAAGTCGCTTATCGTCCAAAAGAGATTTAGTCTTGTAATCTCTTGCTTGAATAAGCGTGCGCTCTCCCCAGATGATCTGACCAAATCGATTGCGAGGGAAATTCCTCGTCTCTGGTACATTACCACTGACATTTTTGACCTTCTTTGCTGGGAACAACGTATCGAGCTGATTGATAATCGAACTGTATGCTACACGTGAATCGGGACCATACAGGGGACTACCCAGAGAAATCTTTTCGTGCTCGTTGACGAGCGCGTTTTTGTATAGGCTGATGAGCACAGCCAGCGGCGACGAAATGTACGGGTAATCAGAACCCTCAGTCTTGGAATCTAGGCACACATGACCACAGGAAATGGCGAATTTGGAATTTGCGTACGATTGCAAATGCGGCTGCTTCTCGACATCAATGATCGGATAGATAAATCCGCCCATTGTTCCACTGGTTCTGGCGGAGCCTTCTGTGGAGAGCGACATAGACATCGGCGGACGCAAGGGATCGGATGGAAGACGGAACGGGAGCTTAAATTTATGAGTAAAGTTTTGTGGTTCTTGCGCCACAAAATTCTCGAGCCGAGACTCGGCCACCGCTGAGGCCGCAAGCTCAATACGGTTTTGCGCCACAATCACATGCACATCGTCATAGAGTTCTTGAATGCTGGCAGCTATGTGAGAATGATTACCGTCAATTGTACGATATCCGAAATACAAGCAGAGAACATTCATGTCTTTGCTTATGCCACGGGAAATAGGGGCGATGAACGAACCATTTTGTTCACGCACGCCCAGGCCATGGCTTGAGATTCTTATCATTACTTTCCTTATCGCGTCCTCATTTTTGTGAGCCTGCCCATCGTTAATGCCGATGGCAAAATTACACGGTTTCACCATGCTACCCAGAGCCAGCTGGAGTCGACGGTGCGTACGGCTTTTCAAAGTGGCACAAAAATCGTTGAACGCCTTACAAAGGAGTAATCGAAGTCTCACAAATGCATCTTCTTGCAAGAGATTGTCAAAGAAGTGCAAGTATGTTTTGAGGATTCTGCGTACGTCGTCGTTGTTGAATGCATTAAAATCCCAGGTGATTTGCGATTGCACCGTATCCATGTACGCAATGTATTCCTGTAAACAGTTGACAATGCTGACGGTGGTACTGGAAAGCGTGTTTACCGAATTAGTATACTGGTTCAGAATGTACAGAATATCTTGCCAGAGGACCTGTAATTTGTCGGCAATCGCTCGAGGCAGAGAGAGGTATTTCGTCTGGTCTGTGCCCGAGTGATCGTCATTTGATTCTTCAAATGTTTCCAATATTTGCAAAGGCTGGCCGTAAGGAGTATTTCGAGAATGTGATGATTTCACTTTTGATGCCCGAGACTTTTCAGAATAGTACGTCGATTGTCGGGTAGAATGCGAAACTCTGCTCGAGAAGAGCGACATGTCCGGCCGCAGCGAGCGTTCCGTAACCAGCGATTCTACTTCCGAAATCGAAGGGTTTAAATTTAGACTGGTATCGTTCGTGAATTGGCTGGAGCCTTGGTTAACGAACATCGGCTTGAGATCCTTGAGCGAGTCCGATTCTGAGTGCAACGAGCCTGATCCTGGCGTTACCACCATAGGCTCGGGATCCGGATCAGAAAACTTTCTCAGCATTCTGCGGATTTTCTTCATGATCGATTATCTAATGAAAGAGTTTCTTTTGGTGGCTGTAGATGATGCTGTCTCAATATCTTAGTACTCGCCCAGATTTTTCGGTGGTCCAGCCGCGGCTCAGAAAAACGGATGAGGGCGTCGGTCGCCTAAACATGCCTTTACCGCATAGAGGGCTTTCACGGCTGCCTTTGAAATACCATGAAGGAAAACAGGAGTTCAAATAATTTTGAAGATATTCTATCACAACTTGTACTCATATGGGAAATTTTTTTTTTTCCCAATCTATTTATATTCTTCTCTGGTGATATTGGAATTTCGAAATGGATGATACGCCTAACGTGCAGGCGCCCGCCCGCTGATTTTATCATTGTGCTGCATTGTTCGAAAGGTTGGCTCGAATACAGCCTTGGAAAATTGGATTTGAAACAAAAAAGAAGAGTTGGTTTTAAAAACCGAAACAATTACAAATTAGTTTTAAAATTTGGTATTACGCTTTTAAAGAAATTAATGCCCTTGAGACTTCTCGCTAGATCCTCTCCAAACCTCCGCTCGAGTCTGGGGCCTTGGCTCTTTTGATCCAATAAAGCTGACTTGTTCCAAGACACCTGAAAAATCCAACAAACACAAAATCAAAAAAACACCTCTCCAAGAGATTCCCCGAAAAACTTTCCCGCGCTCTTTAAAAAAATCATACGATCACCCCACAAGTACCCTCATTTGGGGCCATCTCTATCCCAGCGAGACCCATTGGCGCGCGCCGCCGCTCCTGAATTCACAATCCAGGCCCCACTGAAAGTCACCTGACGCCAGCGCACCACAAATCTGGGGAATCTGCGTGCTTGCCCACAACGTAAACTGTATATAACCAGGTAGCTACGCAAAAGCACCGTCTGTAAGAAAAGCGACTTTTACATCTAGCGGCCTCTTTCTATCGCCATTCATAAACCACATAATTTAATACCATTATAGTTTGTCTGCATCAAATCTCATACATTCTCATTTTACCTCAGCATGCCCGTTTACTCCGTGTCGCATGTCGAAAATGTCCGCATCTGTGTGATCATGGTCGGTTTACCCGCGCGTGGCAAGTCGTTGATCGCTCAGAAAATTGTGCGATACCTTCTGTGGCTTTCCATCCCATCAAAGTGTTTTAACGTGGGCTCGTACCGCCGAGCGCTCGCGGGCCCTGCAACCGCCACTGCCGACTTCTTTAGTCCCGATAATGCCGACGGATTGAAGGTTAGAATGGAAGCTATCGACACCGCCATTGCCGATATGATGCGGTGGTTTTCTGAGGAGAGTGGTGTGGTGGGCATTATCGATGCCACGAATCTGACACGTGAGCGCCGGGCGAAGTTGCTCAAGCTTTGTAGGGAAAATTTAATCGAGCCCATCTTTTTAGAGAGCTGGTGCGATGACCGTGAGCTTGTGCTTCACAACATCACTGATGTAAAAACAACATCACCAGATTATGTCAATATGGATCCAGCTGTTGCAACCCAGGATTTCTTGCTGCGGATCTCTCACTACGAGAAGTCGTACGAGACGATGAATGTCGATGACGACAAAGACTTGACCTTCATCAAATTGATCAATGTTGGCCTGCAGATCATCGTTAATCGCATCGAGTCCTATTTAGAGCTGAGAATCGTGTACTACGTGATGAATTTGCACATCAGAACCCGCAGCATCTGGTTGCTGAGACACGGCGAGTCCGAATACAACTTAACAGGAAAGATCGGGGGCGACCTGAACTTGCTGGAGCGCGGATGGCGATACGCAAAGAAGCTCCCAGAAATCGTGCTCAAGTCACTCGGAGAGGAGCACAAGCATACAAACTTGACTGTGTGGACGCTGACATTGAAGCGAACTCAGCAAACAGCGTCCTTCTTGCCTTACGAAAGAAAATTGGAGTGGAAGGCGCTTGATGAATTGGATGCTGGAGAATGTGATGGAATGACTTACGAGGAGATCGAGGAGCAATTTCCAGAAGACTTCAAGGCTCGTGATGACAACAAGTACGAGTATCGCTACCGTGGCGGCGAGCTGTATCGCGACATTGTCATTCGCCTTGAACCAATCATCATGGAGTTGGAGCGTCAGGAAAACATTCTCATCATCACGCATCAGGCGGTGTTGCGCTGCCTCTATGCGTACTTCATGAATGTGCCTCAAGAAGAGAGTCCATGGATGCTGATTCCTCTTCACACGTTGATCAAATTGGAGCCACGCGCATACCTGACGCTTGTATCAAGAATCAAGGCAGACATCCCTGCGGTGAGCACGTATAAGGAGAGAGGCACGTCGCAGCTCGGCGAGCTGGAACTCAACGCATCTGTGAGTCGTGACTTGATCAGCAACAGTGCAAATCGATAGGGGCGTGATACACTTAATGGGAGGAACTAGAAAAGCTGTCGACAATCCCGCGGAATCTCACACGCGCAGCTCTATTTATTTATATTGTCTGAATTGGTCAAATGTGGTCTTACAGCAACAGAAGCAAAGTTACTCAATTGATGCATGACTCGTCGACTGTCTACTAGGATTGGCTAAAACAATTGGGCAGCCGTGCAACGATGCAATGGCGCTTTTATCTAGATTTTCCAGGGCGAAATAGCCAACACTGCGATGAATTGGTTACATAACTATACATAATATACACAAGGATCCGGCTCTCCGGACATCCCCTGGCTCACGTTGGGGTGTGATACCGTTTCGCCTGATCGCGTACCTTCTTATCATAAACAGCACGGTCTTTCTGGAATGCTTTCCACGCCGGCTCCTGAGCAGGCGAGTCCGGGTTAGGGTTATTGAGAAGTTCCTGGATTCCTAATACGATCTGCTTTAATGTGATCGCGGGACGCCAGTCCTGCGACTCGTTCAAAATCGACAAACACACAGTGCCACTAGGATACACATTTGGATGATAGAAATCCTTGGGAAACATGACTTTTGGTGGTTTTGAAGGGTATTCCTCAGAAAATGTGATCGTCACAGGGTAGGTTGCATCAGCCCAGTTGGTGTTTGGTTTACCTGGAATGCCTGCCTCCCAGCGGGTCAAGTCCAAGCCGCCATCCTCGCCCTTTTTTGGCTTGGCATAGAAACCAAACGGATGATCTTTTCTCCACTGCTTTCTCTCCTCCTGCAAACGAGTTTTGCAAAGGGACATCGTGGTGTCTGCGGATTCCAAAGGCTAGAGTTGGGGGCGGGTGCGAGCAAGAAAATGGGGCCATTTGTGTGTATCGAGAGGCGCAGGGGCCCAGCGATCGGGGCGGGCGGCGCGCGGGGCCTGGCAGAATTTTCTCGTTGCGCGGGCCAGTGCGTTTTCAAACCTAGGGCCGCGAACTTATCAATTTGGTTTTAGCGCGCGACGGTCCAAATTCCTTGGTCACCTTTCAAAAGACGACCTTAATAGACGACCTTCGAAGTTTTTATTCCCTTAAATCAGCATCAGGAAATTTGATGAGCTTGTCTACCGCTATTTTCAGAATCAAGGTCTATCGAGTAAAATCCTCTCGAAGAAATCATAAATTAGCCGACATAAGCACATTCAAGGCTTCATTAACCAAATGATGTTTCGCATTTCACGCGAACGGTAAGATCGTAAACTTATAAAGATTGGCTTGCTAAAAAGCTCGACGATGCTTCCCATGAAGTAAGTACTAGTTGTTGGGAGCTGCTTGAAACACTAGGCAGTCAATCGTTTTGAAAAGCTGAAAATAACTTCAGGGGGCGTGCCTCTTTTGCAATTACCCGCTCAAGTCAGCACCTGAAGTCGGCACCTGAAGTCGGTACCTGGTCAGTGGATCAAAGCTTTCTTCGGCTTTTTGACAAAGTTGATTGTTGCGACTGTACTATAGTCTGCAGCCCTGCAATGTGCCTTTGGGGCAGGTTGAAAATTGACCATGGTTGCAAATTCACTTAACGTACTAATCGAGGAATGAATGGCCCTTCACAAACAATTTGCATAGGGCCCTTTCCCAAGGACAAGCCTCATTCTTTTGTTTTTTTTTAAGCTCATCATGTGCTGCCTATCCTTGTTTGATTCCCTGCTTTTTATATCAAAAGAGACATCAGACCCGCCAGCGGTATCGCCACTCGGATGTGCAGGTCGGCGACCTACCAGGCTCCCACGCGCGTCCAGTGAGCCCCACACGAGACGAGATTTTCAATTTTACATCTCAAAAACTTCACCTAGCCCGATATAAACTATAGCTTATCTGGGATCTCTTTTGACAAGCGAGAATCGAACTATCAAAGAGACGAATTGCGGCTTAAATTACCTCATAAACTTATCTCATTAGAATAGATCATGACAAATCAACAACCTCCGGCGGCGATAGTGCCCCCTCTGCGCCATGACGAAGACGACGATTTGGATGATTTACTAGACGAGTTCGACGAGCAAATCTTAAGCAAACCGCCAGGCGCACAAAACTCGGAGGTCGCAAGCGAAGGCTCCGCGCCAAAAAGCCAAAGCACCGATTTAAACGACTTAATTAAGGGTCTCGATATTGAAGACCCTGAGGCAAAGAGCCAATTTGAGCAGTTAGTGAAACAATTTCAAGAAACACAAGTAGGCGATGAGAAAGATGAACTGAATGAAAAAATTCCAAAGTTTGACAATGTGATGAAAGACACGATGGAGCGATTAAAGAAATCGGGAGCCAACATCGATGAGCAGTTGAAAAACGACCGTGCGGGCGCCAATCCCGAGGATATGCTCACGCAATTATTGGCCGGCTTAGGTGGCCAAGGTGACAGTGACGTTGATATGTCCAAGCTTTTGACCGATATGCTCGATCAATTGTCGTCGAAAGAAGTTCTCTACGAGCCCATTCGGGATTTGAATTCAAAGTTCCCTGCCTACTTGCAGGAAAACGAGACAAAACTTAGTGCCGAGGATCATTCCAGGTATACAAAACAATACGATGTTACGAAAGAGATTTTGGCGGTTTTCGATGCGCCTACGTACGATGACGACAACTCTGAGCACAGGGCCAAAGTGAATGTATTGCTAGAATCTTTGCAAGAGTTGGGTAATCCTCCAACAGAATTGGTGGGTGATGATAATGACTTTCCTGGCTTCGGTGGTGGCGCAGGTGGTGCTGGCTTGGACTTCGACTCCAAGGACTTGCCGAAGGATTTCGAAAAAGATCTAGAGGAGGGATGTAAGCAGACGTGATAGATGAATGTAAATGCTGGAATTAGTCGTTTGCCAGCTTATTTAATGAATTTGTGTAGGAATAGGTCAGTGAATTGCATCTGCACAAATAAATGTCGCAAGCCACACCTTATCAGGGGCTCTATCAGTCTCTACGAGTTATGCTGTCCATGGTGGTACAGCCCTTTTTCTCTCAAAGAAAACAACGTTGCATCTTGGATGATTGTATGTCTACAAAGTATAAACCTTGAAATGTCATAACGCATATTATCTTGAATTACTCACTTTTACATACTAAGCCCGCTGCGGTGAGCGAAGTCCTTGTAGTACTCGAGCATTTCAGGCGTGATACCTCTTGAAATACCCTTCAACGCATGGTCAAAATGGCGCTCCTCGACCACCTGTGTATCTTTGTTCTCCATTATCGCTGCAAGACCCGCTTCTTGGCACAAGAGTGCCACCTCTGCTCCCGAACAGCCTTCGGTTGCCTTGGCCAACTTATCAAATAATGTTTCGGACTCACTTACATTGAATTTCTTGCACTTCTTGGTGATAAGGTCCAAGCGAGCCTCGGAGTCAGGTGGAGCCACGTAAATGTGCCGGTCAAGACGGCCCGGACGTAAAAGAGCCAGGTCGATTTCCGAGGGTCTGTTTGTAGCTGCTACTACTACCACACCATTCAATTCTTCAACACCATCGATCTCGTTGAGTAATGAGGTGAGAACATTTTGTGACGCCAGAGTAGATGCTTCCTCGCGGTCAGATGCCAAAGCATCTATTTCATCGAAGAATATGATCGAGGGTGCCGCTGCACGGGCCTTGCGGAAGATCTCTCTGATCGTCCGCTCACTCTCACCCACATACTTATTGAATATCTCAGGGCCTTTTACCGCCAAAAAATTGAGTCCAGATTCCGTGGCCAACGCTTTTGCCGTAAGTGTTTTTGAGCATCCAGGCGGACCGTAAAGTAATACACCTTTTGGAGACGAAATCCCAAGTCGCTGAAAAGTGTCTGCTGCTTCAAGTGGAAGCTGGACAACTTCAGTGAGTTTCTGTTTTAACTCATGCTGACCTGAGATATCGCTCCAGTATACTTTGGGCATTTCTAAGAAGATCTCTCGCATGGCTGAGGGACGGATTTCGAGAAGTGCGGCCTCAAGATCACCAACTTCGACTTTTGTCAGGGGATCAAGATTCTCGATGTCCGCAATGCTAAATGTGGTGGTTGGACCGTTAGGCAGCGCAATGCCCCGCGCAATAGCTTTCATCACACCTTCTCGACATAACGCAGACAAGTCAGCACCTACATAACCGTGAGTTTTTGCTGCAATAGACTTGACATCTGCATCCAGAACACTGCATTTGGCCTGGTTCATCTTCAAAAGCTGTTTCTTCAAGATATCTGCTCGTGAATCGGCATCAGGAATGCCGACTTCAACTTCCTGGTCAAAACGGCCTGGGCGACGAAGCGCAGGATCAATGGAGTTGGGTCTGTTCGTGGCACCGACCACAACAACGCGTCCTGCATCACCCATACCATCCATCATGGTCAAAAGCGTCGCCACGACGCGTGACTCTGTTTCCCCGGCATCATCCAGCCCGCGGCGTGGAGCCAAAGAGTCAATTTCATCCATGAAGATGATCGCAGGTTGATACTTGACTGCCTCTGCAAACAAATCACGCAAGGCGTTCTCGGTTTCGCCAAGATACTTTGAAACAATCAGGGGGCCATTGACCATGAGCACATGTGCGTCACACTCGTGCGCCACACATCTGAGGAGCATGGTTTTTCCTGTTCCTGGAGGCCCGTGCAAAAGAATACCACGGGGTGGTGAGATGCCGAAGTCCAGAAAAAGCGACGCGTGATGGAGTGGAATCTGAACTGTGGAGCGGAGCAAAGCGATCGGCTTATCAAGACCTCCTACTTGTTCGAACGCGAATGGGCGAGGTAAACGTGGGAATTTCGTGTAGTCAACATCAACGTCTACGATTTTCACCTCCGACAGAGGAATGCAGAGATGCGGAGGCGACACGAAGAGCTCATTGGAGTTTTCTGAAAGCGAAAGCCCGGCGAGATGAGCCGACACCGACGCAATTGAGCTGGCAGCCAGCGAGGTCAGGTCAAGCTCAACCACGCATATTTTTGAGCTTTTTAGCAGCAAGACGAGTCCCGGATGTAAAACTCCGGCAGAAACCAATGCGGTTTTTACCGATTTGGCGTCCAATGACTCGCCCTCTACTTTCACATGCACCGAGCGAGCAAACTGTGGCTGCTTCAAATATTTGGAAAAAGTGACGCGATCTCCCAAAAGAAGCCCGGCAAGCATGCGGGTGGCTTTGGGCACAAGCACAACATTGACCTCATCAGTACCATCAGTATATTCTATGAGTGCAAGTACATCAGCACCGCCTTCTTTGGAAACCACGACAAACAGGCCCGGAGAGATTTCGAGCGCCTGTGCGATTTCTGGATGGAGATAAATGGTAGTATGAGATTTGCTCGTGGGACGCACGATGTACAGCTTGGGGAGCTTAATTTTTTTGCCCTCTGTAGGCGCAGCTGCTGGTGTAGATGTCTTTTTTTTAGTTTTAGACGACATTGTGTTAGGAATATTGATAGTAGTTGCAAATGCGATTATGCTAATTGGTAAGTCAGAGAAGGCCGCGATGGCTGCGATGGGCTCTCGGTCATGGTGCAATATGGCCGTATATTGAATTGTTTGTTGCACCAAATTTTAGCACAAAATTTGAATATTTCCGAAGCAAATCCTCAGACTAATTTCAATTTTACCATCTAATGCAAATCTTATTCTGTGGCCAAATTTGGTCGTTCATTAATCTACGGGTTGATATTTGCATCGGCTCGGCTTGCGGCGGCGGCGAAGCAGCGTATCGCGCCGCGTTGAAAAATTCCGGCTCGGTCTGCAAATACATAATCAGCTATTTACACAGCATGCCCTCCGTATAAGGGGAAACAAAAAAGAAACTTCTACTTATCTATTTTTTGAAAGTGTAGCTACGACTTCCAATGAGACCAGTGATACGCCACCTACGAAGGCTCCATTTGATTCCAGAGGTAGTACTGAACCGAGATCTATATAAGGTATACCAGAATGCCTCTTTCTCCCACAAAACACAAAGGTCGGCATCGATAATGGATGACGTTCAAACGAATTCCAGCTCTGAGAAATACGCCCAAAATCGATACTCTCAGGTTATCGAGGAGCTACATACCAACCCGCAATTCGAAGATATTTTGCGGGTAAGAACCGAGACTGTTCGGACTTTCTTGGGAGACAAGCTCCCGCTTGAATTTCCCGAACTTCTAAGTATTTTGTGTGGGCTTTCGAATATGGGCATCAAAACATTTCCGCTCCCGGCCGGTACGTTGTTCGGCGATGTGTTTACCCAGCAGAGCGCCTTGCGACAACTTGGGGCAAGTTTCTTCAGATTTCACTGCCTCCAATCTTATGTCTATTCAGATATTCACCATCTCTCGACAACATCAGAGGAACTCGAGCAAAGCATGGCGATCTTTGACGACCAAGAACGGCTCATCACGAACATTATGGAGTCGAGCAAGTTGAGCGAATGCGTGATTCCATATAGGGGAGTGCATTCTGCCGAGCTTATCAGAGGAAGAACTGATGGTTTCCGGAATGAAATCAAGGAAAAATCTTGCGTGGCCAGTTTCCATACCATGCTAGGCATATTGGTGCGAAAATTCGGCTCCGAAACTACTATACAAGAATTTTGGGAGCCAAAAATGCTTCATCCCACACAAGGACTTCTACGACTCGCTCTCAAAGCTAGATTCTGATTTTCTTATTCACTTAGATGTACAAAGAAGCACAGAAGACAATGTCTCGCTTGATGCGCTCCTGAGCCTCGGACATCTTCGAGTGGAGCATGGAGTCTCCCACAATCAAAGCTGCATTTTTCACCTGGCGACAGATCTCGTCCAACCGCGTTATGACCCTCACGATCGTTCCTTCCAGCTCCACGCTGATTTGCATAATCTCACTAAAGGTCAATCCTCTGGCCCATTCATAGACTACATTCATCAATGCAAATCTCTTTCGAGTCAAGAATTCCTCCTCTTCTGACGTGAGCGACACCTGATGCTCATTGTAGATTTTGAGTAGTTTTTCTGTAATCTGCAAAATCCTCGTCTTACCCTTCTCCAATCTTGGCGTGAGTGGGGGGTCCTCCTCGTCGTTGGTGCGACCCTCATACACGAAGCAAGACAATAACGCGACAATCTCCTCGGGTTCGAAGTCTCCCAAAAAGTTGTCGAGAATGAGTTCGGTCAACACAAGTTCCCAGCCCGAGTTAATCTCACATGCCACACGGCCCTTAAGTGCGACATTTTGGTTCTTGTCTATGAAGTCCAACAGCTCAAGCACCTTCAATCTCTGTTCGTAGTCTGGAAGCAACTCCAAATTCTCATCAGACATTAAAAGATTCAATGACTCGATTTTCTTCTCGATAGTGTTCCGCTGGAGAAGCTGCGAATACACTTCGGCAAAGTTTGGCTTAGTGTAAATGGACAACTCACTAAACTTCTTCAACAACTCGTCCTTTTGTGCGATGAGTTGGTGCAAAGACAATTGGACCGTTCTAGTGAAGGGAACCTCCTTCAACACTGACTGGTGATGGACCATCATTCTGAACAGTTGTGTTGCCTCGGCCACGGCGTCTGCTTCGTTGTTCAAGAGCGCCTTGATGTTAACTTTCAGGGTGTAGATACTGGCAAACTGAAGGTTCTCAAATGGCACACTCGTAACTCTCAAGTCTCCCAGGAATTTGATTGGCTTAATATTTTTTGTGAGGTAAGTCTTGTTGGGGATGTAAGGCATGCGACTGGCCTTGCTGGCAGCTTCGTACTCCTTGCCGTGGTTGAAAGTCAAGAACACAAATCGCTTGTTGAACGAGTCGCTCTTGAGCAAAATTCCAAATCGAAGCACTTCATCCTCGTCTTCGAAAAGCATAAGCTTGCCGAGCTTTAACACCTGATACTTTGCAGAAGACAGTTCGTGGCTTTCGAGGATAATTTTGGTATAAATTTCCTTGTACTCCGACATGATACTGAATGCGGCCTGAAACTCTTTTGACTCCGCCGTCTCATCGACTCGAAGATTCTTCAAAGTTTCACTCAACTCCTCTACCTTTACTTTATGTTCAGGCAAAAGCGTCTGCGTCGAGTTTTCACTGAAAGAATGCTTGATCATTTCCTCCACGCGCAATGCTTCAATACGAAGCAAGTTCAAGATCATGTTGTATGTCAACCGGAACTGCGACAGAAGTTTTGTTGGCTTACCCATGGTGACATCCTTGAAGTCGGCCGGCTGAAGCGGCTGCTTGTATGACATCACAATAACCGTACCTGTCGTATCAAGACCTCTTCTACCCGCACGGCCGGCCATCTGAGTGAATTCTCCCGGATGAAGATTGCGGAATCCTCTTCCATCATGTTTGCGCAACTCGCAAAATACTACAGTTCTCGTAGGCAAGTTCAAGCCCATTGCAAAAGTCTCGGTTGCAAACAAGACTTTGATCAATGACTTCGAGAAAAGAATCTCGATACACTCTTTAACAATCGGCAACAAACCACCATGATGCACGGCAATTCCTCTGCTGAGGAGATCGCGGATCTTGAGAATCTGCGGCAACTCGCGATCCTCTTTCTTCAACCGAGCCACGGCACGATCAATGAACATGTGGATTTCCAGTCGTTCTCTTGCATTGCAGAAGTTCACGCCACTGAGAGTGTCGACATAGTCCTCGCATCTCTTTTTAGAGAAAACAAAAATCACCACTGGGAGCAACTTGTTCAGGTTGAGGTACTGAACAAGGTTTACCCATGTGCTCTTGTTAGGTCCATCACGCGCAAACTGCGACTTTGGAGTCATTCCACCACGTCCACCGCCCCCACGGCCTGCGCCACCACGACCTGCGCCGCCTCTTCCACCACCACGATTTCCGCCTCTAGCCGTACCGCCCGGGCCCTTTCTCAGGCCCGTGCCCATGACAGTATTTGGCGGCGTTGCCTTAATATCGGGCGCAAGGAGTTCCTTGTGTTTCTTGAATTCGGACTCACTAAACACACCGTTAGCATTGATGGCCTTGAAAAGCTTATCTTTGGCCCAAATAAAGATCTCTAAAGGCACTGGTCTCTTTGGGGTGGAGATCACGTACATGTCTTTCTGCTTCGTACGGCCAACCCAGTTAGCAAACTCATAGGTGTTGGGAACCGTTGCCGATAGCAAAATGTATTTCACGTGATCGGGAAGCATAATGATGACTTCCTCCCAAACCACACCACGATCAATGTCGTTTACATAGTGAACCTCGTCGAAAATGACAAACTCGACATCTCGAATAAGATCGGCACCACGATAAAGCATCGACCGCAAAATCTCCGTGGTCATAATCAAGCAATTGGCATCAGGATTTATTTGAACATCTCCCGTAATCAATCCGATCTCCATGCCCTTGAATGTCTCTTTAAAATCACGAAATTTCTGGTTAGAAAGCGCCTTGATAGGCGACGTGTAAATCGTTTTCGTCATATTCCGCGCAGCCATAGCAATCGCGTATTCTGCCACTACCGTTTTCCCTGCAGATGTATGTGCAGCCACAAAAACAGAATCGCCTTGTTCCAAGTGGTATACTGCTTCCTTCTGGAAAGTATCGAGCTCGAATGGCCATTTGCGCGCCATGTTAGGCACAATCTCTTCGAAATTATCAATTTTGTGGTTCAAGTCGACTACGTGTGCCCAGTTATGTTTTACCTCCGTCTCCTGGCTCATCTGTGCTTGGAGCTGCTTGTAATCGAGCGGCATGTAGTCATCAATCTCACCGATCTCGCTGATCTCGTGGCGGCGTGATTTTGCGGTTTCCGTATCAAAAATAACCTCCCTGTTGTCGGATTTATTTGTCTGCTCGTCGAGTTCGTCGGCAGCGGCGTCCTGTCCCAATTGAGCAATGTCGTCTGCCGAGAGATTTGCGCCCAAATCAAGGCCGCGCAGCATACCTTGCGGCACATCGTAAAGCCCCTGGCTATTTTTGTGCAAAAACTGGAACTCGGAGCGCACGTTCTGTTGGTTCAACTGCTGGTTGGTCTGGGTTTTGTTGAATACACCACCGGGCTGAAACGGGAGAAAATTCGACTTGCCACTGACGGCTTCCAGCTTAGCGCCAAGGCGCCGATTTATCGATAAAGAATTAGTAGCATTGGCGTTATCAACCTCCGAAAGTCGTAACTCCTCTTGAAATCCCGTGACGGTGCCGGCGATGCCGCCCCGCTTGAACCGAAACAGCGTGCGCAGGATCGCCTCCGGCTGCACCAAAAGCTGGTCAAAAATCTTCTGTTTATTTACTTCAGGTACCGCCTGTACAAGCTCAAGCAAGTCCCATGTGAGGCGTGGCGAGGGCTCAAGCAATTCCTCGCAGAGCTCGTCGGCGGCAGTTTTTGGAGCCGACTCTGCGGTTTGCCATTCAAGGTGCTCGTTTGGATCAAGCACTTCGAGAGAAGTCATGGTGACAACTGCAATCTAAATTGAGATCCGGGCCGGAAAAAAATAAAAAAATCTAGAAATTCTAAAAATGCGTCTATATAATTCAGCAAATCTCTATGGATCAGATTCTAGAGGTAGATGAAGTAGTCGGCAACGCGCTCCAATATCGTGTTGGTTAATATCTAAGATCGCACCTGCCAGTGCGCGCCCAAGAGGTCGCAGCCGCAAAAATCTGAGGCATAATCATCTACACTTAGATCATCGAGATTGAAGCACGGCAAGTTTTTGTTTTTTCAATTTTGGTTGACAAATCAGAGTTAATGACGCTTCTGATGGAAATTTGTACCTTTTCGGCAAAACTTTATAGTAAATTCACATAAAAAACCTTCAATCATGCATGGCTATGAACATAGCCGGGCCAGATCCAAAGACAATACCAAGTGTCGAACCACGAACTATCGTTACTGAACCTCAGCAACAACATCCCAGCTTGATACACATTTATTTTTATGATTGAGTCATTGGCTCGTTGGGGTGTTGCCCTTAGTTCCTCCTTGATCTACCCGAGCAGAAGAAGCTCTGTTGGCTGACCCTTCTCATCCTCTGTCATTCGACGGCCACACACCTTCTTGACCGTTTTGAAATACCAATTCATGTTCCTTACGTTCTCATATAAGGTTTTGAGCAGATCCGTTACTCTTTACGATTCATCGTATTTGCAAACTTAAGCTCTTCCCTTTATTGTTTTGATTTTCGACATTCGTTTCATATGTGAGGGAGCAGGAGCTTAAAGGGTTTTGCTACAGAAGGCTCCTAAAGAGAGATGTGACCTTTGATAGCAGAAACTCGTCGTCCAAACGAGTGTACCATGGCATTGCTCAATCCGTGACTAGGCTCATTTTTTATCTACAATATCTCTTGTATATTGAATGCATTGAACTGGCCTCATACTTACAATTTGGGTTTGCTGGCTTCAATTCCACCTGCTGTGGCAGCCGGATTAATCTCTAGTTTTCCGTTTTCATCCTGGACCGCGTCCTTGCCGAAAAATACTACCGTCACTGTCAAGTCGTCACGATACCGGCGCGACACCGGATTTGGAATCGATATGAGCATCAGGGTTTGCTCGCGCGAGCCTCCATTTGACAAAGCATTACGGATCAAATGCGTGGATACGTTACGATCTTCCATAAGAAAGCCTCCATGAGAAAATTGCCGCGTCTTGCGGAACGGGGGCTTACTGCTCTTATCGTTGGTGACATCGGCGACTTCCGGTAAACCCTTGTCGCTCGATCCAAACACATTCCAGAGCGACTTTGCCGGTTTGACCATTTTTTCCCTCTCCATCCACTTGACTACTAGCGCCACGATCTCCTCGTTGGAAAGCATCTCATAGAGCCCATCCGAAGCCATGACCAAGAAGTCATTGTTCTCGGGGCTGATTTTCGTCGACGTGATCACAGGCTCAGCAGTCACGTATGGCGGCAGCCGCAAATTGCTGGGGAGCTTGCGCCCGAAAAATTGCTTGTAGATTTTCTCCTGGATCGATGCTGGAAGCTTGTACCGGCAGTCACCGAACGCGCGGGTGGGTTCTAACGTACCCAAAACACGTCCGTTGCGGATCACGTTTGGCTCATCAGGGTGTTCCGAGATGATTCTCGCCACCTCGGTCGAATTCAGACCCGTTTGGTCCATGCTGAGTTGACGGACTGTCCATTTGTTATCACGGAATGAGCCAAGGAGCGCCCGAGAGTCACCTGTGACGGCCACTTTCAACATTTTCGAGTTAGTGTCGTAGAATGATAGTAATGCGCAAGAGCCAGATAACGCTGGCATCAACAATTCCGCGGCTTTGGCCTTATTATTGTCGTTCAAAAGACGCTCGATATTGTTGTTCACGATCTCATGATCCAACTTGAGAAAACCATTTTTGATGGCTTGATCAATGGTGGCACTACTGGGGACGTATCTCAAATTTTCCTCCTTCGCCGGCTTGAAGATCGTGCCCAATTCGTGCACGATATACAGGATCAACTGGTCCCGCAACTTCAGCGACGTGGTCCATCCACCGTGGCCGTCAAATACTCCGAAAAACATCCAGTCAGTTGAAGTTTTGATATTGTTATCCTGTAGGATCGGTACCTGCACGATCTCCTCAGCCCTGTCGTCTTCAATAGGCAGGTTCGACGGGAGCTGACAAATGTCGTATCGTGTGACACCCTTTCCGCGGCTCACGAAGTAGGATTCCTCAAATTGGCGTAATCGTGCGCTCACTTGCTCTTCGTTCAAGAGAAATATCCCTTCTTTATGCTGTTGGGCGCCTAAGCCATTCTTCTGCATCATTGAGCTGGTGGCGGATTGAAAAAGTTTCAGGTCCGATTCCGAAGAGCCATTTTTCGGCAAACCACTATTTGAAAGAGCTGGCAGCTTAGTATCGAGCTTGTAGTGTGTCGACAGCGTCAAAGAGACGTAGGTGCCCACAAACACCACTCCAGAAATGAGCGCTACATTGCCCCTGCTGAAGATACGCGACGCTACTTTGCGATGAGTATTTGCGCCAGGCCCGGATAAGAGTCGTCTCAGCGCTTGTAAGCGTCGAGAAGCAATGTACACGAAGCGTGGCTTGGAGTTAAGAATGTACATTGATGGAGAGTATTCAGAGATCGCGAACAGGAAGCAAGAGGCAAGAAGTCTGGTAGCACGGGAGCAATTTCATGCGGTGTTGAAAACAGACAAGTTTTGAGGTTTAGATGTCTAAGTTCTTTTGGACTGAAAGTGCCTAATCCTATCCTGGTTTGCCACTTCGAATAACAAAGTTTGAATGCAAGCTCGGCGATACGGACAAGTATCGGGCAATCTCGGGGACGCGGGAGGGGTGCGGGGCCCTGTACAGGGACAATATTTTTGTGAGAGGAGACACATAATCAGAAGACTAGATTTTCATGTGATTTAAACGAGCCACGAGTTTGATGAGCTTTGAGAGTTCAATTTCGAATTCTAATGAAGATCGTCTGAAAAATTTGTGGCTTGATACGGAGTATGTAATTGAAAACACTGCGCGTTTGTGGGGTCATATCGAATTAGTTTGCATCCATTTTAAGATGCATATGAGGAATCAATTTAAAAATAGAAATGTAAATGGAACGGGTTGCGTTTTTGCAACTGAAACTTTATCCAATTCGTACTACGAAATACCTTTATAGTTTTTCTGCATTTTTTATTACAGGAACAGTTGCCAGTTCCACTAATATACAAATCTCATCGATCATTGTACCAAATCCTGATAGCAAACCACAACGTCAGTGCACTTTTAGGTACACGGCACGCCTAGAGCACTTGGATACAAAACTTCTCGCAAACTTTATTAACACAACTTCCGACGAAACTGATATATCAGTGGTCACTCTCAAATGTTCGCCATTTCAACTCATTTATGTAGACTTGAAACAACGCACTTAAGCAGCGACGGTGACCTCAACATCCACACCAGGCTCAATGGTGATCTGGGTGATCTTCTTGACGATGTGAGCTGGGGCAAGCAAGTCAATGACTCTCTTGTGGATCTTCATCTCAAAAGCATCCCAAGTCTTAGAACCCTCACCGTTAGGGGCCTTTCTGGTGGTAACCTTCAAGACCTTGGTTGGCAATCTAATAGGACCCTTCTTGACAATGTCGTTCTCAACGGCATTGTTGATGATGTTAGAGCAGACCTTCTCCAACTGCTTGACCTTGGTAGAGGTCAAGGTGATTCTGATCTTGTGAATCTCCTGGGCTTGTTCCTGGACTTTCTCCTTGTTGATTGGGGCAGACATGTTGACGTTGTTGGGGAGGTGAATCGTACGCTTCATGAATTTGAAAATTTTTGCCAGAGTAGCTGCGGCGCGCATCAGACTTGTCACGTGATTCAAAGATGTAGGGCTTAAGACCTGATATGCGCCCCGCGCACGTGCCTTCTAAACTGCGACACGGCGCTAAGCATATAATTGGCTGCTAATTATCAAAAGCTGTTGCCTTTATCCCAGGAATCAAAATTTTTGGATTAGCATATTTCAAAACGAGAGCATGATACCCCTCATGAAGGACGAAGGAATTCTTCCCATGAGAAGCGAGGCTAAACTGGTTGCATTCAATTAAAGATGGCATGCCAGGGGCCACGCTGTTGCATGTGAACATTAATATATTCTCCTTCCATGCTCTAATTAGCATTCTGGAAAGATACTCCGTGAAATGTGCTTCGAGTGGCGGCTAATCCACAGTCTGCTCTCAAATTTCTTAAAACAAGCACATAGATTATGCTCGCAATACGCGTTGATTGATTAATTGACTAAAAAGTGAACTTCTGAGATTTTCGATCGACTTATATATCTGTTCTGTCATATTCTGTGTTGCTGGATTGAGACTTCGTCCAAACTATGTACAGTTTGATCTATGCGGCAGGTTTTCACCCACAGATCATGATTTTCAATGATTATCCACAGCTATGGCCCCATATGGCTCTTCTATTCCGTAAAACCTCTCGTAAACCTTTTAATCTTGAGTTTCAAAACTGGTATTTCAGTATATCGTGAGCTCCTTACCAAGGCCACGCACGGTCCTCCACAATACTTCCGACTCTGCTTCACTAGCATTTCCCGAGGTCGCCCACCGTATACGACCTGCATTGTCGAGTACATATATATATCCAGAGCACGTGTTGTCACATTTCAATGTCTTTTTGGTATCTACGTCAAAAAGGCCATACGGAATTAAAAAGTAACGGTCGTGTCTTGCAGGAGGGATCGTCTTTCTCAAATTTCCTCCAGCAAAGCCGGTAAACAAGCCTTTCGCCCATGTCTGAGGGATATTTAGATCAACTATTTGCGCGAAGGGGTATTTTTCGAGAAAAGAGTCATATCCTTCGACACTGAGATAACGTTCCACGTGCGTGTTGGCGCATTTCTCGCCAGACACCGTGGAGAACACACGCAAGATAGTAACCTTATCCTTTAAAACATCTGAAAGTTTGTGAGTGTTTTTTGCAAGGGTTTTCGCCGTCAAATCCGGGAAAAACCTCGACTTTTCCTTCTTAAAGTAGGATACTGGGGGCAGAAAGATCTTACCCTTGGTATTATTAAATGACTTGAACTCGTAGAAGGACGAATGTTTGAGATCGTGATCGAGTTGCCTCTGTCTTTTCTCCTTGGCCTCATCACTAAAATAGCCTTTGAATGACGTCTTTTGGCCTCCTAGATGAGCACCAGGCTCAAAGCCGAATGGTCTGGTAATGGCCTCTGGTTTGGTGAGCGCGGGCTCCGATGTGGCCATAGCCGATCGAAGAAAACCTGGCAATTTCTTTTGCTGTATTCTACTGAATGTGCTTAAACTTCGAACGCTCATTGTTAGTCAATTTATATAGTGTAATCTACACAATGACATAGATCAACTAATGAATAATGAGCACAACGAACGCGCGGCCGGAGCGGCGACCGCTGGCTGTGGGGAGAGTTAAATTATACTGCAAAAATTTAAATTGCACAATGTGTCGAGCAAAGAAATACGTATAAACAGAAAATAATGGAAAGAATTCTGCATCAATTATAGAGCTGCAGACTTTTGCAGAATTGTGAAATCTGAATGGAAAATAGAGTCCGTGTTTTTTTTTGTTTCCTTTAAGTTTTCACACCTAATAATAAGGTTGCATAATTCAAAAAAAGGTAGCTAATAATCACACCTTATTTCTTTTTCTACAAATCCTAGAGAAAGTGACACAAATTAGACTGATTTTCGGAATCTTCTTTATAAAACAACTTTTTATCTTATGACAGCTCACAGTCACCTAAATCAGCTTCTTTATTGTCTCACGCCCAATCGTGCTGAGGCTCGCAGGGCACGTTTACACGCACTACTGCCAGCATCCGGCACCATAGGAGAAAAAATGTCGGCCGTGATCTTCAATCTCACCGCAATAACCTTTCCCTACAAAAAAATATGAGTATACATCTAAGAGATGGATTGCTTGGCCAATCTGTCGATCACGTGCTTGAGGATCTTCTTGTCAGATTCGTAATTAATGTTCCCGACGAGGACTTATCGTCTATCGAACGAGTGTTCTTCCAGGTGGAGGAAGCGCAATGGTTTTATACCGATTTCGTAAGAATGCTCAATCCAGACTTACCCAGTATGAAAATGAAGAGTTTCGCACCAAAGATCTTGAATAAGTGCCCGTTGCTCTGGAAGTGGGGCGATCCGGCCGATGCATTGCCGCGGTTTGGCAAGTACAAGTCGACGATACCTGTGCGCGGTATTGCCATGCTCAATCACGACTTGACCAAAGTGGTTTTATTGAAAGGAATTGAGCTGAATGCATGGTCTTTCCCAAGAGGCAAGATCTCCAAAGGCGAGGCCGATCTAGAGTGCGCCATCCGCGAGACTCGTGAGGAAACTGGTTTTGATGCGCGTGAGTACGTCAATGAAAACGATGTTCTCGAGCGTACTATATACGGAAAGAACTTCAAGATATACTTGGCTCAAGGCGTGCCGGAAAACATCAATTTCGAGCCTCTCGTGCGCAATGAAATTGCGGAGATTCGATGGACCGACCTCAAGACCCTTCAAAAGAAGGTGAAAAGCTCGCCCGGCCGCTACTTTGTTGTTGACACCATGCTTAAACCATTGACGCGCTGGATCAACAGACACAAGGGTGTGACCAGCGATGAGGAGTTGAAGAGAGAGGCTGAGATCAAGTTGAAGGCATTGATGGGCATCACCTCCAGTCCGCATACCGAAGTAAATGCTGATGCTGGTCGCGAGTTACTCGACATTTTGCAAGGAGCAAAACCAACAGTAGCTAATTCTTCCGTACAAGTCCCCGGTCAACCTGGAAACTTCGCATTCCCACCGCAGCAACAGCAATTCATTCAAATGTCGCTCCCTCAACATTTGCACAGTGTGTATTCCGGATTGGCGCAAATGCCTCAGTTCTTCTCACAGGGTCCTTATCAGCAACCCGTCGTCTCACCTTCGGGATTTAACGAACCACAATTCGAGAAAGCACCTGCAAAATTGCCACAAAAGACACCGACGCTGACCAATTCAAAGGAATTGTTGTCGATATTGAAAGGAACCGCGCCTCCGCGTAATGCTGGACCGCCCGTGACTACGTCGCAGCCTGACCTGAAACTCAACGCAAGCTCGGCCGACGAGCTACTCCTGATTCTCAAGCAGAGTAAGCCAAAGGCCCCCAAGGCCCCCAAGGCCCCCAAGCCTACGAACTCGCCTGTTCCATCGCCACACGTAAGACCGGATACTCCATCAAAGAAGATCACTTTATTAAAGCGCGACAAGTCTGCATCCGACACTAATGCTTCCGCTACGCTTTTAGGAATACTAGGTAAAAAGCCACCGACTCTTGACACTCCGAAGTCAGAGGAGGTGCCATCATCTACCGATTCTATCAATGGTAGTGCGTCTATTCTACGGGCCGAGGATCTGCCCGAGAAACCTGCAAATGAGAATGCATCTGCAGAAATCCTTGGACTCCTCAAGCGGCCTGCAGTTCCACAGAACCCCGAGACGAATTCACAACCAGCGGACTTGTTGAGCATTTTGCACCAGAAAAAGTCAGTCGCAACTCCTGTTCAGCGTACCCCCCAGGGCTCACCTAGCATTGAAAAGCAGCCCACAAGGCCAATCCGCCTTGCCAAGAGAGGAGACGAAGATTCTTTTAAAAGCATACTCTACGGCGAAAACTTAGACAGAGCCCGGCCATCTCAACCACCAGCAGATTTGAGTGCTGGAAACCAAATCTTGCAGCTCATAAACAAAACGCCCACCGAGGCGATTGTTAACACGGAGGACAATGAAAAAGAGGCCGGAGATAGTGAATTTGAAGACTTTGAGAATTTTGAGAATTTCGAAGACTTTGATGATATGCATCAGGCCCCCAGCCACATCTACAATTTGATTCATGACACATTAGATGGACACTCAGACTTTGACCAAGAAGAGGAAGAGGAGGAACACGAGGGAAAGTATGAGGACTATGAAGATTCCCCACCAATTGAAAGAACGCAGCCCAATCTCAGTGCCGGATTCATGCAGCTCCTCAACGGGACCAAGCCTGTACAAAGCCACCAATCAACATACCAAAACACTTACGGAGTGCCTAGTACGGCCGCATTTCAAAATGCACCAGCACAGCAACCAACTCGTTCGCCCTCAACTAACGGAGCAGATATCCTCCGTCTTTTGAAGAGAACTTAATACATGCGTCCCAGATGAAAAAATGCATTACAAAGATTGCCCAAACGTCGATTTGGTAATTGTCTATAAAAGATATTCATGCTTTCAGCTGAAAAAAAAGGATTTGGCATTAGTGCTTATCATTTTCGGCTTTTTGACTGCAGATTTTGCAGCTAATGACTCGCGACCAGCACGCTCGACATTTGGCGATGGTTCGACCTTCGTTGCTTGTGTGGGTCGTGGAGTGACAGGAATGGTGGTGTCTTTCACGTAAATATAGGGAGGCTCTATGGGCCTAGAAGTGGCGCCGATATACCGCTGAGTCCACGCCGCGCACAATAAGTCAGTGGCCGTGTTGTCCTGGGGGTTGAAGACCTTCGGCAGAAATTTGACATCCCAAAGTATCTCGTGTGCAGAAGACGCACGAACTTGCCGCAGCACGAAATGATACTTCATTCCCAACTTATATTTGAAGGCCGAGCTCAACTTGTCAGCCATCTGAACGATTTTCCAATTAGTACCCGCCGCTACGTGTTTCGCCACCGGACGATCCAACTCGGAGTAGCTGCTGTAGAAATCGGACAGCAGAGGTAAGTGCACATCGCTTTCTACATATGTTAAATTTGAGGAGCCACAATCTTTTAGTAGACCCAAAAGACCCTTTTCTGTGATATAAGGACAACCTGATAGAACGAGCATTTCGAGGCTACAGCTTCGCAGAATCAAGCGGGACCTAATCGTGTAGAGCACCTGGTCGTCGATTTGTCGGTTTCCTGATAGATCGAGACCTTTAATCGTGGGAATGTTACAAAGAGAGAGAATTTCCGAGGCCGTAAAATTGGGCATTTTGGAACAATCAAGAACTACAGATGCCAGCGGTAGTTTTCCCATGAATGTCACGAAGTCGCTCATACACACGTTGGAGAAGATATTTTCCATGCGGTGCCGTCTGGAGAATGGGACAAGACAGGCGTTGAGTGCGGTATTGCGCAACTCGGGCAAAGAGGAGTAAACAAGACTCAACTCGGTGTCGGATGTGACATGGCACGAAAAGGAGTTATGGTGGCCGAAAGTATGAGCAAACATGCGAAATAGATCAGGCAGATCGGCGCCCGTGGTCAAAATTCTCTGCCACACTGGCCGCCAGCACGACCACGCACCGTCTTCTAGATAACTAGGAGATATGGAGTCTGCATTGTCACCTACAATTTCTGCACATTTTTCTCGAAGAGATCTCGTGAATTTACCTCTTTTTTGCGTAGTTGAAGTTGCCGACTGATTCAACGGCGGCACGTGTGTCCACAGGTATAAAGCAGAGCCCGAGGCGTTAAACTGTGGCTTTTCAACTTGCTCAAGAGGCTCCTGTGGTCTCAAAATTTGGTTTCTTTTGGGCGTTCGCCGGCGGAACGATTTTCGGCTTCCTTTTTTGCGGGCATATTTTCGTTTCCCAAACATAGACCTATCAGTCGGTGAATCTATTTACCGCTGTGTTTTGGCAGCCGGCCGCGTCGTTCCTTCCCTTTGCAGATCACGTGATTTGTGGCCAAAGAAATACACTCCCAAACCAGATTCGAGAGATAGGGAGACAAGATAAAACCCGTGTATTGTAAATTTGGAGGTTATTCATCAAAAGGGTGATTAATTGGGCGCTCAATCTTCCATGCATTCTAATGAAAAACTTCGCTTCATATCATAAGTAAAATACACAGTTATTAATCATATGAGATGCGCGCTCTGAGACTTCCACTCATCTCATCTCATGGGGGGAGTTGTGCTGGGCTCCTGTATGAAAAATTACCACAAATTCGTAGCTGAGATTGACCATTCTGCACCTAAGCAACTGATATTTATCGAAAAATCCCAAACAAGTGATATTTTAATCTCTGATTATGAAGCTCGATACCTCCCACATGCGGTACTTGACCGCCGATGACTTTCGCGTGCTCCAGGCAATTGAGACGGGATCTCGAAACCACGAGTTGGTGCCCACGCAGATGATTCACTCGTTCGGTGGACTCAAGTCTCCTTCAGGAACCAACCGGGCGCTTGGTGATCTAGCCAAATTGAAGTTGATTGCGCGTCTTCGGAATGCAAAGTATGACGGATTCCGTATCACCTACCAGGGCTACGATTACCTTGCCCTTAAGCTGATGTTGAATCGGGACAGTATTTACTCCGTCGGCACCAAAATAGGCGTGGGTAAGGAGTCCGATATTTATTCGATCAGCGACCCGCAGGGCCAACAAAAGGTGTTGAAAATTGCCCGCTTGGGCCGCACGTCGTTCCGCACGGTAAAGAACAATCGTGACTATTTGCGCAATAAGCTGTCATCGAGCTGGATGTACTTGAGTCGTTTAGCTGCGGAAAAGGAGTATCAGTTCATGACAGTATTGTATGATAATGGATTCATCGTTCCTACTCCCTATGACTATCTGAGACATTGTGTGTTGATGGAGTGGATTAAAGGATACACGATGAAGCACATGAAAAAGTACCCTTCTTACAAGAAATTATATTCCGACTTGATGAATTTCATTGTGAAACTCGCTAATCACGGCCTTATTCACTGCGACTTCAACGAGTTCAATATCATCATTCGTGACGAGGACGATCGTGCTGCACACGAGTTTGACTTCGTTGTGATCGATTTTCCACAGTGTGTGTCTATCGAGCACGTGGACGCTAAATTCTATTTTCAGAGGGATGTAGACGGCATTCGATCATTTTTCGAGAAGAAATTCAACTACAAGCCTAAAGATGATACCACCATGTTCGACACCGAAGGTTTTGGTGATGGTTATCAATATGCATACCCTGATTTCGACAGAGACGTTTCACGAATCAAGGAGTTGGATGCGGAAGTGAAGGCTTCCGGATGGACGAAAAAGAAGAACAGAGAGGATTGTGATTTGGAGGCTGCCGTTGAAGGCATGCGGGCCATGGAACTCGAAGACGAGGCCGACGAAGAAGAAGACGCTACTGATCTGGACGAGTACGATCTGTCAGACGAGTACGACGAAGAGGAAGAGCTTACAGAGTCCTCAGACGAAGACGACGAGGAGGCCAATGAAAAAATCATCGAGGCAATATCTGCAGGTGATAAGAACCTTAAGGTGGACAAGTTTGGCAACTACATTTTGGAAGAGTAATACTTATTGTTATCCTTAATATATGTATATTTGAGTCGATGCAATTAATCGAAAAAAGATGATTTTCTAAACACAAAACACACCATCTCCTATTCATGCTTAGCGGGTAGCCATACCTTTGGTAACAGCTCTCTTCAAGGCCAACTCAGCCTTTCTGTAGTCGTCACCAGAGGACTCCTCGATCTCCAAGGTCTGCAAAGCGTCAGACAAAGCAGCCTCGATCTTGTCCTTGGCAGACTTCTTCAACTTGGCGGACAAGACTGGGTCAGTCACGGTGGACTCGACGGAAGCGACGTAAGCCTCCAACTTCTGCTTCTGCTCGTGTCTCTTGGCGAAAGCGTCGTCAGCGTTCTTGAACTTCTCGGCGTCAGAGATCATCTTCTCGATCTCGTCGGTAGACAATCTACCGATGGAGTTAGAGATGGTGATGTTGGCGGATCTACCGGTAGACTTCTCGACGGCAGTGACCTTCAAGATACCGTTGGCGTCAACCTCGAAGATGGACTCCAAGACTGGCTCTCCAGCAGGCATTGGTGGGATGTTCTTCAAGTCGAACTCACCCAACAAGGTGTTCTCGGAACAGTTGACACGCTCACCCTGGTAAACTGGGAACTGGACGGTGGTCTGGTGGTCAGCAACAGTGGTGAAAGTTCTTCTCTTGATGGTTGGGACAGTGGTGTTTCTTGGGACAACTGGGGCAAAAACGTTACCCTGCATGGCGACACCCAAAGACAATGGGATGACATCCAACAACAACAAGTCCTTGGTGTCCTCGGAAGTGGACTGACCGGTCAAGATAGCACCCTGGACGGCGGCACCGTAAGCAACAGCCTCATCAGGGTTGATGGACTTCTCCAATTGCTTACCGTCGAAGAAGTCAGACAACAACTTCTGGACCTTTGGAATTCTGGTGGAACCACCGACCAAGACAACCTCGTCGACCTGGTTCTTTGGGATCTTGGCGTCCTTGATGACCTGCTCAACTGGAGCCAAGGTGGACTTGAACAAAGCGGCGTTAATGTCCTCGAATCTGGCTCTGGTAAGGTTCTCAGAGAAGTCCTCACCGTCGAACAAGGAGTCGACCTCAACAGTGGTCTGGGTGACAGAGGACAAGGTTCTCTTAGCACGCTCACAGGCAGTTCTCAATCTTCTCAAGGCTCTGGAGTCACCGGAGATGTCGAGACCGGTCTTCTTCTTGAAAGAAGCAGTGAAGAAGTCCAACAAGTTGGTGTCGAAATCCTGACCACCCAAGTGAGTGTCACCAGCAGTGGCCTTGACAGTGAAGACACCACCGGTAATGTTCAACAAGGAAACATCGAAAGTACCTCCACCCAAGTCGAAGATCAAGACGTGTCTCTCCTTCTCGGACTTACCGGCACCCAAACCGTAAGCAATAGCAGCGGCGGTTGGCTCGTTGATGATTCTCAAGACGTTCAAACCGGCAATGGCACCAGCGTCCTTGGTAGCTTGACGCTGAGCGTCGTTAAAGTAAGCTGGGACGGTGACAACGGCCTTCTCGACCTTCTTGCCGATCTTGGCCTCAGCAATCTCCTTCATCTTGGTCAAGACCATAGAAGAGATCTCCTGTGGGGAGAAAGTCTTGGTCTCCTCCAAGTACTCAACCTCAATCAATGGGTTGCCGTTGGAGTTGACAACCTTGAAAGGCCAGGTCTGGATGTCCTTCTGGACAGACTCGTCCTCGAAGGCACGACCGATCAAACGCTTAGCATCGAAGACAGTGTTCTTTGGGTTCAAAGCAGCCTGGTTCTTAGCGGCGTCACCGATCAATCTCTCCTCGGCGGTGAAAGCGACGAAAGATGGAGTAACTCTGTTACCTTGCTCGTTGGCGATGATCTCCACAGCGGAGTCGTAAGTCGCAACACACGAGTAAGTAGTACCCAAATCGATACCGATAGCACCCTGGAAAACACCGTCAGCCATTTTTGTAGTATAAAGCTTTTGTGGGAAAAGGAGAATACGAGATGGGGAAATGCGAGCAGGGAGATTTAAATGAAAAAATTTTCGCGCGACTTTTTTTTTTTTTTTTTTTTTGAGCAGAGCCTTCGCCTGGCTGCGAAGATCCCCGGGATTTCTCAACCTGGTGCCCGACCGGGATGAGAATTACGCTGAGTCGATCCTCTCGGTATGTTTCGGAAAGGCATCGATAAGCGCATACGGGGATTTTTTACTTCGGCCATTATAAGTGAATGAGAATGAGTGTGTTTATTCATGAAGTGTGGCAATCAGATATTTTTTCTGAAGTTGATCTCGAGACCTGCTCTGTGGTACCGTGACTTTCAATGCTCTCAGTTCTTGCACATTGCCCCCTCTGCCGTTTTCGCAGCCACGCAGAAAATGTCAGACTTTACTCGCTTTGCAGCACGTGCCTTACCATTGAATTTTAGATTTGGGTTCAAAATTGCGGCTCGCTAAAAACAACAAGATTTGGAAGAATGAAACGGAGGTTACTTGCTGCGGAATTCCAAAAGTGCCCTCCGAAGCATGATCTTTGCTTGCGCTACCTGTTGCGGCTTTCCTGTGACCGAGATGATTTGTGGAAAGTCTTGGGTGCGGAATCTGCTATTCATTGTTTCTAACGTAACGGGCAAGACCGAGATTCGACAGTGTGTTACATTGCAAATCAGAGACACTCTTCGTCCCTGAGGTCCGATGATCGCGCTCACTTCACTCTTCGTCAACCTTATGGTGTCAGTGATATGTGCGATGCCGTCGTTGGCGTACGCTTTAGGATCTTCGTTCATTTGCGACGAGAAATTTATACTTTTGAGAGGAACACGGGCAAGAGTAGGGGATCCGTCGACAGATACGTTTACAATGCGTTTTGTTGGAGATCGAGTTTTACCAGTTTTAGGTGATGTGTCGACAGACAGTGGTAAAATTAGTGGTGCCATCGAGTCCTGCTTGATTTGCGGCACCTGTATTTTGTTGGAGTACCTTATTCCTTGGGATTGACTTAAACTAGTAACAGGAAGCGTTGAATACTTTTTTTCTTGCTCTTTAATCTTGAAGGAAGGCGACTGAGCTACAGTATTGACTGGAGCGATGCTGGGCGTCTCGTCTATTTCCTTCATAAAAATATCGATTTTGCAAGCTAATCTAGTCAATGGCACGCGAATCGAATATCCCAAGAAAGACTCATCCGAAGAATGGACAGGGCTGCTAATTTCGGCCACCAGAAACCGAATGACCTCGAAGTTAGTGGCGAGTAAAAGCCCTAGGACGTGCTTTCGGGAGCCCTGTACAACAACTCGCCAAGAACCCGGAGCCAATTTGGCAAATGCCACATGCGTTTCAGGCCTTTGAGGATGAACCATGAAGCCGAAGCTTTTTTCCCATGCTGCAATCGCCAAGATTACTTCGTGGGTGGTTAAGGAAATGCTCACAAAATGCCGAGGAGCTTCACTTGAGGCCATCAAGACCTCGAGCGAGAACGCATTTTTGGAAAAGACGAGAACTTCAATATTGTGAAGATTTTCTAAAGAATACATAGTTTATAAAAGTATATAAAAATTGTTATAATTCAAACGTGATTAGGTGATCACAAGGTCGGCGGCAAAAACAGGATCTACGCGCTACTAGAGAGTTAGGAAAAAGTGCGCACCCCTGTTTTTTTGTGCAGCCAAAAAGACGACGGTAGCGATGAAAACTTGAAATGAATGTCAATTCTGGCGGAGGAAGGGCGCGTCGTCCTTTGTCAGGATTTCATCGTTTTTGCCATCCGCAGCAATTTAACTTCCCATTTCCTTCTATGGCTTTTCGAGATGACAGGTGAGATTTTCATAAATAAAACCATGACCTTTCGATCCACATTCAAAATGAACTATCGAGGCTTTCTGTAGGCGCGACCTTGAAAAATGTTTCTTAGCATTCTAAAGCCATTCTAAATGTACTAAGAAGATTTTAGTCCAATCACCTTGAATTAAAGATATCCTTCGCTACCTGATATAGAAAACAAAATTGAGGCATTGTTTGCACCATCATCATGCGGTGATATCTTAATGTTTTTACTGTTTCGAAAACCACGTCGTCTTCTAAATTAGCCGCAAGGTCGCAATTGAGAAAGTGATCAATAGCCATGAACGTACCCGTTCTTCCGACCCCCGCAGAGCAATGCACAATGGGAACGAGGCCCGGATCAGAAACCTTTGCCTCCGATATTTTATTGGATAGCAGAATTAAGGGCTGTACAGAATTAGGAACCAGCGTATCCCTCCATCCCAGGTAATAGTAGTGATACACAGTCTTTACGATCCCATTTGATTTGAGTTCGAACGACGTGATCACAAAATCATCCGCGGTGTTCTCATCGATCCAGGTGAGTTCTAGATTCTCTGGCAAAAGCCGAGAAGTTTTGAGCGCCTCACTCATATCCCAAGTGGTCTGCTCCTTCGTGGGCCAGTATCGGAAGCATTTCTCACGATTTTGCTCCACGAGAGGGGTCACCATGGCGATGAAAATTACCAGCGAGCCGGAGGCTTCAGCCTGAGAGAAGCACATTGACCAAAAATGATGAACTGTGTTTGGCAACGGTCCCTGGGCGGCAATATATTTATCATGACCGAGGTTCACGAACGACGCGTTTATGTAGTCTGACCCATCCCTCAAGCACGGTATCCTAACCCGTGTTTTATCCCAAGGTAGTACGTTTGAATACCTGTTTCTTGATCTATTCTTTTGCTCCAAGGCTGCCTTAACGCTCCACTGTTTCTCATTTGAGCTGGGGTCCAATGCTTGCGATAGATGCTCCTCACAATACATGGATATGGCGCGAAACCCAACCCGCTGATCTCTCTCGGAGATTCGCAAGAATTTTGGTTGAATCGTCATTGTTTTTGAGAGAGCACCGACTTTATTTAAATTGTTCTTTAGTGTGAATTTTTCTCATCGAAAAGTGATCTACTGACGGCATGTTAACTTGCTGGAACTAGCTGCAGGCCTGCTTATGGTTATGAGCTCACGTGATTTAATTTTCCAGCAATCTGGATAAGACGAAGATAGTGATATCACTAAATAGAAGATAAAAGTGGGATTTTTTTACTACATCTGAAAACAGAGATGTGAGAATCTTAGTACTTGAAAATTTTGGGAGTATGTGAGGATCGATGATTATGCGCGCGTGGGGCACGGTGCCCCCACCTTTCAAGCATGCCAAGACAGTATTTAGTAAAGATAGGGCAGAGAACTCATGATATAATGGGGAATTAAAGAATTCAATTCGTTGTTGCTATTACGTATTTGCAAAGAACTCGATTTCCAGACACGCGGTCCCTCCGTAATTGTAAATACATTATTGAAATTAGGGGTTCCTGGTGTCCCAGTAAAATATCAAGGGAAGTATAATTCACTGCGAGATTTTTTAAATTAAGCAAAATTTAATAGTCTTTTGAATAAAGTCTTCCCGCTTAGGTTAATCGACCAAAGAAACGATCTGCTGCTTCAATCTTTCTGCCACTACCTCGTCATCTGGAATTACACCCGCGGTCTTCAACACTTCGGCGGTGTTTTCCACCACAGTCTTCCAGTCAATGCGCTTGATGCCAATGTCCTCGTTGAACTTCACAGTCTTTAGCCATTCGCGAGCATCCTCGGCTGAGTAACTCAAGTGGGTTGAAATGTGCTCTATGGACTCCTCCGGATTTTGCAAGAAATATGCCACGCCTTTTCTTAAGGCTCGCAAAAAACTTGCCACATCGTCTTTGCGTGTCTCAAATATCTGCTGATTCGCCGTGACGACCCACGAAGGCCATGGAGTGTAGATCTCGCCAATGCGCTTAATCTCGCCCGAGTCGTAGAACTTCTTCGAGGTGAAATGCTCCCACATAAATGCCTCAGAATCTAACTTATCACCGTTTTCATCTGTATACTTCAAATTTACCAGGTCACGCAAGTTCTGGAAGTTGTGCGCCACTTGAAAATCTTCGAAATAAGGCTTGGGGAAGTTATTTTGCAAGCCCAAGACAAACGACATCACATAGGACCCGGACCCAATTCTTGAGACACCTATACGCTTACCAGCCAAATCGTCCGCGCACGTGATATCATCTCGGTCTTTTCCTGTGGAGATTGCCCAGCATAACGGACTTTCCACGTATGTGCCCACGACACTATACAGTTTGTTGCCCTTGGAGATATCTGCGACAAAAGCCTCGGTCAAACCCACAGCTAAGTCCACTTTGCCTTCATTCAACAACTTCACAAGACGACCAGATCCCTCGATGACCGGAAAAAATTCTATCTCGAGTCCCTCGGCGCGATAGTAGCCTTCCTCGTTTGCAAGAAACATGGGCGTGGAGAAGTGCTCGGGGATGTACGCCACAATCAATTTACGTGGGCCAAGTGACATTTTTGGTTTTATTTGAAAAAGAGAGATAAGAATTTGAAGCGTGCTCTTTTGATTTGTGAGAATGTCGATGATGCATGGAAATTTGCTCAAGCTTAAATTGTGAGCACACGTGACCCCGCAGGTGTCAAAATGCACTTGGAGATCTAATCGAATCACAAAAACTGGACCGCTATTTGGCGCGCCGCAGATCAACTTAAAAAGTAAAGGTAAGGAAAGTTTCGTTAAATTATGAGAGAAAATAATAGATATAGTAAATTCGAAGCACTAAGATTAAAATTGCCGCCAGATTTCCAAAAATAGTAAATAGGTGGTAGTATCTTGGCGACCCTGAGTAAGGCCACGCCGCGTTGCCACAGTACAGCTAACAGTAGAGAATTGACCCGGGTGAACTAGAATATGATCGTGTTGGCACAAAATAGACAGAAAAACGTAAAAAAAAAACATCGTCTTCTTTTTTTAAATGCATGAAGTAACTAGCACGCACAGTCCGATGCGGCCGAGCGCTGATTGTTGCCACTCAAATCGATGCGTCCCCCTTCGCTAGGTAAGGATGCGTCCAGAGCTGCGGGTTTGGCCTCGGGGATTTTGCTGCCAATAGCCACAAATACATCATTTACATTATGCGACAATTTCGCAGAAGTCTCAAAAAATAACAAGTTCTCCTCCTGCGCAAGCGCCTTTCCTTCCTCAATACTGACTTTCCTCACAGACTCCTCGGAGTCATTCTCGTTGGCCACGAGATCGTACTTATTACCCACCAATGCTATGGTGATATCTTTCGAAGCCTGCTCATGCAACTCCTTTACCCAGTGCCTAGCTTTTATGAAGGATGCGGGCTTGGTGATATCGTATACAACCAACGCTGCCTGAGCGTTTCTATAGTACATCGGCGCCAAGGACGCAAACCGTTCTTGGCCCGCAGTATCCCATATTTCGTACTTGATTGTGCGGTCTCCAACTGTACACTTTTGTGTCAAAAAAGCCGCACCAATGGTAGGCTCTTTGTTCTCCTGAAAGTCGTTGCTGACGAACCTTAGCACCAAGGACGACTTACCTACGGCGGCTTCGCCGAGAAGCACAAGTTTGACAGCTGTGGTGTTCATTGAGCTCATGCTATTATTCGGATTTATTTGAAGTTATTGTGAGCTGTTTGTTTGCGAAAGCTGTGTTGATGTGTGTTCTTAAACTGTGATTTTTGGTTAGCTCGGAAGGCAAGATGCTTAAAGGTCGAGTGGGAGATCTCCGCGGAAGCAAAGCAGGAAAAAAGATTAGCTGAGGACTCGAGCAAGGACTATCCACCGCATGCATGGAATTTGGACTTCTTCAAGTATTTCATGCGGAGAAAAGTTTCAGGTTTATCATGATTGTTTTCTATGACGAGCACAAATTTCTAAAATTTTTGTTGCAATTTGATTGGAACAATAGATATAAAAATAGGGGCTCACAGCAGCAGTGTCTGCAAGCCTGGCTCGTGACTGCGCTCTGTGCACGCGACCTGATTGCTGCGCCGATAAGCAGGTCAAGCTTGGGTGGCTGCGGCGGTGAGAATGAGTAGTGGTGAGAGGATGATTTGAGTCGCTTGAAACTGGAATCCAGAGCAATTTGTCACTCTATTCTCGATACGAAAAATCTCGTGAACTTGAATCGAAACAAGCTCGATATTCATCTAGCTTTGATTTGAGCTGGACTCGCTTGCGGGTCAGATGTGGGGAAGGACAATCTACCCTCAAATCTATCGAGCGATAGATTCTTTTTCCTTATAGTAACATGATTTCTGTGATTCAGTGAATGACAATTTATACTTCATTTGAATGATTTTCGAATATTGTAAAGAACTCAGCTTTTATGTCTTTTCTGCCACCCAGAAATCACACTCGTACATGAATTTGGACGAAGCCCTCACATCGCTGCTGTATGTGGTCCAAATTCCCTCCTCATGTTCTAGAATCCTGAACCCAACATTCTCTATCAACTGAAATAGCTCGTCTTTAGAAAGCTCCATGCCTTCCAATGTGTTATATATTGCCACAGGCACCTCACCTGGAACAATCACTTTTTTCGTGATTTGCTGTGTCATATTACCCTCAAAATGCCAGTGCAATGGCCCCACATTGAGCCACTTACCACCGGGTTTTAGACAATGATGAATGGTCCTCAAGTAATCGATGACATTGTGTGCAGTGTCGAGAAAGAAGCAAGTGGTTACAAAATCAAATGCACCTTTATTCTCGCTCCGAAATTCTACGGCGGATGCATCTTGACTATAAGACTCGCTTTCGGCAAGGCCTTCAGGCCCGTACAAATCCACAAACGACCCCGCGGTCGTGGACATAAGTTCAGGCAAGTTTTTCGTGGGCAAAGAATCCAGGAAAACTGCAGCGGCACTCTCGTCAGGAATAGTGACCGGCCGCACCTGAAAAAGCCTACGGGTCACATGTGACAGGGTATGGATGTAGGGGAATATTGTGTGGCTGTGTGGAATTGACACGCGATTTAGAAGAAATGACAGTGCTAGAAGCATATGATAGCTCACATCATTACCCTGAGTCCAAAAGCCGTTTTTCACAAAATCGTACACCAATCTTCCGAGACCGCAGCCTGGTACAAGTATTTTTGTCGAGTGGCGGTCGCTTTCAGGGACCAATTCACACAATTTACTCACTAGTAAGCCATAAGTTTTCTCTCTTTCCTCAATACCATCGGAACTCCATTCGCGGCTCATTTGAAGAAGTGTGGATCTAACTTTGTCGTACTCCGCCGATGAGGGCTGCGCCCATGTCGACGGATCTACCGAGATGCCCCAGTCCTGCGCTGCCGCTGTAGCCAATTCCTGTGTGAATGACAGATTTATTTCCACACATTGTGTTAAATCCCTAATGAGGTTCGGGTACCACGGAAGAAGCCGCTGTTCCTCGATCGATAGCGATTTATACTTGGCCGATTTTGGCTCGACAACGCGGTCATATTGATGTTTGTGGAAGGTATAGAATGAATTGAGCGTGGCGGTAATGGCATTGAATTCTTCGTCCATTTGAAAATAGCAATTGATTTATCGGGAAATTGTTTTTGTGAGGACGCTAATGAATCAGTCGTGTTTGGTGACAAGAGGCTGCAAGCGCGTGCGGCTTACAACAGGCGGTAAGTAATTGGGACAATGTAATCGAGTTCTTGACACCCCTATGGAAAAAATTCTCTTTTAATAACTTACATACGATGGTTTAGAAGATTCATTTGAGAACTGAAATCATTAATTTTAATTAAACAATCTATGCGATAATGGGCAACTCGTCTTTCTCTAAAAGTCCATATGGTTTAAGTGAAAGCAAATCGACTGGAACTGACTCCATCTCCTGCGCGTCGTCATTTGCCTCGTCACGCGCATTTTGGTCCACAATCCGGGGATAGTGCGCCTGGGTAATGTATGTATCGTTGAAAGAAGTGATACACTTTTCCTGCAAGCCAATGCGTGCCTGAAATTCTTTGCGCGTCTCGTGAATATCGGTGATTGAATCCTTCCACTCGATAAGGTTATCGATTGGATTGAGCCGTCTTGCTTCCTCACTGTATACGAGGTTTTTGTAGAGGATCTTGATCCGTATGTCCAAGAATGCAATCAATCTAATTGCGTATGCCGCTAATAGTTTGAGCTCGCTCAAAATCCGTTCATAGGCCTCGGGAACAACGCATAGTTTTTCGGGCGTGTCAAGCGAAAAAAGTACACTGGCATCACAGCTATTAGGAAATACGTCCAACATGAGAGGCGAGTCGAAGTCGCGGAGGAAGCCAAATTTGACCTGCGGCAACAATGCATAGGCCGCCTTGCGAAAAAGACGAAAGAACAAATTCAACACTTTCTCGAGCGGATCCGTCGACCGGCTCACGGTGAGAAGTCGACTCGGTCCGAGATTGGCCCATTTCTGGAACATGAGAAAGAGAATATCGAGCTGGCGCGGAATATCGTCCAAACTATCGTTGGCCGCCGGAATATGTACCTTGATAGACTCCTGACTAAACTTCCACAAGTCCTCGTATACCTCCACGATGAAATCGAAGGTTGACCGGCTCAGAATCTCGTGTGGCATAATCGAGCCAAACGCTCTTCCTAATCGACCAAGCATCAGTTCGTATTCGGTAAGAAATGCTGGGTCGTACGAGGGCAAATACACGGTTCTCATAAGATTAGAAGCAAGCTGAAGATGCACCGGTAAGAAAATAGGGAGATGAGCGCCGCTGCTTTTCGCAAGCTGTAAAGAATAACTGAGCACAGAAAACATCCCGTCGCGGAAACAGATCGTAGAGCTACGAGTGGCCTCCGGATCGTAAACCGACATGATCGATAAAATGTACGAAACCAGCGATGCTAGCATAGGGTCGGAGTTCTTGTTCAAAAGCGATCTAAGGTTTTTGATCACGTACGCATAGTGCTGGATCGAGTGCATGAGCAAGGTTTTGCGAAGCAGTTTCGCCTGGACCGCCGTTGTCAAATCGGCCGCCTTACGGCCCCGAAATACATTGGTGATGAGATAATTGGTGGTGAGATTAGTAAGACACAGAAACATGATGCTTTCGTCGTATGCCTTATAGATGAAATGGCCCAACCATACGTGATAAAGCTCGCGGATCTGAGCCAAGTCGGCTTTTCCTTGCGCAATGAGCGGACCAAGGGAAATGATGCATTGGAAAAGCCGCGCGTCAAAGTCCATATCCTTGGGATGCAACACCTCGAATTTCTTACGCGTATGCATTGCGTGCGGTAATGTAGCAGGGCTGTCTGCGTCGTACGTATCACGCGGACTTAGCGACGAATTGCTGGGTTTACGTACTTCCTGGTGAATGTTCGTGGTCGAGTTCATGCTCCACTGAGATTGCATCGATTTCTTAAACAGGTACACCGGGTAAATGATCTGGTGATCCTGCTCCAGAAGCAAATCGTCGAAATCCTGCGTGACACCAGATTGATGGAGCCCAGGCATCAGCTCTAGAGACGACCAGCGAGAGTTTTGGGCTCCAGGATGCTCATACGTCGCAGGGGAGGGCAATTCTTGATTCGATGTAGAATAATCTATGCTACTGGGGTCCCGCGTCGCCGCTTGGCCTTGCTGGTGGTCGATGCCCACGTGTGACAACGGCTGGTCAAAGTAGGACAAAGGGGCTTGGAAGTTCAGATGATGGTATTGTCTTTCGTCCAATGAGTCACCTTCAAATCCGTCGACACCGGCCGTTTCACGTGTATGATCGATGGAACCATCGTGCTTGTCGAGCGAAAGGTTCTCGAGTTGCTGCGTCTCCGGTTCCGTGACTGACGTGCGCGAGTAAGCCTCATTCTCCAAGTTCTCCTGCTTGATTTTTCGAAACTCTTCGAGCTGTGCCTCGGTGTATTCGAGGTAGTCACAGTGAGAGCCGTGCTTGACGCAGTTGGTGCACTCAGGAAGCGTTTCCGTACATTTGACCCGTCGTCTTTTGCAGGTGGCGCATCCCAATTTAGAGTTCTTGTGCTTCTTACGCGTGGCCCCGCGTGCTTTTTGAACCATTTCAAAAGTAAGGGTGGGTGGTCTGCCTTAGGCTGGAAAGAATAAACGACTACATAGCATGTGACGAAGGCACCGGCTTCGGACATTGATCGAACGATGGAGGATTGCAGGAAGCCTCGACAGGAAACAGGTCTGTGACGCATGCACCTCGGTAGATGTTGCCGAGAAAATCTTTATGGGCAGGCATTTTTTTTCCTCCTGTAGGACGTGTTAATGCGGAATGTCTTTTGACACTTGCTGCCGTTTAGGCAAATGACACATCAATGCGAACAAAACTTTTCCCTAAAAAATTACAAAAATATGCCAAAAGAGATAAGAGTGAATCGTTGGTTTCCAGAAGAGGTGAAACTGGGAATCTTTACGCTTTTTTAATTGTGCGATCGTACATACGCATGCAAGACCATGAGCGACGTGGGGGCACTTGTGCATGAAAGCCGCATTCAAGCCTGCATTCAAACTCCAGGCGTCAATGGCCAAGAAGATTCCTTCAGGCTGCTCCAATACTGAATTTATTTCCTTGATGCACAAGGAGATGAGAAAATACTCAGAACTACGAATTTTGGTATTGAAAAATGAAGAAACACAAAGTTCGAGTAGGATTGTTATGCAGGTTGATCGCAATATATTCTTAGTCGAAACATCCGAACGCCTCGAAGGCAGTCCCCCACATCGGATATGCAAGCTCGGTTGTGGTGCGGGAGTGATCCTTGCTACGCCTTGATACCAGGCGCCACATTTTCATGTGACAGCCTCCACTCATAACACATGTGTTATCCGCGAGAATCGCGCCGCAAGCTGTCTGAAATGGTGTCACGGCTCCTTAACAAGTTTTCAATTCGGATGCTAAGCTTTTCGTTAGCGACGGCGGCTGTTGCTTCTAACTCCTCCTTCTTCTTTGCAACAAACGCATCGACTATCTTATTTGGATGAAAATCGTGATTAGCCAATCCAGTCGAGTAATCAAACTCGTACGGGTCATTTTGTAGTGCCATATGTTGTCTCTCAACTTCCAGATGAATTAAGTCTGCCGTCGCCGGATCTTCGTACAATTCTTCGGGAAATGGGAAATTATGTGCTGCAAAAATTTGTGATAAACTCTCCACTTGCCGCTCGCGCACCTTGATTTTCGCCGGCAAAATTCGCACGATATCATTAGGAGTCCAAGCTGTGGATTCGTCATCGTCGACCAGTCCAATGAAGTCCTCATCAAGCACAGACTTCCCGATTGTGCTATATGCGAGGAGTTTCAGCCGGGTCTCGAAAAAACGGATGGTTCGCGTCAAATTCCTCAAGATTGGCCGCAACGCGCGATAACACTCGTCATCAAGTAGTTCAGGTTTTGTCGTTCTCAAGTCCACTTTAGTGCATGTAACGTTACATGCGTCAGCCAACAGTACTGATTTCATTGGGGTGAAACAGTGGTTGAGGCATTTCGCAAGGGTATGGTAGAACATATAAACCACTTTTTTTATTGGGTTCGTCTTCGAACTCAGATACATTTTTTCGTCAGGACACAGATAAAACCATTCGTACAAAAAGTCGAATAGGAGACTGGGCGATATGAAATAAAGGTTGCTGTCATTCTCAAGTTTGTTTAACGCCTTGAAGTGTTGATTTTGCTTCGCGATCTGCGGATAAAAGCTGTGCAAAAGCTTGTTGATGACCTTGTTGAGCTCATGAAAGTCGTGCCGAAAAATTGGGTCTGATATCACGCTCAACACAGAATTATCAGTAATACAGCCTCTCTCTTGCAATTCAATGAGCTTATCGACGAAACCTTTATAAGTAGCGAAATCATTGGCTAAGCTCAGCACGATCTTAAAATTATAGTCAGGATGAAGAGCATGGCGTGAGAACAGTTCCAAGATCAGGAATTCCTGATGCATCTGGAACGCCGAATCTGCGGCAATACTTCGATTCAATGAGTTTCTAAAAAGCACGAGGGTGCCTTTGATCATGAGCAAAAAGGTTTGGAAGCCCGGCTGCGGATTCGTATAACAGGCCCATGCAGAAAATAAAGACATCCGCGCAGGAAATTCAGGACTGTAAAGATTAATCGAGTTTCTCAATTCTCGAATAACTCGTCCGTATAAGGCGTATGACTCGGCCGTGAGGATCTCTAAGTCTTCCAGGTTATAGAAAAAATGATAGGGTTTTCCTCCCGATGAACTGAGCGCCAAGTTGGAAGAGTTACTGGACGTGTCCAGCGGAGGTGAATAGACGACATCACCCTGAACGATTTTTTGCGAAGCTCGCACTAGAATATTCGTGGACTTATCGATAAAGTAGATGAAAAAAAGCTCAAAAACAGTGGCTCTCAAAAAGATCTCGACCCAGAGCATGTCAAACTCGCTGTCTGAGTATACTGGGCGCATGTAACTCGATTTGACACTGGTATGATATTTGATGGAGGCACCGTCTCGTTTCAAGTCTTCCACTGTTCTTTCAAACAAATCGCTTTGAAAGTGCGGCGGGATCTCCAACACCTTAAATCTGGAGAGCTTGGCCACGCCATTCGGTAAACACTTATTTTCGGTCAGAGATGCCGGCGTAAAAGCGATGCTATCCAACTCAGATATGGGTCTGCTTCGCGGACTGACAGCCGATGCGCTGTTCAAAAGCAAAGACGAGTGTGCTGTGTCAGGAGTAGAGCCAGGCATGATCGCAAACTCATTTGAAAAGAATGGATTTTTAGGGTCGAGAATGGTAAACCCACAGGGTAAGTTTTCGTCCCACGGTTGGTACTCTGGAGGCACGTCTTTCTCAAATGTTCCCAAATCCTGCGTTACCGCACGCAACACATTTGAGTAGACTACGGATCTAAATTTCGTCAGAAATACCGCTGCTTTTTGCCGCTCGCCGGAAGCATTCTCTCTTATTCTGATTCGTTTGCGATTTCGATGATGACTGCGTCCGGTTGCTTCAATGTCGCCCCCAACACCGTTTTCATGATCATCACCAGATTCGTGATCGTGATCGAAACTATGCTTACTTGATGTGATGCTGCCATTTTCACTCCTTGAGTCTTTATGTTCATGATATTTTCTATTGCCAGACCCCACGACTTCGGCCAAAGTTATGGGGGCGTCTGTGTTCCCGAAGTCCAGCTTAATTTGGGTTTCTGAAGCCGAAAAATCGTCGACTTTGAAAACGATTTGAGGGGTTTCTGGTGCGGTTGACAGCGGAGCTGATGGTGCCAGATCTTCTCGCGTAGGACGCGTGGGAAAGTAATCCTCATTTCTATGCACACTTGATAGGTTTCGTGATGACAAAACCGAAGGGCTATGGTGCTTTTGTGGCAGAATATCACGGAAAGAATTACCAAATGGGTCCGGTAGCTCGTGAATTGATCCCGATTTGTCCATTCTATGTATCACCGGCGCCCACGGACTCACCAGCTCTTCCTTTCCGCGCTCATTGTCATCGATAAATTCCTCGCGTTTGACAGGTGGCGGAGTATACAAGTAAGGCGGCGAAACATACAGAGGGGTGCGCGGAAGGGCCGCGTAGTAGAATTGTGGATAGCCCAGATCTGACACTTGTGGCGGGCCCAAAACGTGACCTTGCTGAAGGTGGCTAGGCGCTGCTCGAGCCATATAGGGCATTGAAGCGTTCGATCTGCCATTCAATGATGTATTATATCCCGCTTGGTACGATGGCAGCACAGGAAAACCATGCGAAGGCTTGGGAGATGTTTGAAGTGAAGGGCCTCGTTGTGGGAGTGCCAACAAGTCAATTTGCGGGAGATCCTGAGACAACGCCGAGGGATGCAGCTGGGTTGAAACAGGTAAAACGGAGTAATATTGCGTTTTCGCCAAGCGCAGGTTCGCAGCCAGCATCGCTTGTTGCTGCTGCAGCTGATACATTTGCATGTGCATTTGCAGCTGCAAGGCAAGTCGCCTCGCCAGCTCAGCGGCGGACGATACACTGGCCGAGTAAGCGGGAGGCTGCCTTGATACGTTTGCATTTGTTGGCACAAAACCACTCTCGGCATTTTGTCTCTGAAGCATCTCTTTTTTCTTGCGGATGTGTTCCAAGCGATCGGGAGCGAAGTCGAGGTAGCCGCATCGGCTGCGTTTTTTTACACACTGCAAGCAGCTCGGAAGATCCTCGCTGCATTTGATGCGGTTGGCTCTACAGTTTGGGCATCCGTCTTTTGAATTCTTGTGGCTTCTTCGGCTGCGGCGTTCCTTTATCTGAGAGTCAGGAAGTCCACCGCTCGGAAGCATGGCGTATAATGATCCCTGAAGTCGTGGCTATGGATGACCAGCAGATTCGAAAAGCAGGGGATTTTTATCGCAAAACCCGATTTGAAAGACCGGACGGATTAAGGAAAGAAGGATCGATGCGAAAATGAAACTGATGTGTGTGTTGGCGAACGTTTTTTGCGGGCATTCTGCATCTATTATCTGCGGAGGAAGAATTGGCGCGCCGCTCCTGCCCATAGATGGGTACTAAAGACAGGCGCGCAACGAGAGCCCTGAGCAGATTTCAGATCCCTGGGGCCGCTGGAATTGCCCCAATCAGACGGGGTGCCTCGCGTGACGCACCACTTAGACGGAATGGCCCCGCCCCGCCCCGCCCATTGACTTGCTCAACTTGCCCCAGATCGGTCTTCGTTTCTACGAAGCAGAGGAAATCTGGAGAAAATTTCACCTGCGTGATTGTTCACAGATATGCGAATTTCTTTTTTTCCAACGATTTCTTCTTTCACTTACTCCAATTTTTTTTCCCTCCCCGGAATTTCGCACCTCTCTTTGTGGCCCCGCGAGGGCGGCTATTGAATTATTTTCAATGTCGACCACCTCTTTGTTCCCCTATTCCTTCCTGTTACGTTCTAGTGACAATACTTAAACGGCGCAATCTACAAAACAAAAGCTTGGTCTCAAAGCGAGATTGTCTGTTCGTAGGCCCGGTGTCGGGCGCAAGCTGCCATTGTTAGTTAGCACTGCCCCAGTTGTGCGCTACCACGTGGCGCCATTGAACCGCCGCACGTTTTTTCTGCCATTGAGTTTGTGGTGCTTTTCTTTTTTTGTGGTCATCCTTTTTTATGAAAATCAGTGATTTATCTACTTGTTTTTTTTCAATTTTCAATTTTACTTCCCTTTCACGCTTCTAGTTCTCACATAACGCCTCACATTTAGTAGATCTTCGCGCCAGAACACTAGATCTTCTTCATACTCGTGAGGGGCGCCTGCATTTGAGCTGGTAGCCGAGCAGATCGGCAAAAGAATTCGGCCAGCGCTAAACAGCGCCCGTTTCATTGTCTCAAATAATGGGCCGGCAATTCTTGCTTGTCGCTTTCTAAACGAACGATGTAAGAATTACTAATAAAAAACTAAAAGGAAAGAAAAAAAAGTGACCAGTGGTACTGCATTGACAATAAATTGTTTTTTTTTTTTGCATTACAATGGTTATTACTTGAGGACAACCTAAAAATAACGGCGGTGTTCCCCGCTTTTTTCTTGATTGCCAGCCCTGTCATTGCCGCTGAGATTTTCTTGTGTTTTCTTTAAAATTTCATGCTAGAATTAGAGAGTTTCAAAAGCAATTAATTCTTAGCTAGCTAGATTTCATAGTCAGCAGAAAAGCCCTCCCCGTGAATATCAGCGAGGTGGCGCATGGTGGGCCTACCGTGGGGGCAATTCCACGGCCGGTCTAGCGTCGATAAATTTCTGACTACCTTTGTCATTGTCTGAATTGAGAGGTCCAGCCCGATCATAATACTCAGGCGACATGCCCGCAGAGCGATCATTTTATCGACCTTAGTACATCGGACCCGAGCACTTGACCGCGAAGTCGGGCCTTGTTCGTGGAGTTTATGCACGAGCTCTTGTAAATCGCTCACGTTAAAAACAATATTTTTCAGCACGGGGATCCCCATCAATTTTATCCTTTTGCCCGGGGGCGCATCCTCGATTTCTTCGATCCGAAAGCCGTTTCTGTCGAGATGCTCGGAACTCTCAAGTATTTTCATCTCGTCAATTGGCGACAACTCCAACACCTCCGGCACCACTAACGGCTGTGGCGTAAGCGTGAGCTCGTTCATCAATCTTTCGTAATTGAAAATCTCGTCCAGGGCATGTTGATCCACGATGAAAAGCTTGCCTGCATGTGTTACAATAATAAACCCGGAATTGAATTGGCCCACAATTTCCATCCCAGTGAAATCATCCTTGGAAATTTCGATCGGTTCACTAAAGTCCTGGACTGACGCAAAATTGCTGGCGGCATCGGCAGTATTGATCCGGAATTCCAGCAATGTTTTTGCATCGGGGATCTTCAAGGATAATGGCAACTGCAATCCGTGAAGCTCGTGACGAGAGGCCGGCCGTGGTTTTAACACGGAATCATCCAATACCAATTCAGGATTCCCGTCATTATTTGATGAATCTTGTTTTTCATGAGCCTCTTGCAGATTTTCTTGAGATTGTGAATTCTGCAATGAGTGGAATTCATCTTCTGACTCGTGGTCTGAAGTATTATTTTTCCGTTCCGAAGAAGCAATTTTTTGCCAATCACTTAGACGTTGGAGATCTTCGTCCTCCTCATTATCGTCGCCCTTTTCAGCATCGACAAATAATGTCTGTGCAATTCCGCTGTTATTACTTGATGCGGAACTTTCTAGCTGTGATACGTCCACTGCTCCGGATTTCGATTTGATCGGCGATGAGAATGAAATCTCGTCCGCATCAAGATCCTCGAAATCGTCCACACTTTCTTTGTCGCTATTCAACTCTTCGTCGTCCGAGTGTTCGTCGTCAGAGACACCCACTTCGCCTAAATTCTTCTTCAAATTTTCTTCATCGTTCTCATCTACCATCTCTTTACTGTCCTGATATTTGTCCAGTTCGATATCGTCTTCGTCTTCTTCGGTCTTTCTCCCTGCAATCTTTCTTACTTTAGACACTACAGCATCATCTTTAGAATCCAACACGATCTCGGTGATCTCGAAACTCGATTCAGGACGCGGGATTTCGTCTCGCGATTCATTTGCCTTGGAGAAAGAAGAATTTTGTGGAGAGCTTGACCGAAAACTATCTAACCTGCTCTGTTGTGGAGAAGAGCTCATGTGCACAGCACCCATCTGGCTCCGAGGAATGACATTATTGCGCTTCTGGTAAAATGCCAATAGTTCGGCACGAAGAACGTCACAAATTACATCCTCACACTGAATCATCACCAGCCGCTTATCTGGTGTTACGTTGACATCAAGTACTGCCCGTTCTAGCTGAAGATCGAGAACAAATACTGGCGATTGGGTGGCATTGAGCGATTTGTAAACTTCGTTAACAACTTTGGCGATCTTCTTATGAGTCACGGGTCTCTTGTTGATAGAAATGTACTGACGATCAGAAGCTGCTCTGCCCATACCAAAAGAGCAGTCGGAGATGAAGCCAGTCAACCGCACACTTAGAGAAATCGGCGTGATTATCAGATTTAGCTTGAATTTGGTGTCGATTTCCTCCATTGAGAGATCAACTGGAATTAGACCATAGGCACCATTCGTCTTATAAACTGCTGTCATGACATTTGCCACGGTAGACTGGCCGCCTTGTGTGCCATAAACCATGGATTTCTTCCCGTTGGAACTCGTGTTGAATACCGTGAATCTGATTTGCGTATATGCGAGCAAATATGCCTGTAAAACCATGAGCGCTTTGGTATACTCACGTCGTATATGTTTCACCAAGTTTATTTGCCGGACGGGTAAACCACGAAATAGATCGCTCACGGTTACTGTGGTACCTTTCTTCCCTGATACCTGTGATTTCTGCAGAATCATCTTCCCCATCGCATCATATTCTAGATGTGTTCCCCTGGGGAAAGTGGCTTTCAGACATGTATGCACCTTGACTTTTGCTATCGCGCAAAGCGAGCTCATAGCTTCGCCCCGGAACCCGAGAGTTTCTACTGAGGTCAAATCTTCAAAACTGGCGAGTTTCGACGTATGATGTTTTAAGCAGAGAGCCTCGAAATCGCCGGAATCGATACCGTGGCCATTATCTGAAACGGACACGGAATTTAATCCCTGATTATCAAAGGCGATTTCGATCTTGTCAGCTCCGGAATCAATGGCATTATCCACAAGCTCTTTCACCACCGAAGTAAGGTCCACGATCACCTGACCCGAGGTGATTTTCGACACACCAGATGCGTCAATCGGAGCGATGGACATTGTGCAATAAAGCTTAAAAAGAAATTTCGAGAACGTTCGGTGTTCAAATCTGGTTAAATGAAGAATCGTGAAAGGCGAATTGGAAATTCTTCGCGAGCATGATGTTGCGACGCGTGCGTACGCGCATACCTGTAGGATCTGGGGTACGCGTGCGGCTCGAAGATCATCGAGAAATATGTAAAAAAATATCATTGTGTTTTGATTTTTCGGTCAATGAAGGAGCCAAAGACAAGAATCTTGATTTTGATGTGAGTCTGTTCATTGCTATCAATTAGGAGGACACGGAGTAGTCGTTGGAATGAGTATTGAAGTAGCTGGATCAAGAATTAGTCCAGCGGATGGACAAAGCCTTGGTAATTTCCAAGAAATGAAATAATTGCGAAATATCAAGACTTTTCCAAGTTTGAAACCGAATTGAAAAATTCGATAAAATGATATTTCATCGGATCTGATCTGATAACGTGAGCACCTGGTTTTGCAGCGCGCGCGCCCCACCGAGAGCTCCTTTGGCACGATTGAGTTGAATCGAGGCTGCTAGGATCACCAATGAGAATCCCTCATGAATCCTTGATCCATCTCGTACCGGAACTTCTACTCTATGATCTATCGAGGGCCACATCTTTGATCAATGGAACCTGTCACAATTGAAAGTGTTCTATTGCATTTGCGAGATTTCATAGTACTTTGGGTCACCCAGATCACCTACTACAATAAAATCTACACCGACAATGCATTTGAGAAAAAGAAATATCTCGATCTAATCATTTATCAAAGCCGTGTCCCTGCACTAAATGACTATTTACGGAGTTTTGCCAACGATATGATCGCCGTGCTCGTAAAAAAGGCCGGCGGTGGTAAGGTCCACGATGTGATTGTTTTGCTATACGACGAAACGAGCTATCATGTGACCAAAAGGTATATAATTAATTTTGGACAATTTATCGGACTAGCGGATCAGATCGGCTCTCTTGAATTCCTAGAAAAACCCACGGAGTCGCTGCTGGCCCGCATAGACTTGCCCGAAATGACATGGTCCAACATCTACACTTATCTTCGAAGTATGATGTTTTTCCACATCGAGGAACTTAAATGTGCTCCTGAAAACAGCAACAATGACATTTTTTTCAAATTACTTGTAAACATGGACGACTCGGCGAATCTCGGATCAGAAAATGCCAAGTGGGTCAAGCTAACGTCGGAACAGAGTCTGAAGAAAACAAAGTTTGTGCCGCTAGGCGAAGTATCTATTGGCTTTTTATGCTTTGAGCTACATAATGAATACATCGTATGATCATCACAATCAATGAATCGCAACCAATTGACCTATTTTTGGGCTTGAAGGGCCAGAAACATATATGCATTATTGGAGTTTGTTGTTGAGGCCCATGAGCCCCTTCAAGTTCTCGTACATGAAGTAGCTGATCGATACCGCTGGCGCCACCTTGGCCAAATTCGGCACCAATCCTTTATACAAGCCCGGAACACCTTCTCTTTCGACGGTTTTGACCAACACGTCCTTGAATCCGTCATACCGATATGGATGCGCGTAGGTGCCTTGGGCCTGTAATCTAGTACGCAAGAGATTGAGTGGATACACGACGGTGGCACCGAAAGTGCCTGAAAGTGCACCCATGGTTAAAATTATGAAGTTGGAGAGTTGAACTTCCTCGGCTGGGATATTCATCTGTTTTGCTTGCCGTTGCGCAAGAAAGCTTTTGATCGAACTGAAGGTACCGAGATCTAATGCTGCGTAGGGGAAAATGCCGCTAGTGCCAACAAGGATTCCACGATAAAAAGCCCGGATTCCGCCCTCTCTAAACATATTTTTAGCCGTCTCGAACAACAATGCATTACCGCGGATCAGTGAGTCAAGATTCGAACACTGTAGACGGAATTTCAACGTATCGATCGGATAGACTGCGAACTGCGATACTACACCGCCGATACCACCGGCCAAGTACGTCGATACACCCGACAACTTACTGGTATCGTCAACGCCCTCGATTCTTGAGAGAAACCGTTTTGCTGCCTCAAATGAACCGAACTTCATCGCTGACTCAGGAAAAACCTTGACCACATTAAGCCCATTACCCACATAGAAACCTTTAAAGCCTCCTTGCTTCCAGATCGTGCGTGCTGCCTGAATAATCGGCGATCTGATCGTGCGTTTATGCGGAGGCTCGGGCGCTGACCGCGATGCCTCTAACTGAGCCTGCGCTAGCGCTTTGCGGGCCTCTTCGATCACGTGACGGGATGCTCCCGATGCCACTTCTTTTTCAATTTGCATCTTTGACCGCATTACAGTTGACGAGAGGTCTGTGCGGGCAATAAGAAACACTTTTATACGATCGAATGGCGCAGTGCATGTTCGCGAGACCACGCCGGCAAGACCACCAGCAAGAAAGAATCCGAAGCCACTCAAGAGTTGATTCACTAAAGTAACGTCTCCGTCCGATGACACATCGAGTTCCTTGGCGATAAACGTGAATGCAGTAGCAATTCGGGATCCGTCGAGTCTGGGGACTAGCAAAAGAAACTCGCGGAATTCGTCGTAGGTGATGTACCCCTGGTTTTTAAGGTCAATTTGTGCGAAAATCCTGTCGACAGCATTCTTGGACGGGCTCATTTTGAGGGTTTGTTTGAGGTAATGGAGAAAGTCTGCCTTCGTGAGTTTCCCGTCGTTATCCTGGTCGATCTTATTGAATCCTTTTAGAATCTGAGCATCGGTAGTAGTGAGATATAATTTAAAGTCGTTGAAATCGATCACCTCGTCTTTATTATGGTCGAAGGATTTAAACACTTTTTCCACTAACTCCGGATTCGTGCCGATCGGGTGCTTGAGCGTTTCGATCGCTTGCTTGAAGTCCTTAAATGTAATTTCGCCCTGATTGCTAATATCTAGTTGCTCAAATAGCGAAGCGTAGTCGTCGGGTTTTTTAGATGGATTAGTCATGATTATACAAAGTGATTTAAAAGAATTGAACAGTATGAATATTTATGCAGATGAGGGCCGAAATTGAAGTTGCTGGTGCTGCAGGGGCCGAGAAGATTTCAAGGGTATATACACGAGAGTCGGAATCGATTTGGAAATTTTGTGATCGAATTGGGCCAATTTAAGCTGATGGCATCACCCTTAAAATTCTGAAGGAGGTATAATCGTGTTTTCGCTTTTTCCTCGCGTATGCTAGCCGAGCAGCGCAGCGAGTCAGCGAGTCTTGCGAGCCTCTCATTTGCGCGCCGCGGTCACGTGAGGCTGCTTTGGCGATGGACCTGAAACACCCTCTCGAATCAAGACCCAAATGAGAAAACAACTTTTTTTTTAAAATAAAAATGACCATTTGGAGAATTCAATTCATATTAAGAAATGAATTGACATCTTAAACTTTCGGGTATTGTCAAAGGGGGATGTACGTGTGTGGGGCCAACCAATGTCGCCCCAGTGAGTCGCTTTGCACCCAATCATGACTTTGAGTCATCTCCACTAGTGAGCCCACATCGTCTCGCTTAAGCTAACATAAAGATGTCTTCGGAGATATCGCCAAGAAGTTCCTTGATATTGACGATGATCTTGTCTAGCTCGCGCGTAATCGCAGACGTGACCAAGATATACGAATAGAGCAAAACGTAGTCCTCGTTCTTAAGAGCTACTCGCTGAAGACTACTCTTGGATCGGAATTCATTCAATTTGAGAAGCATTCGATCCTTTGCATGCTCAGTAGATGCAGGTTTCGTGGGTAATGGGAATCCAAGCGCTAATGCACTGGCGACCATATAAAATATGAGAAAGATGCGATGCTCGAGTTCATCTCGTTCGCTTGCCACATACTTCAACACGATTTCCTCATTTGGAAGAAGACTGCTGTCGACCTCAATCATCAACTGTAAATTCAGAAAGGCGTCCAAAATTGCCGAGGTGCCGCGCAAGAGTCTTTCGTATATTTCCTTAGGAAATCTTCCTTTGAGACGAAACTCAACAGGCGCTTGTTTGAGCAAGGTTTGGCACTCTAAAAGCAAATCCCGCGTGTTTTTAAAGTCCCGAAGACCAATAAGCCGCATCCCTTCTTGTGATTTTTGGTAATCCATCGGTCCGCTATTCCAGATCACACCCATGCGAAGCCACAAAATAGTTAACCCAGACTTCAATCTTGCCCGGGCGGGATTCGGGAGAAATACATTGGCGAAAACCAATGCCCACAAAATACCGACTGATACGGCGATAAACCGATGGAACGCAATTTCGCCCACGATTGGCGCGTCGCCTCCCTCCTTTCCATCTTCGGAATCATTTTGAGACATACTATACGAGTAAAGCGCGGTCAAGTTGTAGGCAAGGAGAATGAATCGGCCATAGGCATTATTGCGTTTCCAGTAAATGATGATGTAAAAACAGGGAAGTGAAAGGAGAAACCCTACTGTAGCCAACACAACGCCGTTGGCATCTGAAATTTGCCACACAAGATACGCGAGAAATGCGCCCATAAATGTTCCCACAAACCGCCATTTCGCCGTCATGACTGTTCCGCCCGAAGACTTGTTCATCATAATACAGTAGATTGCCAACGTCCATTCTAATCTGTAGTTGAGAAACACTTTCTGCGTTTGGGGCAAAAACGCAAAGAGGGATATACAAAACGCCCCCACTCCCACGCGAAGACCGAACTGTACATCCGTTCTTCTGAAAAGACTAAACGCACGCCAAAGCCGTAATCTCACGTCATCTATTCTTGAGACGTAAGTTGATTGGCCCGACGAAAACGATCCTGGGGTGACTATAGGATCAACAACTTTTAGCTGCGATTTGAGTTCTCGGAGAGCATCGGTGAATTTCGCATCGAGTAGTCCCAGCTTATTATGTGAGACACTTGTGTCGTCATTTCGCCACAACCTCGCCCATTTCCATGACCGCGGATAGGTCAGACTTACCACCTCGAATTTCTCCGTCAATTGAAGAAACCGAATAAGTTGAGTGCCGTACAAGGCAAGCAATGAGGAGAAATTCCCACAACACGCAGTAACTTCCTCCTGGTCGGTACGCGACTGGAAATCGCTGGACTTAAAGATTTTTTGCGAGTATAACTTCTCGAACGAACTTACTTGTTTTTCCTCATAAAGCTCAATTGCTTTTTTCAACAGTAGTTGATAATTTGTTGACTTTACAAACAAGCTCTCTGCTCCGTCGCCCAAGAGTTTCTTTTCGAATGGAACTGCGCTTAGAACTTCCTTTACGGTGAACGCAAACGACTTAATCGAAGGAGCGAGGTAGTAGACAAACAAATCGAAGAGTTGAGTCAGGTATACCGCACTATAGTCCAACTCGCTGTTTTGCAATCGGCTACTACACAGTTGGGGCGAGCCCATGTTTTCCACAGAGTGCGAGAGAGGAAGGATCTGAGAGTGGAGGCTGGATAATCTGTCGAGTGAATCATGGTCTTCGTTGCCAAGAACAGTGCTATCGAGAAAAAGCTCCCACCGCATTTCGCACGACGATTTAAGTGCATGTAAATGTTCCATCATCGAGTTTGTAGCATCCACAATTTCGCAGTACGCGTCATATTCACTCTCTTTTCCTACCGTGTATAGCTCGTACTTTGCTTCATCCAAATTCTTCGAAAGTTCGTGCGAATACTTTCGTAGCAAAGCAAAGACCTCGAGATCTTTCGTGGAGATTTTCTCGCCGTTTATAAATCTATGGGTGACAATAGAAACGAGGGACGACATCACGTTGAAGGAGTCGTTGAGGGATCGGCGTAGCAACGTCACTGCACTTTTCGGCCAGAGGGTATAGCAAATAATGACAGAAACCATCGAGCCTGCAAGAACAACCTGCAGAGTTGAAATGAGACGAAACATGGGGATCGTGCTTGAATTGAGCGACCCCTCTTTTACAATACATGTGACCAACGAGATCAGCGCCAACAGACACGCGGTATTGAAAGTGTCTTTGTTTACCTTTTGCTTCATGAACGCTATGACGCCGAGTCCTATGGACGAAGTCACGAGATCGATCGCATAAGATACCTCGTCTTCTCCCACATTGAAATAATAACTGGAGATGGATCGGCACGCGAGCGAAAGCACGAGCGTGAACAGAAGTGAAAGCAACACAAAGAGAAACAGCTGGTGCATCGAGCCCTTGGTGCGTGCAGGGTGGAAGTATACTGCCGCAGTGGCCGCTACGTGCTTAGAGTCGGTATTTCCTAGTAGAGCGTTGAAGGGGCCACAATATACACCCAAGGACGCGATGAGATACGCACTACCACATTTTAATACATTTTGAGACGTTTCAGTTTTACAAAATGCCCAAACTTGCTCGGGAATCTCAGCTGCATATACGCGTAGCCGCTGGTGCCAGGGCATCACGATGAGCTCGCTGCGCAACGAGTCCAGACGCTCTGAGTCGTGTATAGTTTCATCATGAAAGCTTTCGAATTCCGTATTGAAAAACAGAGCCAGACGATGGACTTTTTTTCCTGTTTCAGGTAAGATCACCGAGCTCAGTTTGGCCAAGTGGCGATCAGCGGGAGCAAATGGTGCGCCTAGTAGAAACAGGGTTTCGGAAATGTTGGCATCGTGGCGGCCGCCCGTTTCCAGGACTGATCGACGTGCATCCTGCACAGATGCAAACTCTGCCATAGTTTTGTAAGTTTCTTCGAAAAATTGTGATCAGTTTGGTATTATTGGTATGATCCGTGATATGGCTTTGAAGCAAAGTGAAATTTACCATCATGCGCGAACTTCCCCGGTGCGGCTTGCATCCACGATAAGATCGTGTGACAGTTTTCCATGTGCAGGACAAATGTTATGGACTTTCAAGAAAAGTGTCTGAAATGCGGCGAGAAATTCGATTTACGGAATGATTATGAATGTAATCGAAAGCTAAAGATACATGATGATATTGAGTCTGAAGAGTTGCAAGTCCATTATCGAGAGGACAATGCAGAGGAAGACTTTCGAAAAAATTTCACAGTATCAGTTCGAACGCTACAATAGGTGAAGGTGACCTTATCATTCCACGCATATCTCTACTAGTAAAGCTGTCTCGTAGTTTTATATTACATATTAAAATCATTTTCATCTTATCATTATATCATGTGTTTCCCTCATGGCACATATCAACAGTCGCCCTCGTGATCTCTCATCGGAGGCTGTTCGTATCGTCGTGTATCCAAGTGGTCGAAACCCCACTCAGTTCATTACTCTATACTAGATTTTGTTGGCTCATCGCCGTAGCCAACGATATCCTTGAACATCTGCGCGCACGGCACTGACGCCTCGAGTCTGGCGCACAACAAGAAAACACCACTGAGTTTTCTGTGAAGTGAGTAGGTTTCTTCAGGTGGAGGCGAAAGACGCTCATTCAACATCAAACCAATGTTATCGCGAACTCTGTCGGTGATAGTCTGTTTCTTAAAGTTGAAGAGCTTACCCTCTGCGCGAGGAGTGAATGCTTCACCGAGAACCATGACCGAGTCAACGTGTGCTCTAACCATTTGAGGCGATTCAAGACCGGTTAAGTATCCGAGTTTCAACGAGTAATCTTCCACGGCTTTTCTGTCATTACGCACTGCAGCACGCAATACTTCAACGTAGTCGTTGATGAAGGCGTCGCTGTACTCGCGCGAGGCGCCGAAGTCAAGCAATTCGATCTTCTTGGTTTCGTCATTGTACAAGAAGTTGGCCCAATTAGGATCGGTCTGCATAAACTTGAATTGCGCGAGCTCCTTGAGGCAAAGACGCATGATGTTGGTGGCGATCCAGTTCTTGGTTTCCTGGTCCCAGTCTCCCTTCACGATTTCTGTACCGCGCATCTTCTCCATCGTTAACACGTGCTCGCCACACATGCTGTGAATCACGCGTGGGACCTCGAAGTTGGGCTCGTCTTTCAACAATTCGCGGAATCTGACCAAGTTTTGCGCCTCGCGCAAGTAGTCACATTCCCACTTCAATTCGACCCGAGCATTCGCAATGGTCTTATCCAAGAAAAGTCCAGGAGGCAACATCGACAGCGCAGTCAAAATCAAGAGCATATTGTTCAAATCGGAATCGATCGAATCGGCTACACCGGGGTACTGCACCTTGACCACGACGGGAGTCAAATCCTCGGTCACGGCGTCATGCACCTGACCAATTGAAGCTGCTGCAAAGGGGACATCCTGAAATGACGCAAAATGACGTTTCCGCCAGTCCAGTCCTAATTCAGTGGACATTACTCGCTCAAGCTGCGCAGGAGGCATGTAGTGAGCCAGGTTCTGTACGCGCAACAAAATCTGCTGGATCTCGTCGGGAAGAATAGAAGAGTCTTGGAGAGACAACATTTGGCCCAATTTCAACGCAGCACCGCGCATTTGCGAGAACTTCTTGGCCATTCTTTCGATATTAGCGGGACTTAAGAAAAGCGATTTCAAACTCAACGAATCTTTCTTCCCCAGCGCCATCTGCTTAATTCCATGTGATGCTGCGCTTAAGCCCATACCGGCCGCGAGAGTACCATAATGGAATATACGCTCTAATCTTGTGGCGGGGACTTTACTCTGAGACATTTCAAAGACGGGGACCTCCTTTGGGCCAGCCACGCGAGGCTTCTTCGCGAGCTTTTTACGTTTCACCTGATTCTCGAGGTACACGGTTGATTTAGTAGAGTAGTGACGTCTTTGTTGTGTTCCAAACGCTGAGGACGCGCCGGATCGAGCAGACGCCGACGTTTTGTGTGCGTGTTGCCACATGCCAGCGTGGCTATCAAGAGTAGCAGCTTGTGTTTTGATAAATGACAGATCGTACCATGCCAGAAGATCATTTTTCATGACATTTGCAGACCCACGTAAAATTTTAGTGGCGGTGGCAGAAATGGCCGCCGTTTCGAAAAACGCCTTTCTTGTGGACATCACGTACTGTGAGTCAGAAAAGCGGGGTTGGGTGAAAAAAAATGGGTTAAAGCGAGTGGAAGGGTTTGATGTATGTGAATTCTATGACTGATACATAGACGACCTTTCACTATGAATAAAAATGTTGCGCTTTGTTTTGTTTTCCCAAAAGAAGAACAATAGGTGTAGCGGCAATGCTGAAAATGAAACTATGGCTTCAGGCAAAGAGTCGATAAAAAGTTTGCAGGCGGAAAAAAAAAAAAGGAATTCTTCGCGCGCTGAGTGCAGATCTTGGGGCGGGCCAGCGGTTCACAGGAGAAAAAAACACGAACGGGGCAGCGCGGTGGCGAAGAGTTCAGATTAATCAATTATACTTGTTTTTTTCTTGGGTACCGATGACATTTTTATTTCCCCCATTAATTGATTGCGGTATGGCGAGGCTGTGCCAACGTGACCCTGAAAGTTAAATTTTTCGAGCAACTGTTACAGAAGCACCGGCCATTCCCCAATATTGGCCCTCGCTCGCAACCATTGGGCGCGTCGGCACAGCGCCTTTTCGTGTGTGGTTGCGCTAGCCAGCGCGCACCCATGCGGGGTACGATCCCCCACGCCGAACTGGGCTTTTTTGTTCCCAGAAATATACACTGTGTGCACGTACAAGCTGCACGCTGCGCCAATGAGCGTGTTGCATTTGTTCGCGGCCCCATTTGCAGCGCCTGTTTTCGGGGCGTGGCAGCAATAAATGGATAAACGTGGCCCGAGTGCGATTTCTTATAATTATGTCTAGCGTCTCGGGAACGTGGGATGGCAAATTATGAGAAACTTGATACCGAAATGAATTTGATTTATTTGATTAGGTTTTTCTAATTTTTTTTCACCTCAGTATTTGTGTGACTTCAGTTAGTTTGGACGAAAACGGAGTTCCACGAGCGAGATCCGATCTCTATGGTGAACAGGAGAGGAAGTTCCAGAATCTCGACTTATTAGTTGCGGCACTCGCACTGTTACGCTCAATCGGCGGAGGTGATAACATCAACTCTTTTTTTCATGTAGCCGCTGAAATTCCTGGATTGGAAAATTAATTATGTAGTTATTTGCTAAGTTCTTCGTGAGATTAAATTTTTACTTTTTTTTAAAGGATTATCGATGTCTCAGAGCTTCACTTACGAGATTTCGAGATCTTAGCGTTTCTTAAATACTGAACGATTCATGCAATATCATGATTCAGACTAGGAATGAGTTAACCGACCTTTTCTTTTCCAGAAATTTCCATGTCCGAACTCTATCATTGTCCAGCTCATAAGGTGGTCTTGCCTCACATTAAGCTTCTTGATTTTCTAAGGTGGTCGCGAATATGCACCTTTCTACCACGACTTCAGATTCCGTTTGTTCGCTCGCCCCGATTCTCTACTGCCTCAGTCCGATGTCTCCCGGTGAATTCAGCCTGAGACGTCTTGAAATGCAATGATACTACAGAAAATTGGTCCCTTCAAAGAGCCCGGTAGTGCCAACAAGATGAGGCGACCGCAGAGACAAGCTTTCACTCCACAAATCTTTTCAATCAATTAAAAAAGTCTTCGCAGTCACTTTATTTCTTGGATTTAATTCCTTAGTCACCTAGCTCCAATTCCCTTTCCTCCTTGTTTTGTACAATTTTGAGCCGCTCTTATGGCTGCGAATGCGAACTTCGTTTGAAGATCTTCGCATCCAGTTGGACCCCTATTTTTAAAATCATCAAATGGCAAAGCTATTCTAAGCCGCTACCACATACTGTAATGGCCAGAATCTTAGAACCCATTTTGTTCATGTGAATGGAAATTACATCTATGACAATTGCCTCCTCTTTCAGGCTTCGCTTTGACGGTATATGCACACCCCGCAGCCCGCGCGATGAGCACCTCTGCTCAAGACTTCGATATGAATACCTAGGGTACTATCCAAATCCCCCAAATAATTCATCTCCAAAATGGGAAAAGACGGTAAAAAACACAAAAAGCAAAAACTCTCGGACTCAGTGGCCGAGACCGTGGCCGAGCACGCCGAGGAGTCGTACAATCAGCACCATCACGAAGATGATCTGGAGCCATTGCAAACACACGATAATGGCGAATTTTCTGGGCTTACGAGATATCAAACCACTGCCAAAAACGCTCAAAGCTTGGAAAGTGGTAAAGTCAATCCGTTTACCGGCAGAGAATTCACACAGAAGTACGTGGATATCTTGACCGTGAGAAGAGATTTGCCAGTGCATGCGCAGCGTGATGAATTCTTACGCATCTTCCAGTCGACGCAAATCATGGTTTTCGTAGGTGAGACCGGTTCGGGTAAAACCACCCAGATTCCGCAATTTGTCCTCTACGACGACATGCCGCATTTGTTCGGGAAACAGGTGGCGTGTACGCAGCCAAGAAGAGTGGCGGCGATGTCGGTTGCCAAAAGAGTGGCCGATGAGATGGATGTCGAATTGGGCGAAGAAGTGGGTTATCTGATTCGTTTCGAGAACAAAACCTCGCCCAAAACCATCCTTAAATACATGACCGACGGTATGTTGTTGCGCGAAGCGATGGAGGACCACAATTTATCTCGATACTCGTGCATCATCTTGGATGAGGCCCACGAGCGTACGCTTTCTACTGATATCCTTATGGGCTTGCTCAAGCAAGTGACGTTACGTAGACCAGACTTGAAGATTATTATCATGTCGGCCACCTTGGACGCCGAGAAATTCCAGAACTACTTCAATGACGCGCCATTGCTTGCGGTGCCGGGTAGAACGCACCCAGTCGAAATCTACTATACTCCGGAATATCAGAAGGATTATTTGGATGCGGCGATTCGCACAGTATTACAAATCCATGCTACCGAAGATCAAGGTGATATTCTTCTCTTCCTCACCGGTGAAGAGGAGATTGAGGAGGCGTGTAGAAAGATCCTGTTGGAAGGTGATGAGTTGATCAGAGAACAGGATTGCGGGCCAGTGAAGGTCTACCCATTATATGGTTCGTTGCCACCACACCAGCAGCAAAAGATCTTCGAGCCTGCGCCCGAAAACCACAAGCCGGGCGGCCGTCCGGGTAGAAAGATCATTGTCTCTACCAACATTGCCGAAACCTCGTTGACCATTGACGGTATTGTATATGTTGTGGACCCTGGTTTCCTGAAACAAAAAGTCTATAATCCTCGTATCAGAGTTGAGTCCTTGTTGGTGTCGCCGATCTCGAAGGCATCTGCACAACAGAGAGCCGGTCGTGCGGGTCGTACACGCCCAGGTAAATGTTTCCGTCTTTATACCGAGGAGGCATTCAAGAAGGAATTGATCGAGCAGTCATACCCCGAAATCTTGAGAAGCAACTTGGCCTCAACTGTCCTTGAACTTAAGAAGTTGGGCATCGATGATTTAGTCCACTTTGATTTCATGGACCCTCCTGCCCCAGAAACCATGATGCGTGCTCTTGAAGAATTGAACTACTTACAGTGTCTTAGTGACGAGGGAGACTTGACTGCATTGGGCCGTCTTGCGTCTCTCTTCCCATTAGATCCAATGTTGGCGGTGATGTTGATTGGGTCTCCGGCATTCAAATGCTCGGAGGAAATCTTATCCATTGTGGCGCTTCTATCCGTGCCGAATGTATTCGTGAGACCAGCACTGGCCAGAAAGCGTGCTGACGAGATAAAGATGTCGTTTGCGCATCCCGACGGTGACCACCTCACCTTGCTTAATGTATACGAGGCATTCAATTCCGACGATGCTCACAATGTCGGATTGCACCAATGGTGTCGCGACAACTTCCTTTCTTACAGATCGCTCCTTTCTGCCCGCAGCGTTCGTTCACAGTTGCGTCGTATCATGGAGCGTCACGAATTGGAGTTGAATAGTACTGACTTTAGCAGTCCGAAGTACTGGGATAATATCCGTAAGGCTTTGACGGCAGGGTTCTTCATGCAGGTGGCCAAGAAAAAGAGTGGCAACAAGGGCTTTTTGACCGTGAAGGATAACCAGGATGTATTGATCCATCCGCTGACGGTGTTGGTCAAGGAAAACGAGTGGGTGATCTATAACGAATTTGTGTTGACCTCGAAGAATTACATCCGTACCGTGACCAATGTACGTCCCGAGTGGTTGGTGGAATTGGCACCAAAGTACTACAATTTGGACCATTTTGCCAAAGGTGACGTCAAGCTTTCGTTGGAAAGAATTATCTCCAGAGTGGACACGATGAACAGAGTGGCAAAGTAAGGTGAGCAGATGTTAGCTCGCGGCTAAAAAAGGATGCATGCATTAGGAGTTTTCTGTTTGATAAACTAATCTGGTGCCACTCTTGACCGCCAGGTACATGCTTGGGAATTGCTCCGTGAAATCAGAGCGATCGAGTCTCACTATCAATTATAGGAATTAGGATGACTGTAGGCTTAAAAATGTTCCATAATTTAATTAAATATTATGAATTTTGCATCGTTCCATAGAGGTGTTTGCAGCCATTTCTTTTGCGGCTCACTATGAAAATTTTCTCACGCACCAATAGAAACACTGATAATGTTTGATTCCTATTAAAAACATAGTTTTCTCAAGCACGCATCAATGGTTGTTAAAGGTGGACATGCTGTCTTCGTCAGCGCGAAAAGTATCGATTTCATTCCCGACTGATCGGCAAGAGGTTTGGAGTTTAATAATCGTCAAAATCTAATATCAAGAAAAAATATTCAACAGGTTCGCTCAATCTTCTGAATCTTCTCAAAAAAACTCCCGCAATTCGTCTTGGCAAAAATCTCCCTGTGAATTGACGACAAAAGAAATTGGGCGAGGGCGGTCGTCAAGCAATGGGCGCGCTCTCAAAGTGACGGCGATCTGCATTCACGAGATTCTACTTATCAAATTACAACCTAGTATAATATTTATTTCGGTCCAGGTGTATGTATTACTTTTTGAAAGCATGAAAGAGAAGTTGATAATCTTTTTGATTCTCCCCTTTTTCCCCTTTTTTTTCTCGTTAAACCTCGCCTTCGGGCGTCGAAACTTTATCACGTCTTCGCCCCGTTTGCTGCGGCTGGCACCGCTTCTGCCGCGTAGCAGCGAAATCGCCGCGAGCCACCGCGTAGTGGTTCCACCGCAGCCGCCAGCTCGTATCTTATCTCGACTTTTTCAAAAAGAAACAGTCCGCTTTATTTATAACAGACACACTTCAAAATGGGCGCTTTGGTCGTACGTACATTTACCTCGATACAAATTCTATTATGCACCTAATACTAACTGCAGTCACGTTTGTTTAAGAACCGTGAGATGCGGATCTTGATGTTGGGCCTTGACAACGCCGGGAAAACCACCATTCTTTACAAATTGAAGCTTGGCAAGACGCTGAAAACCGTACCCACTGTAGGATTCAACGTGGAAACCGTCAAGCACAAAAACGTATCGTTTGCGGTATGGGACTGTGGTGGACAGGAACGGATCCGTCCATTGTGGAGACATTACTTTACCGGCACAAACGCTCTTATCTACGTGGTGGACTCATCGGATTTGAATCGTTTGGAAGAATCCAAAAAAGAGTTATCTAGGGTCATCCACGACAAGGAGTTGGCAAACTGCTTGTTGATCGTGTTGGCTAATAAACAGGACGTTCCCGGGGCAATCAAACCCAAGGATTTAATTGAAAAGTTCGACATGAACTCGCTCAGTCTGGAGCACACGTGGTCGGTAATCCCTACTGTCGCTATAGACGGCACAGGGCTCGCCGAGACATTGAACTGGATCGCCAGCCACTCGAAGTGATGTGGGGAATCTGTAGAACTAGATTTGACGTCCTGGTGTTGTCGTACCGGATATGACGGCAGCCATTTCTTCAGGTCTCATTCTGCCCTTACCCCTAAATCGCTCTGCCCAACTCCACTACGTTCCTTACTATCTCTTTTCTGGAGTGACGCGGTTTTTTTTACTTATCTATAAATATATCTTGACATGTCTCTTTCATTTAGCCCCTTTCATTAAGCCAGCCACACCGTGATGTCACCCAGCTCCTCGCCAAAGTAGGCCTTGTCGGCAATATTTGTGAAGAGACCGGTATCCACCACTCCGCACAAGCCCTTGATCTTATTGTGCAAGTCTTGAGGGTCGGCAATGGCACCGAAGTCGGCATCAATCAAGAAGTTGTTGTTGTCGGTAATTACGGGTCCAGCCTTGGACTTTCCTCCTTGTCTCAAATCAACGTTCTTTGCACCCAATCTTTTCAAATCGAGAGTGATTTTGGCGTATGCATTGGGAACAATCTCAATCGGCACACCCTGAGTCCATTCCGTACCCAAAGCAGCGGATTTCTTACGGTAATCGGCCACAATGATGAATTTGGCCAGCGCTTCGGCGACCAATTTCTCCTGAAGGAGACAAGCCCCACCACCCTTGATAAGGTTGAGTTTCTCGTCACATTCGTCGGCACCGTCAAATGCAATATCTATGGTGGGGAATTGCTCGATCGTACCCACGTGAAGCCCGTGGTCGAGGATCAATTGCCGCAGCTGGAATCCAGTGGGGATGCATACAAAATCTCCCTTATTAGGGAGTTGACTCAACCGTTCAGCAACATAGATGACAGTACTTCCCGAACCGATTCCCACGACTTTGGCGTTTGGGGGCAAGTTTTCGTCGACGGCTTTGAATGCCGCCGTCATCTTGGCGGTCTCGATCGGGGACATTTGTGTAGTAATTGAATAGAAATTGCGGGAAAAATTTGACAGTTTTTTTAATAAACTTGTCTTTGTGGCACACTGGTTCAAAAGACTTCTATGTAAACCAAAATTGCGTATAAAACTAGGAAGAAGCGTGGATCTTAAACCTCTAACAAGCATCTGTGGGGCAGCGGTAAAGTTAGTCAGGATCTGCCGCATCGGTGCGTCCCGCGTCCGTCCAGTGCGCTTCCGGGCCGGCTGGTCCAGCTTGCTCTCGTAAGCGAGCGAGCGCGTGCGTGACTTGATGGTATGGACGGAGATGACATGACGTAAGTGGGTTTTGTGAGGAAAAAGGAAAGAGGTGAGTTATGTTCTCATGTTGTTTTTTCTGCAGGGTCTCATGGAAATTGGCGGAAAATCTCGAATAAAGTGTAATGATGATTTGAAGAGCCAAGAATTGGCTGTTTCTCTATGGTGAAGTGTTGGCAAAAATTTGGCCGGGAGGAGCTGGATATTTCGGCTTATTTTAATGGAACTTGTATTGGCTCTAACTGATAATAGATTACGCCTAGTCACCACATTTTGAGAGAAAAATGTGGTAATCGAAAATTGCAGTTTGCAACCTCAGGCTTTCGCGAGCCGCACGGATGCGTCTCAATTGCAATTTCCAACTGTGAGTCCTTAATGCTCATTTCACGATAAAGTAAGGGTTATTGACCTCCCTTTCGTTTAAAATGGATACTTGTAGACCCTCTTGAATAAACTCCTCCGCCATGTTCCTCTTTTTTATGCGTGCATATTCTTTCTTTCTGTAACGAGTGATTTTCAAAAGCCCTCATAGACATATTATGAGAATCTTAAAACATGTCCAAATAACACATTGCTTTTTGAAACATTTTTTTGAAACTTTCTTTGAATTGCCGCGCTTTACTGCACTTTACAAGAAAAACATTTAGAATATTTCATGCGTTTTCAGAAATTGAAATTGCGTCTCGTGTTCAGGTCGAACTTCCAGAAATTCGAAGTAACGAATTCGTCACAATTATATCGAGATTTCTTAATACAAGAAACTATCTCTGCTCTGGTGAATTGTGTACAAGACTGGCTCAACAAGTTGCTGCTTGGCCGTCTTAACATAAGCAACATCAGTTGGCCGAATTGCGGCGTACATGTAATTTGCGGTATAAATTGATAAGATAAGATGGCAGCTGCACCCGTCTGTTCAAAAACCTTATCATGACTACCTTTGTATTCATCTCGGGGGCAACGGGCTTTATTGCAAAGCACATCATTAAACTACTTCTCGCAAAGGGATATAGCGTAATTGGGTCGGTACGGTCCGAAGCTAAAGGCGAATATCTCAAGAAGCTATTCAATTCCGAATCTTTCGCCTTCGAGGTGGTGGAGGATATCTCAATTCCAGGTGCGTTCGACAAAGCCTTACAAAAGCATCCCGAAGTAACGATTTTCTTGCACACAGCATCACCAGTAGATTTTAGCGTCAGCGATTTCGAACAAGAATTGCTTAGGCCTGCCGTTGAAGGTACTAGAAATGCTTTGAAAGCAATCAAACTTTATGGAAGTCAAATTGAAAAAGTAGTGGTGACTTCATCGATTGCTGCTTCCTTTGATGTGTCTCGCATAAACGACTCCACGCATACTGTCACCGAAGATTCGTGGAATCCGATCACTTGGGAAGATTGCCAGTCGGATCCATTTTTAGGATACGTTGGGTCGAAGAAATTTTCCGAATTAGCGTTGTGGGAGTTCTATAAACTGGAGAAATTCAAATTCTCTCTCAACGTGGTAAACCCGAATCTTGTTTTCGGCCCACAGGCTTTTGATTCTGATATCAAGGATGAACTCAATTTATCATCGGAAATTCTCCACAAATTCATGAAGTTGCATCCAGATTCAGAAATTCCTCATTATGAAGGACACTTCACCGATGTAAGGGATGTGGCAATGGCACATTTAATAGCTTTCGAGCTGGACTTCACCGGTCAACGGCTTTTATTGAGCAACAATCCATTTGAGTCCCAAACAATTCTTGACATCATAAACGAGACGTTTCCCTCTTTGAGAAGCAAATTACCTATCGGAGTGCCCGGGAAGATGGGGCCAAAAAGCACTATCGACAATGAGAAAACGCGGAAATTATTGAGATTCGAATTTATCGATTTGCGAACCTCAGTGATTGACTCCGTCTCTCAGATTTTGAGAGTCACGGGAGGCAAAAAGTGATAACTTTGTAATTTTTGAGTTTAAACCTTTTTGAGACAAAGCTTTGGTCATTTAAAGAGCAAAAATCTGGTTGCAGAAAGCAACCAACAAGTGAAAGAGATAGATTCTTCGAAAATACAAGCTACCTGGATGTACATGAAAGCCCCAATTACCAAGAAGCTTGTCTTTGAGTAAGATCAGGTTGTCATCAAAAACTTGTTAATATATTGTTTAATTCATACACGGTTTTTTGTATAGCAGGACACGAGTCAATTATGTCCCTACTTCGTTATGACCTGCATTTGCACCCCATGCAGATCAGCATTGAATGGATCGTTCATTGTCACCTCCCCCTACCTCCTCCAGAAAACATGCTGAGATTAATTTCGCATCTCAGGTGTGTCTACTTCTTTATATGCAATAATTTGTCGGCGTGTCAATCCTATTCCTGAGAAGCAATGTGCGTGCAGTCCATTCATATGGTTGCAAATACGCTTCCTTTCTATAGAAAAACAAAGAAAGACGCTCAATTATTTACCTGAGCTCTGGGTATTCGATTTAAACTGAATAATGCCAAAACTTTACCTAGTCTGGCCTTAAAGTTTTTAGCCAATGTCGTCTGTTTCCCATACTCCTCATCAATTTGTCCACACTCTTTCATACTGCTCTTGAGACAAGGCAAGTCTTTGGAACTTCGAGTATCTCGAAAAAATGTCGAGCCATCGTAAACACATCAATCAAGAAAAGGTTTTATGTTGGAATCATGACATGACACTCTGTGTTGACAAACGGCGATTCAATAACTCATAGAAACTCAACCTACCTTGAACAGGCACAAATTCATTGATGAGGTAACAATCAATGAATCAAATTTTCACTGAATACAGTTAAAGAGACCACTTATTTAAAACATGAGATTTCATAAAAGCCTGATCAAATTCTTTCATTAGTTAACATAAATCACTGCATACTCACCATTCAAATACGATGTGTTGCCAGAAGTAAGCAGTCAAAAATAACAGTCACGGAGACTCACGTGATCATGAATCAACGAATGGCATCTATCAATGTGCAATTCTGCTCCTGCATCTTCACCACGGCCTCGCGCATCGGACTCGCACTTATCCAGGTTGACTTATCTGCAGTACGCGAGCACACCAGTCGAGCGACGGTAGCGGCGCTGCCACCACCCTCGGTGCAGGCACACAGTAATTTTTTTCCAGTGGTCGCACCAAAAAAACCTTGCAAAATTTTTACCCTTCACCTACCTGATCGAAACACCAGAGTAAACATGTCTGCTGCCAACAAGATCTTGTCTGAGAACCCCACCGAATTGGAGTTGCAAGTCGCCCAAGCTTTCTTCGACTTGGAGGCGCAAACCGACCTCAAGGCCGAGTTGAGACCTTTGCAGTTCAAGTCGATCAGAGAGTTCGACGTTTCCGGCGGTAAGAAGGCCTTGGCCATCTTCGTGCCAGTTCCATCTGTTTCTGGCTACAGAAAGGTCCAGACCAGATTGACCAGAGAGTTGGAGAAGAAGTTCCCTGACAGACACGTTGTGTTCTTGGCCGAGAGAAGAATCTTGCCAAAGCCAGCGAGAAAGTCTAAGAAGCTCCAGAAGAGACCTAGATCCAGAACCTTGACCGCTGTCCACGACAAGATCTTGGAGGACTTGGTCTTCCCTACTGAGATTGTCGGTAAGAGAGTCAGATACTTGGTCGGTGGTAACAAGATCCAGAAGGTCTTGTTGGACTCCAAGGACTCCTCCGCTGTTGACTACAAGTTGGACTCTTTCTCCCAGTTGTACGCCAAGATGACCGGTAAGCAGGTTGTCTTCGAGATCCCAAACGAGTACTAAGTGCTTAACCCCTTCACATCTATACAAAACCCCCCTGTGTTTTAGTGGCGTGGGGTGTGGTGTGGCCGCGCCTCCGTCGTCTGCTGCAAGCAAACCTATGACGAATACTTAATAGCTGGTATTTATCTATAAACAACTCATGATCAAATACGACGTAGAGAAGCGTGACAGCACGTTAGTCGAGCGTCCGCGAGATTTTGTAGATTTTATTTGGATGTCAGATAAACCTTTTCCATTTCCAAAAGTATAAAAGGTGTTCGATTACGTGAATTCATATGATTATGTAAGCACGGATCGCTATCAGTGAGTCCACGTGCCAATCGTAAGCTCAGGCTTATTCTGAGCTTAAAACATTTCTCGAATAAAGCACTTTCAATCTCATTTGACGCACTGATCTCACGGTAATGAAAATACTATACAATAATCAGCGAACGGAGAGCGATAGACATTTCTTCTCCTTCATATTTCGCCAGTTAATGAATTTCAGAGAGTTTTCTGAGTTGGGAACGCTTAAGTCTGCACGGGTAATTCAATATCAATTCACTGATACAAGCAAAAATGATTCCTTGGACAAAATCTGCGCGTGAAAACTCTTCTCGTCATGAGCCATAGTTTCAATCATGAAAGGACATTTTGTGCGTCTGTTGATTAGTCAAATGTCAGCAAATAATGAAAATGTGTGCACCCAGACGGCCAAAATGAAGCTGTTTCCTTTAGTATATGTCAGAATCAAATCTTTTTGACGTATGCTGTTGGGAACAAGCCGGTCTGTCCATTTAACTCACCCTCGGTCCATCCACTCCCATCCGTATCATCCTGGATTAACACGATCTTGTCACCCGCATGTAAGGTCAACTCACCTTCATCGTCAGCATTGTAGTCATAGATTGCCTCTAGATACTGCACGCGCTTTGCACCACGTTTAGGGGCCACTGAAGGCCCCACCTTCTTGGTTGATTCCTCACTTTCCGAAACCTGTGGCATTTGCGATATCTGCAAGTAGCTTGTAGGAACAAGCCCGGTCTGACCTGCGGATCCGCTGACCAAAGTCCAGCCCAGGCCATCGTCTTCCTCAACCACTGAAAGTTCCTCTCCTTGCAGAATACTCAACTCATCATCACCAGATGCATCGTACGCGTACATGGCCACTGCGGTTGTGTGTGCGGAAGCATTGGCGTGCAGAGAAATGCTCTTATTTCTCCTCAAACTGAATAAGCCACCCAATTTGGTGCCATTAGAATTACTAGTGATATTGCTTGCGACTGTGTGGATCAGCTGCGCGTCGTGTGCCATCGACTCGGACGCAACAGGCCCGGATTTATTGCTCTTGAACATACTAAACCGCGACTTTTTCTTAGTGGCAGTTTCGTGGTATGATAAGTCTTGATCACCGGCAAAATTCTGAATGATTTCAATCTCCACCTCCGACTTCACCCTGCCGGAATCTTCCTTCATGAACTTCTGAAGAAGCGTTAGGGCGGTATCTAGTTTCGCGTCGAATTTGAGCGTATGCATGTCCTCGCCACTCTTTCTTTGTTGTGCTATTTCCTCGAGTTTCTCCTTGGCCAAAAGTGTCAGTTCTTTTAGAACTGAGTACGCGTTCAAGCTCGCATTGAGGCGCCGTTTCAACTCGGTGAGTTCTGGTTCCTTTACCACTAGCGACTCGTCGTCGTGCCAGAAAGCACACGGCACGAACTGGTAGTCAGGAGGTTCCTTCCAGGCAACAGCATTGTGTTTGATGAACATTGCCGTGTCTAATTTTGGATTGTTTTCCTCTATCGTAGTATCGATTTCATGTAGTAGCTCTTTCACTTTATCGTTTGAGTTGCGCTCAATAATCAGCGCGTTCTTCAAAAGCTTATTGAGAATGCCCACTCGTGATTCATTCAAATCCTGGTAGTAGTCGAGCAATTCGGGCAAATCCTGGAAGAAGTACTTATCCTTAAGCCTATTGGCAATGCTGAGTTTAATCAAGTAGCTGTTTTTCCCGTTATTCATATCGATTTTTTTATCCTCTAACTTCGCCATCGCCTTATCGCTGGCGGATTTCTCGGTTTTCTGACGCGCGTGCTCGGTGCTCTGACACAAGTTATCGTAGACCTTTTTTGCCTTGGCCACTTCATCATCCACCGCAGATTTCTCTGCCGTCAAGAAATCGTTAATCACGTCCACGTGCTTGGCGATTTTCGCCAGTTTTACCCGCAATTTATTCAAATTGTCGCAGATCTTGCTCTGTATCTCAGTGCCAAACAGGTCCCGCTCCCGCGCAATCGCTTCCGTTTGCGATAACACTTCTGTCCAGAGCACCACCAGGGCACTTTCCAACGACCCGGGCGTGATTTGAGGTTCGTCTCCTACCGATAAGCCCGAAGAGTTTTTCGCTTTCTTATCGAAATGCCGCTTACACAAATCCTTGAGTTTTGTCGAGTACTCTTTCTCCAAAAGCGCCCGCTCTCGGTAGAAGCCCTCGAGATCATCAAGCCAGTTTATACCGTTGGCGATCCATTTATCGGTAACTTTATATGAGTCCTTAAGCTCATTGCCAATGGATAGATCTTCCAACGACATTAGCGGATAGCTGGTATATTGTTGAAATATTACGGTATATTGCAGCTGGTGGATGGACGCGCCAGTGGACCATGATTAGGAGAGGTGGTTCGCGGGGCGGTGCTGCGGCATTATGTGCACACTTGCGACCGTTTCCAATGGAGTTGCCGGGTAAGGCTGGTAAATTGGGGAGTCTTCACCTTTCAAAAAAAAAAAAAAGAATTGATCAAAGTAAAAAGTTCAATTGTGTGAATCCAATCGAAATCTTTTTTTAAAAAAAATGGCCTTTTCGTTTTTCTCTTTTGGTGAGGCCGAATCCTTGGCTAATAAGCATGGCCTTCATCTAGCTCATCAAAAATTGATCACGTCGAATATTCTGCCCTCGTTGAAGCAGCCTATATGATCTAATTTACTGAGATTTTAGTTATGGTCGTTTTTCTGAAAGATAGAGCTGAAATGAAAAGTCAATTTTACTTTCGGTCAAGTCCTCTCACTGTACTGCTGACTTTCTTTGCCAGTAATGGTGAAGATGAATCGATAAAAAAATGAAGTATTCAAATGATGCAATCATACAAATCCAGTAGCCGACTCCAAAAATAGCAGACAAAAGTTTGCCTGAGTCTCACGTTTCAGAAGGATATGCTCGTTGCTCGAGCCTAAAATGCGCGTGAAGAGATAATGCTGGAATCGTGGGTTGTGAGACGAATCTTTTTCGTTCAACTGCAGATTCATAAATCTTGCATCAGCATCGTCGAATTTCAACTTCGAGTGCGCTTTTAAATTCTATAAAGAAATACCCAAATTTCTTTTTTATCACACTGTGCTTTCGAATAAATATAGTTGCTATTTTTTCAGTGTGACGCGAATATGCACGCTAACGTCAACAACTACGCTTCGGTTTCGAGCGCGGAGGGGTTTGAAGACCTTCTCGGCAACTTCGGGCCACGAAAGGGAATTCATCGATGGAAAATTCACATATTTAAACCGCAAACTTCTGAAGATTTAGTTTTGTGAGTCTGCTCTGTATTAAACAAGCAAACTTTTTTGCTCTTTTTTTTCTTCTCGACCTTGAAATTCCTGAAACACTGACGGAGTTCCGCGCGTGGTTTTTGCATCCACGTTGATTGCTCCGGCGAGCCCAGCAACCAGCGGTGTTCGACAAATCAGACGATCAGGTTCGTAACGTTGAAAACTTTAATCGACGGCTTCAAAATGTCGGGATATCTTCTTCGTAATATTTTCTGATACTTTCTTTTTCTCTTTTACCATATGCTTCATCAGATCCTAAGAGACTCCTTCTGGGGTACGGTCGCGTACGCGGTTTCCAACAAAAAAGTGTTCAAGTATCGCGAGGAAAAGTATACTTTCGCCGAGCTTTCGAAATTCAAACATCAAGTTCACGTTGAAAAACGTGAGGTCCCGGAACCTGCTGCCAATCGCCACTTTCTTGGTGGTGTTTTGCACTTCCAGGACTCGTCGTCTTCTGAGGAGAGAACTTTGATCGATAATGATCTCATTTTCATCAATTGGGAAGGCGAAAATGACCCTGATAATCCTCATAATTGGCCGCTATATTATAAGGTGATTTTCGTGTGCAAAATCATCTTATTGACTTCCTTAATCTATATGTCAGCCGCCATTTATACTCCATGTATAACTACCATCATGCAAGAAATGCAGATTAGTAGGGCCAAAGCTACTTTGCCATTGACGCTTTTCGCTATTGGCTACGGAATTGGCCCGATGATCTTTTCGCCGTTATCGGAAAACGCTCGTTTCGGTAGAAACACCATATACATCGTCACCCTTTTCATATTTTTCATTTTACAGATCCCCACTGCTTCGGTCACCGATATTACGTCCTTGACAATACTACGCTTTCTCGCGGGCTTGTTTGCCAGTCCCGTGTTGGCAACGGGTGGTGCAAGTATTGGTGACGTAATCTCAAGTGAATATATGCCCATGGCACTTTCGTTTTGGACCGCAGGCACTTTTTGTGCGCCTACTATTGGACCTATCATTGGCGCCGCTCTTACAGTCGCAGGAGGCTATCACTGGCCATTCTGGTTCATCTGCATCGAGTCCGGCGTCCTCTTCTTGATTCTCGGTTTCTTTCTTCCTGAATCGTCTGGAAAAGCGATTTTGTACAGAAAAGCCAAGCGATTGCGGGCACTCACTGGAAATGAGAAAATTACTAGCATTGGCCATATTCAAAACGAAGAGCAGAATTTAAAAGATGTCATCTTAGAGTGTCTATGGCGCCCATTTCAGATAACCATGCGCGAGCCCGTGATCTTGTTCTTTGACGTGTATATGGGCATCATATACGGTATAATGTACCTCTGGTATATGGCGTTTCCCATCGTGTTCATTGACACTTATCAGTTTTCCACTGTTTTGGAAGGCGTAAGTTCTCTTTCCCTCACGGTTGGCTTGTTTGTGAGTGTAGTCTTGCATCTTCCTGTGGTCTACTATAGAACCACCAGAAAGCTTCGTCACGGCCAAAACATCCATCCCGAAATTTACTTGCCGATGTGTATTGCTGGAAGTTGTCTTTTGCCGACAGGACTTATAATTTTTGCGTGGACCTCTACAAAATCGGTGCATTGGATAGCCCCCATGATCGGGGCAGGAACCTATATGTGTGGGTCGTACATTGTATTCCAGACCTTGTTCAATTATATGGGCATGTCGTTTCCACGATACTTGGCTTCGGTTTATGCTGGAAACGGGCTCCTTCGGTCGATTATGGGAGGTTGTTTTGCCGTTTTCGGGACCCCGATGTTTACTAATTTGAGCACGACGAAGTATCCCGTTGCCTGGGGAACAATGATATTGGCGTTCATTACAATGTTTTTAATTCTGGTGCCCGTCCTTTTCTATCTCAATGGCCCCAAGCTCAGAGCGAAATCAAAGTATGCTGATTGAGATTGGCATTTGAACAGAAATCATGGTGTGAGAATATCAAGAGCATTTGCACCCATTCGCAGCCGGAATCTCTCATCAAAAAAAAGCTCAAAATTTGCATCAGATCTGATCAATAATGAGCTTTGTGTAAAGCTCATGTATGATTAAATCATCAAGAAAATGTATCTTGATATTTTAACAAAATTAGGTTTGTATATACAGTTTTAATGAAGCACAACACTTATACGATCGCGCCCAATTTGCAGCAGTGAGAATCGCACCCAGTTTATTCGAGACATAAGCTCCAGGCAGAACAAACGATTTACAATCATAAAAAAATGCGTAAACTCAAATGATAGATTTTAATCCACGAGCAAATAGGATCCTTGTCTACCTCCCGTTGTAATCCACTCATCATAATGAAGTCCTCTTTCCATAATAGAAACACAAAAATAAATAAAACCAAATTCCTTTTCTCTTTCAACTAACCTTCCTTCACTTTTCAAAAATCCTTTTTTAAAATAAATCGGCATAACAGATCTCAATTCCCAGTGGTAGAACAGAAAAGAGGAATGTGATCACGGGGGAGGCGTAGTGGCGCGCGCGGTTTTTCGTTATCTGGCTGCGGTGCACTAACCGGCCGACCACAACCTCACGATCCATCTCCACATCTTACTGCCCTCGCGCCTGCGTTCGACATAAAACCAGGAACATTTTCTCTTCTAGTTGCCTCGCTTTACCTTTCAATTATCAAGGGCAATCTGCAAGCGTCCGTAAATTTACGCGCGTACACCTCGGACCGACCCCCTCTCTCCAGATCGGGCCATCTCTAGCTTAACGCCCTAATCCTACCGACGTTGCCGCTCCCGAGGCCGTCTGCTCGTACTCTTGCCGCCCTATTTCGAGTCCGGTGGCCACGCCGGCTCCGCAAGAAACCCCGTTCGCTGAAGCTCCGCCTCCTCCGCGAAGTATACCGGGACTATCAGGCGTTCCGCGGGCCCAAGCTCGGTTTCTGGGCACGCGCCGCCATGGCCTCAACATTACGAGACCCGTCCAAATTTGGCGTGGGTGTCTCACATGACCCGCTCACGCCGTCATCAACGAGGTCGGTCCCAGATCAGACCGATATCTCCGTCTCCAGTGATCTATCCCAGGATGCCACACTTCGGCCGCAAAGTTCACGCCGACAACGGCTTTTGGGGCTCGCCCGTGCCACTAGAGATACTTACATTCCACGTCTCGCTACGCTGATGACTCTGCTCGCGTCAGGGGTCGCTCCACGATCTCTGGAAATCATCTACGACGAGTTTGGGTCCCCAATAGTGTTTCCTAGCGACACCACATTCACGATATTTCCTTCATATACTCGTAAGGTCTCTGCCGAGTCTCTGCCTACAGGCCAAGCCGGCTACCTTGTCAGTGTACGAGGGTGGATGTGGTGTCCGGGCCTCATGACGCGTAAAAACCGGCTTGTGCTCTCACTTGCGAAGCAGGTGACGAAAGGCCATTCCTCACGAGCCGCTCAGGTTGCCGTTGACCGACTCACAGACTCACGTGACCTCCGGGACCGTGATTCTTGGGACGACACCAACGATATCGAGCTGTCAGTGTCCTCCGATGGAGCGAACAGTTATACCAGCGCGAATTCCGCCCTCAGTGAACTCGCCAGCGTAGATCAGCTTCTCAAAGATCGACTCGCGGCATTCATCGCGCGACTGATCGCAAAAGCTCATTTACAAGTGACTGTTGGTGCACGTGACCCCGCTACCACCAACGTCACTGATCTACGTAAACAGTCGCTCTTTACCGATACTAGCGGCCACTTCGAATGTGACATTTTCACCCCTTACGAGCCCTCGGTGGTACAGGTAACTGCTCAGCATGATGACACGATCACGTGTTGCCGAGAAGTACACATCATGCCTCTCTCGGGGTTCGGTGTCATTAGCGACATCGACGACACCGTCAAGCTCACGGGCGTGATTGGTGATAAGCGGGAATTACTCGCAAAAATCCTCGTGGGCGAGATTCTGGGTTGGTCGATCCCTTCCGTGGTCACGTGGTACCAGGATATGTTCACCCGACTCGGAGCGACTTTCCATTATGTGTCCAACTCTCCGTGGCAGCTATTCTCTCTCATAAATCAATACTTCGACTCTGTACGGCTTCCGCGGGGCTCTGTTCACTTGAAACAGTACTCTGGAAATATCATCACATCGCTCATGGAACCTTCGTCTTCACGAAAGAGCGTCGCTCTCCGCAAAATCTTACAAGACTTCCCACACAAGAAATTCATCTGCATCGGCGACTCCGGTGAGCAAGATATGGAGGCGTACGTGGAACTTGCGAAACGTAATCCTGGTCGCATCGCGGCGATTTTCATTCGAGCCGTTCCTAACTCGTTCTCTAGTATAGATGACGCCAAGGTGTTGTCCGAGCTTCAGTGGATGGCCACCGACTGGGCCCTGCGCCAGGAAAGAAAGCCCAAAAGAGAAACGGGCTCTGCGCCGGATCTTATTGACCTCGGCGACGATGCCACCGCTTTTGAACGAGCCCGCAAACTTCCGCCTATGGTGCCCCGCAAACCTGCACTGCTAAAAGGAAACGCCTTGCGCAGACTTCCGCCGCTTCCAGAACGGCGATACATGAACTCCAACGACAACCCTGGCACTGATGGTTCGGCAGTAGCGTCGGACGTGCTCAATCTCAACAATCTGGATACTCAGCTGGACGAGACGTTGCTTGGAGCTCGCACGCCTCTGCCCGCATCTAAACTGTCTGAGCAGCCCCCACCTCCGCCACCTTCACGGCGCCGTAAACCGCCCCCGGATAGTCCCGAGCCCTCAGTTGCTTCAGATTTGGGCCACTTGGGCAAGAAGGCTGGTGAAAGTCTCGCATCTCTGTACCGTGTGAACGAGTTTTTCGAGCTTGAAGATGTCGACCCTAAGGCGGCCGTGTGGATCCAGAGGCTTCAGGAAGCGTTTCACGATCTAGATGCTACTAATACCAAACTCGCGTTCTTTGAGGACTCCGATGCCGACTTTTTCAAGAATGCCCTCAAGGATCTATAGCGCCGTTGCGCCAACAAAAATTTCCGCGGCCTACGGAGCCTAGAACGGAGCTACATGTGACGATATCTTCAGGCCTAGAAGGCCATTGTGTATATTACATTTCTAAAGTCATTGATTATCCGTGATAACCAATTACCATGCTATTTCCCCGTATCATGCACCCTCAACCTTCTCCTCCACCTTCTCACTAACCTCCTTCTTCTCAGACTCCTTGTCGGCGAACGCATCAAACAGCGGGCCGTCACCGTAATCCTTGAACTCTCCGCCATCTTCTGGCAACGCCTTTCTGAACTCGGACAAGTCCATCTCGTCACCCTGGTCGTTTTCTTCATCCTGGTAGAATTTGTCAGCGTACTTCTTGATCAAAATCTCTCTACCTGTCAATTGTTTCTTACCGGATTGTTGATCCTTCTTGCGGTCCTCCTCACGCTTGGCCTGCTGTTTCAATTTCCACGCTTTGAACGTCTCTAAAGTGATCGGCGTAAACAGGCTCTTGTCCAATCTACCTCTCTCCAACTCAAGGAATTCTTCTAGAGTGATCTGAGGTTCGGAGTCCTTGGCCAATCTTTCTAGTCTCTTCTGCTCCTTTGTCTTCAACACGAAGCCTGGAGGAAGCGAATGTCTGTACATACACTCATTTCCACCGTTGGGGCAGGTCCAGAACCAGCCGTACTTGTCGTTTTCCACCGCCTCAATAAAGAATTTACACACCTTCTCTGTTGTCGTCTTCGGGTTACCGTGTTTCGACAAAATCACCTTTCTCAACTTCTCCTCATCCCAGCTGTCCATCGTATCTTCTTCCTTCTCCGCTCTCGCGTCCGTATACAAATCCTTCTTGGCATCTTTTCTTCCTACCTCGGGGTTATGAGAAAATTTACACTTTGGTCCTTTCGTGCAAACACCTTGCTTGAAAAACTCACAAAGGATCGATTTCGGGTCGACACCAAAAGGCACTTTCTGCTGCTGGATTCCAAAAAGCTTGGCCGCTTCGATTTTCGCCTGTTCAGAAGCTTTCTTTTCCTCTGCCTTTCTCTTCTGCTCTGCTTCCTTTCTCTTCGCCATTCCGCCATCAACTCCATCTTTCATCTGATTGATGTGTTGCTGGACCTTTTTCGATTTGTTCTTGTTTTTCATTCCAAATCCTTTATCCTCGGCGGCCTTGGCCTTCGCCTTGGCCTTGGCTTTGTCTGGGCCTTGTTGCTTCTTTGGGGGCATTGTGATATTTATTCAATCTTCTCTATATTGCTGTCGTCTTTTTTTTTCACAATCGCTCGCTCTTCTGCGTTTCTTCGCGTGCGCATCAATCTGCACACCCATCGTCATTTTGCGCGGCTGGCCTCTATGCTTGCGAAAACTCGTGCTGTATAAGTTATGAAGTTTATCGATTGGCAGATTTCTTCTTCCTGCCACCGCCTAAAATATTATCAAAGCGCATTGCCGCTTCAGTCGGCTCGGGCGAGATGCGCATCTCTTGGGGGCTCGGCATTCTCATCTGAGAATTGCTCAGCGGCGTAGTTTTTATCGATACTCGCGTGGGGGTGGAAAATCCGCCTGCTTCAAAGGCACTGGCCCCGTTCATTGTCGGTGTAGAATACTGCTCATTTTTTGATTTTCCAAGACGACTGTTTCTGAATGGAATGTAGGACTTTCTTGCCGCAGGTGCCTCGGGAAAACTAGACTCGATCGGGGACCCGAAATTATCGGCCAAACTGCTTCTAAACGACGTATTCGACTTGCTGCGGGCGAGACTTCTGTTGAGAATTCCCAACGCTCTCTTGTCGTAGACTTGAGGAACGGAATCGGTGGGTGATATCACATCGCTGCCGCTACTCTGCTTCGTGTCAGTGGAAAGACTGTGTCCGTGTGACTTCATGAGGCCCCTATTGAGCATCTGGGCTTTCTGATCGGATGGTTTGGTGAAGAACGAGTCGAAATCATCCAACGCAGCCCACATATTACTGAGTGATGCAGCAGGCTCCTCGCCCGTGACCGAAGCGAAGTCAACAAGGTCCGAAGCGGGCGCATAGTAATCATCCATCAAAAACTGAATATCCTCGTCGGCGAACTGATCTTTCCGCTTTTCATCTGGAACTGTAGATGTCTCCGTACACGTCGCAAAAACCGCATGGATGTTGTGTCTAGTACGAGCTGCTGTCATTGCTGGCATTGGTATCGCCCACCCACTGGCATTAGGGATGCCGAAGAGTGAAGCTGTCTGTTCATACTCCTTTCTCATTGAAGAGTTACCCATGCTCATTCGTAAGATATCCTTGTCCAATTGAGAGCCTGAAATAGCCTGGACCTCGTCCATGACCTCCAATGCAAGCTCGGCATATTCGGTAAGAAGAAGACGAAGCAACGGCGCGATCAAATCGGCGCCCATACCCACAAACTCCTCTCTTTTCAAATCGACAATCAGAAATACCATCTTCAAAATTTCGAGGACTTCTCGTTTTACCCACGGTGTCTCATTCGAAAGGAAACCAAGAAGCAAGATCAACGTCTGCGCTTCGTATTCTGGGAAAAAGTATGTTCTGAGAGATGAAATCGTTTGCATGAGAAATTCTTTCTTAGACCGGAATTTATTCTTAGCAAGCGAGTTCATGATCCTCGCCAATCCCAACTGATTTCCATTCGAGGCCATTTCACTAATGAATTTGCAAGTCTCCTCGAGCTCGTAGGAAAATACACCCTGGTCCATGGCATGCAAGAGCCTGGGGAGATTGAAAATGAGGGACGTGAATAACCGACGATTACCTGAACCAATAATATGGCTATCTTTTAACTTGTTGAGCTTGTCAAGAAATTTGAGTGTGGGCTCCCAAGCAGTGGTAGATCGAAGTCCAACCAATACGAGCTCTTGAAGTCCCTCGAACTTGCCTTCCCATTTAGGAGGGAACGTCGCCACTAAACACGAAATCGTGTCTGGCGCATTAAGATCGATCTTGGAGATAAATTTGGATATCGTGGAAATAGTCTCGATAAATTCATGCTCGTGAACGGTACTAAGACAAGCAACACTTGACCAAAAAAGTTGCGGAAAGTCAATCAATTCACCTGAATCTAATTCAGCAGTGATGGCATTCATGGTCATTAAAATCTGCATGGCGAATCCTTGGATATCCTGTGAATCATCCGATACAGTGTTGGAGAGTCGATTGAGCATGTCCTTGAGCATCGGCTGGTCCAAAAATGTGAGAAGAGACCGAAAAACTTGAAAAGAGCGACACGCAATGTGCCTTACCGCACAAGATGTGGCCCACTGCAAGGATATCCTGCTCCAATCTTTTTGCAATGTGGGAGCCATTGGTGTGAATAGCTCGAGGATAATTCTGACCATAGAATCCATGTTCTTCGGGGTTATTCCACCTTTCTTGTCACTATTAAGATCATCGTAGGTCCAGAGACTGTGTGAAAAGTCTTTCTTTCTAAGCGATTCTAGTATTTGCCTGGCCTTGGGGTGTTCAGGAACTATTGAGTGGATTGCGTGCATAAGCAATGCAATTGCTTGCTCCTGGACTAAGGGAAAGTAGTGGTCTGCAAGAGAAAAACACATATGTAATAGAAGCGCGAGATGCTTCACGATCATTTCGTCATTTGATCTGAAAAGATCCACGAGAAAGATCATGGATAATTGACCGAGAGAGAACGCTGATTCTTTTGAACTTGAAGGAAGAGCAACGGCCAAATTGGCCGTGTATGGGAAATGATGGTCCTCCTCCTCGATCCCGGACACCTTAAGCTGCAGTGGGACCATTGCTTTTGGTTGTAAGTTCGATATCAATTTTTCAATCGTTGGTGATGAGTCGGGCTTTGCAAAGACGAGGTAAGCTATCACTTGTCTTGAATGAGAAACAAAGCTAGGATTTCTCCTCTCCAAACAGTTTCTTATGATGTATTCGAAGATAACATCGAAGTTCTGAGGATTCGTACCCAACGCCACCCATAAAGCCTCGACCTCATTCGATATTGTCTTTCCAAATTTGACTGTAATCTCGAATAAGTTATTCAACACCATCCTCGACGGAGCGTCTATCTCGCTCGCGGCCGGCTCGAGCTTATCGATATCTTTCAAGTTCGGCAGACTCATACCTATTGGAACTTGATAGGTGAGAACAACTTTCTGAACCCATGGAAGCAAGCAGGCCAAAATGTCTCGTCTCGTTGGATTGTCCACGACATTGAAGTATTTTGTCAAATAACTGATGTAGACAAATGCATCGTCTATATGACTTGATGCCAACTTCATCGAAATCTCAAACAAGACTTTCTTGTATACCACCATCGTCGAGCAGCACACGCTTTCGGTAAACCTCTCGATTTCTGCGCTCTTCAAAAACCTGCTTTCAATGAACATGATGCATTTTATTGCTGCATACCTGATTGCGCTATTATCTGTGCCAACCAAGAACGTGGATATGATGAAAATTTCATACGGCATCGTTTTGATTTCTCTGTGCTTGATAAAAGAATCAACAACGAGAGTAAAATACACTTCCCTTACTGATAATGAATTTTTCGAGCCGTAACACTGGACTAATGCTTCACTCATAATCTCGTCGTTATTGATGTTGTGAGCGAGAATGTTTCTCAAAGCATCGTTTCCAATCTCTTGCACTTTCGGCACATCCGATGAAATAATCTCATGGACCCAAGTCATCACACCCTTTATGTCAAACGACATCACGGCCGTCTTGCCGGGAACTGAAAAGGCTTGTCTGAGAGCTCCTGAGCAGATCGTTGCCATGCAGCTTAACGCTGCAATTTGAAAAGACTTCTTCTCGAGCTCCAAAATAGCGACGGACGTCGCGGATTCCTTGGAATTACTAGCTTTTTCCACCATGATACCGTACCTTTCGTCTAGTATCGACCTAGAGTCACCAAAACCGCACCATTCCTGCAAAAAATTATAACAACCAATTCGTGCCTCGAAGGGGAGCCATTTGCTCAGATCTGCTTGTTCTTTCAAACCGACGAATACACTCTCCAAGAAGAAGCTGAAATAGAACCTGAGTCTTTGAAACTCCGGCAGAATTTGTATGGCAGGTACGGACAAAAAGCTCTTCAAGTTTTTCGTGATCGATACAAGGTTGGCAACTGTAGCATCATCGGAAAAAATAATCGGGCTTTTCCTGAAACGATTGGTGATGATGCTCAAGATATGAACAATTTCTATTCTCACTTTGTCCTCCAACAAATCGCGATTCTTGGTGTTGAGTTCCCAGTCATTCATTGACGCAGGAAGATTTTCTGTGAATGTTTTAAAGGTATTGATGTTGATACAACTCAATCCCAAGACCACAGCCTCCCTTATCATTGGAAGTGGCAGTTTCAAAAGGGGCAAAACCATTCGGAAAATCGATTTTGCGCTGGTAATTTTTTGATGCTGAATGTACATCGGCAACGACTTCTTTCGACCGTGTCCAGGTTGAGTGGGTATTGAGATCTTTTGCTCATTTGTACTTGTCAAGGAAGAGCAGGCAAATATCAAGTAGAGTCTCCACTGATTTACCAATACCTCAGGAGGGCTGGAGTTCGAGTATCTGTTGAATATTGACGAGGTAAAATTCTTCGCAGACTCAGAAAATGCCACAACAGATTCGTACATCTGCACCAAGCGTACACAGACAATTGAGCGACATAATGCCACAGGCATTGGACACTTTTCAAACAAAATGTCGAGCAAGCGAGGATACACCCTGAACCAGATGGTAGAATCTATACCGTGATCAGATGACGCGAATTTGAGAAGCACACCTCGCTTGTTCTTTATCTTGCTCAAGCGCGTTCTCTCCGGTACACTCAATTCTTTCTTGATTGGTTTGATTAACTCGAGCATGTCCGCATTCTCAATATGATGGATTAAGCGTGAGCCCTCGTCAGCCACAAACTTCGATGATGAACGAGAATGACCCCGGTGAGAACTTGCACCCGATTTCGCTGGAGAAGCATCCTTCTTGTCTATCTTATTATAGATGGACTGGTCAAATTGCTCTACTAATTTCAAAACAGCGATTGCCAACAGGCGCTTCGTGCTGTCATCTGAGCAAAGGAAAAAAAGTCCGTTACCCTCTACTTCCTCGATGACGGTGATGATATTCTTCCATTCCAACTCTTCGTAAGGCTTCAACTTATTGGTCGGCAAGTCGATATTTGTCAAGTCGGGAGCCTTGTAATTTACCTGATAAAGGTCATTTAGGACTCCATCGCTCAATGGTTCTGTATCAGGGTCCAATTCATTTGGCTTCTTTTCAATTTCAGAAACCTGTCTCAACCAGCATTTGAGCAATTCGACATAGATTCGAAGGAGCTTGATGAAAACGTCCGAATTGAAGTAATCCGAGTCATAATTTGGCCCGGGCTTTTCGGTGATTCTGAATGCAATACGGGCGTACACAGTGAGTATGCTGCCAGCAGACTTACGCGATGCCAATTTCGCAAGCGAAATTATCGCTGAGGATGCGATCAGGGGAACATCGTGGGTCGCGTTTCGAATAAGAATATCAACAAGATTTTGTATCGACATTTCCTGTGAGCTGCCGCCCTTGTCGAGAGAGAGAGGATTGGATACCCACGTGTATCCATCTATTAACTCAGAAAAGAGGTCTGTAAACACATCTCGAGTATCCTGGTATAAATCGATCCCAAAAGAAAAAGTCGACAAGGAAGTGAAGGACTTCGATGCGCCTGCGCTCAAATAGCCCGACTCGTTTTTCGTCCGTAGTACCGAGCCATACTGTTGATCGACAAGCTTAAGAAGCACCGAAAGTGCTCGGCTAATCTCTTCATGCGCTGCAAGATTCTTGATTTTTGTCTGTTCAAACATAACATTGCTCCATTTGTGAAATGGTGATCTTTTAGTGGTCTCGAACAATGCTTTGAGGGACTTAGTGGATGAGCGGGCATCAGAGTTGAAAAAGTGATCGTTCTCGAATTCCTCGGAAGGAAATTCAGGTCTCTCGCCCGATCTGAAATCTCTTAAGCATAAAGTGTATGCGTGAATCACAAGGATTAACTTTTCCGGCGAGGCGCTTTCCAAGCTTACTCCATTGAAACTCGATCTGAGCAATTTCAATATCACATTATCCACGACATAATTGAAGTGCAGAAACGATACAATACGAAGGATCTCTGCTATCGCATTGATGAGATCCATGTCATGCACTATCCACTGCTGTTTTTTGCCTATAACATTGGGACCAAAAAACAACAAGTCAAATAATCTGTCCAATTTCTTCACGGTGTTATTGAGCGTATCGGGAACTCGGTTTATATACACCCACACCAATCTGGAAATGCACAACATGAATCTGGTCTTCATCGCTGTTTCTACTTTCGGTTTAAGCCGGTACGCGTTTGTCTCGATGAGCTCGAACCACGCGCTGCTAAAGAGATCCTGTGGACTCACTGAAAGTGCCGACGTCATCAATATCAATGCAGAGTCGCCGTCTGGAAAGGTCGCGACTTTCCCGTTACCCTGGCCATATTTCGTGGCACTGGTAGCGTTCTGTGGGGGGAAGGGCGTGCTGTAGCAAAGCTTGCGGGCTTTTTTGAACATTAAATTGATTGCATCGACCCATATCGGATGATTTGCCTCTGCAGTGAGCACGGACGCCAAGGGAATGATCAAGCTGCTCAAAACCTCGGCGTATGCGAAAACGATGGTTGAATTTTGTGCCTTGCAGAAGAATTTGGTCAATGATTGAATGAATTCGGCACTGTCCTCGAAACTTTCGAGAGGATAGTTAGTGAGGCGTAAGTAGCGCATGCCATGAATGAGAAGATGAATTTTCGGCTCATCTTCGTGTGCCACCACTATGGGAACTTTCTCGAGATCAGCAATAAAACGGTCACTCACGCCTACAAACCGCTTTTCCAGCATGAATCCCAAGAGCTCTGAAAAGAGATTCCAATTCGCCAGACGCACGAAAGATTCGCTCGTGGCCACGGGATCAGTGGTCTTGAGCTGATTGTACACAATCTCCTCCAACTTGCTGCCAAACTCGGCGCCGAGCGCAGATTCGGGTGCTTGTTTTACCACCTCAATCAATACCCTACACAAGATGTAGATCAGCGCCAACGACTTTTTTTCTGCCTGAATCGCAGTAGTGCGTGCATGTACAACTCGCTCATCAGTGTTCTGTGACACACTTGGCATCATGTTTGCCGTATTGGGGTTGATGGAAATACTGTTGCGGGCCAACTCCTGAGGACTTTTGGATTCCTGTGGCGTGAGCGCCAGGGTCGACGCGTTGCGGCGGTGTGCCAACTTTGATAAGCTTTTTGTACGCATAAGACTGAGACTACGTTTGCCGCGGCTTATAGGACCCGACGGCAGTATTTGCGGCCGACTCACTGGTCCTTCACTATTGTTCAGCACGAGAGTATGCGTGCCCGAAACCACCCGCTGCAGCACAAACACCTTCTCCAACTCCGCAGACGCCAAGGCTGCGACCTCGCTTTTCAGCTTTCGCCAAAACATTACGCTGTCAATCACCTGCTTCGGTTTACGTTTTGCAATATGGCCCATCAGCGAAATGATCTCGTCGAATTGGGGATCGACACCCTCGGCTAGCAACTCGATAATCGGAGGTTCCTGCAGGAGTGGACCATCAATACACATGTTGAGTTTACGTTCGGCGTGGCGCACAAACTGCGTAAACATTATATGTAAAGTATACTCCGCTGGACTCTTGGCCTCGGTTGCGCTGAGCTTTTTCATATGATGAAACTCCTCGCCTCGCGGTAATACAAATGTCATAGATTTCTTTTGTGAAGGGGGCGGAAGTTGCGGCAGCGGCTCGAGTTTCGGCACGCTCTGGGACATTGGCGTCATGAGCGACCGAGCAGAATAGCTCATTTTTGGGGTGGTGAGCACCTCCTCGGACTGCACGTGAGCCTTTACTGGATTAGGAAACGGTAAGATGTCATTTTTAAAATTACTTTGGTCGGGCGTCGCCACCGGTATCATATGTGATTTGTTATGACCCGCCTGCATATGGACGGGTCGGGCCTGTTCATACTCGACCACCTGCGGCTCGACGTCTAATTCCCGGGCATATTCGGAAAGTTCAAGCGAAATATTGGATTCATCGAGTTCAGGCGGTCTCAGTGAGATCATGAACGCACTGGTGTTCTGATAAATGTCCGGGCTCTGTATGCCGTCCGGGGCCGCCAAAACACCTGCACTCTGGAAGTTCTGTGGAGGCAACGCTTCGCTACTAAGACCAGCGTTATCGAAATCATCCTCGATATTTTCATCCACCTCGGAAATCCGGTCGATGTTGGCCTGTCTTGCGTCGAAATGGACACGATCGAGATCGAGCGGGTCACGTGACCCTTCGGCATTGTCGACATGCTCATACCGTTGAGTCTGCGCCAGAAAATATGTATCTGCCGCTAATGGTGACTGCATTGTGTGCACGAGCTGCGGAAGCGAGATATATGGCAGCCCGGACCCTTCATAAAGATTGATTGGCAGGTCCAAGTTCGTGGCGTTAGAAGGCGTGCGCCGATGGTGTTTCCCCAGATAGGGCACCAGAAGCAGGACACGTGCCATATCGTATGCCTCATTTAGTTGTCCAAACTGTGACTGTATTTGCTGAGGACTGGCGGGGTTCTGATCAAGATGGCTTTGGTTGTACTGTTCTTGGAGTTGTTCTAGCTCGTGCTGCGCGTACGCGGGTTGTTCCAAATTCGGAATCTCAATCATATTTTTTTGTATATGATGATATAATGAAGAAATGCTTTAATAATTCAATATATCGAAAGTTCGAGTTATTAAATGAGTGAAGTCCTGATGTAGAAGAGATAAATCTTTTCGGATCGGGCTGGATCGGGCACAGCAGCGCTGATCTCGCGGCACTGCGCATTGTTTGATGGTGCCTGGCATAAACACGGCCGGGCCTGGCTGCGGGGTGCGGCTCTTGTGAAATTTAAGGAAGAAACTCGTGACTAAGAATGGTTTAAATTAGGGAATTTTTTATAGCTAGTCTCTTTTAAAAAAGCTCATTTGTGGCTTATCACGTGAAAATCAGCGAGGGGTTACAAATCTAGAATTAGGAAATTTCAGGGGTCATTTGCCGCGGGGGCGGTGCAAATGCAACCGTCGCGCTCTAAAAAGGAAGCCCGCGGAAAAGATCATTTCCATAGAATTACCCCTTAACATATCATTTCGGAAAACCTCAAAAATTTTTTGAAAATTTCATTGATCTAAGCTAGACCAGATTGGCTTTATTTTCGTCTGACCCTGGGAATCTTGTATGCAGTGCCGCTGCAAGACAAATCTCAACTCTGGTGGCGAAATAGATTAATTTGGCTAATTCTCGCGGTGAAATCAGCAACAAGAATTTCTAACACTTCGAATATAGCTGGCGGGGCCTGAGAGAGATTTTTTGTTCTTCTGTGGTCAATTTCAATATGCGTGCACGTCAGATAAAACCTCTGAGCATTGAAGAGAACTGCAATACGACATCCATTCTCATTGACTAGTCATTTCTTACTAAGCATCAATTTCTACTATAATAATTGTTATTGTATGTCGAAACTCTCAAAGAGCGATTTCATTTCTTCGATAGAAAAAATCCTTATACAATTCCAATCTGTATCGAGAGGTCAAATAATCCCGAGTTTCCTCTATTCTATAATTATGTTCTGCTTCGCTAAGAGCTCTACTCTGTATTCAAGGATGGAGTGCTTACGAATCGATCGATTCAATGTGAACTTTGTTTTTGTCTCCGCATTCCAACCAGCGAAAGGCATTCACTCATTAACACACCCCCACGGTTGCAAATTTCGATCGGCAGAAGCTCGTTTATAAAATCGAGAATCGATTAAAAGTATAAATAATAAGTACGGTCAAAAAATCAAAACAACAGTGATTTCATCCGCCAGACTTCAAAACTTTTTTCGATCTGTGAACTCTGTACGTTGTCTTTTTCAATTATTTGGTCTTCGAAAAGGCCTGTGCGACTGCGCATTCCGATTACCGCCGCAGACCAGTCAACTTTTCCACCTTTTGGTCTAAAACAAAAAGCCCCTTATGCATTTCGCCTCATAATGACCCAAAAACTAAGTCAATCTTTCACTTCAGTTCTAGTTTTTGACAGCTCAAAAAAATCGATCAATTGACAATTGTCGGTTATCGGGTGTGCATACAATTGGCGATCGGCTCGCTATCTATCGATCGACTTGCGAAGTCGCTGCGAACTCTGTCGGAATAATTCTCCGTTAGATTTCTCCCCAAATAATCAAGATATTCAATACCATAATGTCTCTGGTGGATGATCCAACAGTACTTATAAACCAGTTTGTCGCTGCTGTGGCTTGCGATGGCGATCTGAGCGTGTTTTCTACGGAACTCGCACTGCTCATTGCCGCCAGATCGCTTTCACTTCTTGGGTTTATTCAGGCCCTTGGTCCGCACTTGACTTCGGAAGATACTACCGTAAGATTGCATGCTACTAATTGTTTGGCTGCTACTCTTCAAAGTTTGAATGAGGCATCGTCGTTAACTATACAGGATGTAACTGTGCTCTTACAATTTTTGCTTGCGAAGCTTGACGACGAAAAGTTGACCGTGCACGTCCTAAACGCATTAACATCGATAGTCAACTTCAAGAATTTCAAACCCAATGTCAACGATAATCTTGGACAGTTGCTTCAGAAATTGCGGGATTTGTACAACCCAAGAAAACACTTGGCCAAGGTCCGGTACGAGGCGTTTGTGCTTCTAGATGCCGTGCTCAACAGACACATCGATGATTTGATGGTTGTAGTGGCGCATTTTGATCTGTTTGTCTCTGCATTCATTCACATTGCCACTGGAGAGAAAGACCCTCGTAACCTCCTCTTGTCCTTCCGCTTGAACCGGGCCATCAACGAGAAGCTTTCGTTTGAAGATCGCGCATCAAGCGAACGGCACGAGCCTCTTCTCGCTGAGCTTTTCGACGTATGTTTCTGTTATTTCCCCATCTCGTTCTCCCCGCCAGCAAACGACCCGTATAAAATCACTTCTCAGGACTTGAAACTTGAGCTCAGACGCACGATCGCGTCGCAGGCTCAGTTTGCCCAGGATTCGTTTCCATCATTGTTCGAGAAGCTCACCTCGACGAATCCTGCAGTGAGAAATGATGTATTGCAGTGTCTTGAGATGTGCGTTGCGAATTATACTCCACAAATTCTTGAGCAGTACTGGGTAACGATTTGGGACGCGCTCAAGTTCGAGCTCTTGCATAACGACGTACTGATCTTCCGGCCCGAGGCCCCTTATATCGTCCCACCACAGCTGGAATCATTAGACGATACCGACGATAACAAAATTTTGATTTTCACATTGAAGGTACTCAACATGTTGGTGGCAAGATTGGCCGAAGTTGAGTCGTTCCCAGCGATGATCTCTACGGTGTCAGACGAATTAAAACCACACTGTCTGTCTCTTAACGACAAAACGACAAAACAAGCCGTAGTAATTCTCTGCGCCATGAGCTGTGCGTCTAAACAGTTTTACAACTCAGTCGTCAACTTGTTATTTTCGTTTGACGTATGGGGAAAATATGTCCGTAGCGACAGCGATGCCATGGAGGTAGATACCGAGAAAGAAGTAGATGTTTCGCTCACGGTTAGCAGACAGCGTGATTTGATCGATTATCTTGGGTTCGTGTTCACCGGAGCCAAACTTTTGGGCAAGCCCTGCGAGTTATGGAATGTCAAAGATCATCTTCTCATTTTCATGGGTCAATTGCTCCAAACACTGTCGAATCTTGAGAAAACCTTAAAGTGCAAGATTATCCTGCAACTCACAAAGTTGCTGCTGTTGCCCGGCTACCTTACCGCAGAAGAAGTAAAGTTGATCTTGAGCTGGCTCAGCGAGAACATGGCCAGCATTATCAGCAACACCTCGAATATGGAATGGTCCTCTGATATTCTTTTACAAGAGATCGTAAGTAGTGTCATTTCTATGATGACCGAGGGACCGGAGGAGATGCTCCAAGCGAACGTAAACTCGGTGATCGAGGCGATCCTTCCTATGCTTCTCGAACGTGCGTCAGACAAGAGTGTGCTTGAACTCACGAATAAACTTTGTGTCAATCACCAGTTCTTAGAGGTATTGTCGATCAGATATTTGAGTAAGCTTGCGTACGACGATATTGACAGCAACGCGTTTGGCGACATCATCGACAGTCTCACGAAATCCTTCGTACAAACACAAGCTGTCACCCCCTTTTTGACAAACTCGTGGCACACCACTTTTGTGCCGAAGTTTTTCGACACAGTTTTTAAGAAACACCGCGAGGATCCAGTTATCTTGGAGCTCGCAGGTCAACTTTTTGGCTTCATCGTGCGTTTCACGGAAAAGTCAAAACATCAGTCACTTTTCGAGAAGTACATATCTTTCTTTTTGCGAGGTGAAAAGCTTGATCATCTACAAATCCCAAGTGTTTCAGAGACAACATCTGCACAAATCACCTTGTTTAAACATTTGGTCGCCAAGATTGACAAAAAGGTGACTCTCGGTGAGGGTAATTCGAGAGAATTGATTCAGAAATTTACCTTGCTCTCACAGACATCAGATTCAAGTTTTGTAAATCTTGGCTACTTACAAGTCATTTCTCTTTTGGTGAACAAATTCACGACCCCCGAGGACGAATTCGTGACTACCATTTTCAATGAAGCATTTCAGAAAGGCCAGGATGATCTGAATTCTTTAGAGTTGGCGGTTTGGATTCTAAAGGGGTTACTTGTCAAGCTCGATCCTGCCGGTACAAAGTTCTTGGATCTTTTGGTGGAACAGCTCACAGAATCTGATGACTTAGAATATTGCAAGGCTGTTTCCAGTTCTTTCACGATCTTGATGAGCGATTTGGACATTTTCACAAATAAAGAAAATAGTAAGACGCGTATCGTGTCAAACGTGGTGAATCTCAACGCGAGACTACTTTACAAGCAGCAGATCTTTGAAAGCTTGCTTCAAAAGCTCTTGACGAGCTTTTTGAAGGACCAGACTGCCACCAGAAGAGAAATCAACCTTACCACATTAGCTGTTATTATCAACAATGTGTCTGCCGAAATTTTGAAGCCGCATTTAAGTGAGGTGTTGCCCTTGGTTTTGAACGGCTTGACAATCTACAATGCCAGTGTGCTTGAGGCGTCGTTGCAAACGTTCAAGATTATTATCCAGGAATCACCAGAATTGATCCAGGAGAACTTGTCGAGTCTTTTGAGTAAACTTGTGTTCTTGAGCACAAATAAGGTTGTCGCAGACCACAAAATGGTGAACAACGAGTCCATCCGGCTTTTGAGTTTGGACTGCATTTTGGGAGTGTTTACAAGATTGGAGTTCACGAAGATGGTGAGATATCAAGGAGCCACGCGTGCACAACTTACGGTTGGTCTTGATGACAAAAAGAGAAGCGTGAGGAAGAAAACTACGGATGTTCGCCAAGTATTGTACGAATTGGGCCGCTAAGTAAAACCTCCAAAATATTTATAGACTATTATACATTATTCATCATCCGAATCGTCGTCGAGACCCACAGGCGCCAACCCAGGAGTAAGCCCAGGGTATGATAAAGTGCCTGCTTTCACCTTTTCGGTGAAAGATGCCAATTTGGCCTTTTGCTGTCTGGCTTTCGACCGGTCGTATTTCTCGTTCGTGAGCGCCAAAATCTCGCTTCGCAACTCATCCACCTCATCTTTGATCATAGGATCATCAAGACCTCCTGCTCGTCTGACTGCGGATGAGTTTTTCTTTATTAGCTTCTTCAAGAACTTCTGTTCTTCTTCCGAGATGTTCTGCGATTCTTTGTGCGCCTTGATCACGTTGAATTTGACATTTTTATTGAAAAGCTTTTCCTTTTCTAGCTTCTTGTTAAGCTGCTTATTTTTTTTGGCCTTTTCAACTTTGTTGGCCTTTCTCACATCATCTTTCGAGAGTTTCTTTTGCGAGATTTCACGGCTGAAATGCTCTGTGGCAGTACTTCTTTTCTGAGGACCGGCCCGTGCAGCGGACCCTGGAAGCATGGATTCGAAGAGCTTGTTCATGGTCGCATGCGACCTGGCTTTCGACTGATTCGAAGAAAATGACATTATCTTTCACGGGTCGAATTACAGAAATTGCAACTCTTTACCACATAGCGATGCCTTGATAGACTGAGATGAGCATCGAGGTGTACGGGTGCGAGATAAGCCAGCTGAAGCATCATCGAACCAAGAATGCTTGCCGACACAATTCGAAAGACGTTTTTTATGGAAAAAAGCAAAAAGATTTCTGCGGATTTTAAAAGTAAAGCAAGTCCTTCTGACTTTGACAATGATGACGCTGATGAAACGAAATGAAGCGAGAAATCTGTTCGGATTCGCAGATAATTTGGACCAGACCACGCTAAATTGTGCCCAATTGTATGATGATTAAAGTAGGAATTGTAATAGCAACCTTTGGCCTGAAATTTTGGTCAAGATAGCTATTTCTGCATGCCGTTGTCATCGGTCGGATTCAAGAATTTGCAGTCGCGAGGAGCCGCGTGCGGCGGCTGGTCTCTCAATATTGGGCGGAAATAAATAAATTTCCAAATCCCAGCTCATGAGATCTGAGAGACCACGATAGAGATATCTGATTTTTGGAAAGTCTCTCTGCCGAAAAATTTTCAAAAAAGCTCAGGGTTGTCTCCGAAATTCATTCTTGATGACATCGGATTTGCCCTCTTGCCTTTGGCGCTATACTCGTCGCGGTTGAAAAGTTACCGAAAGAGGAAATATTGAGGAGCCAATTTTGCCACACACTCACCAAACACCTTAGATAAATAGCTCATGATATTTGCACTGTATACAATCCTCCAGCTAAAAGGAATTTTCGGAATTCCCTGTCATCGTAGAGGTATCGGGAGATGCCAGGGGCCGAGGCATGTCGCGTTCCGGGCGCGAGGTAAGCCCAATTCAGAATCATGTGGATTTCTCGATTTGTGGAGAAGGCCGGCGCATGCCTTATGTGCCGGAGCCAACATCATGTGAATTGTCCTCGGCACTCGTGTTAAAAGGAGTAGTTCCGCCTGATTACGAAATTACCCCTGTTAGTTTTGCTTCATACGAAATTCGTTTTTAAATTTATTTTTGAAATTCCCAGTTCATTTTTGCATACATAATAAAGATAGGTAGCCATGTCTGACTTGACAGCTGAAGGATTTAAAGCCTCGACCTTGTTCGAGCAATTGGGCGAAGGCTTGAAGGATGAGGCCACAAAGAAAAAGGCCATTGCAGGTGTCAAAGCAGTGATTGTGATTACATTGAAAAACAAAGAAGGCAAGGACCAATCGTGGGTGTTGGACTTGAAGAACAACGGCACAGTGCAAAAGGCCAGCACGGCGCCTAAGAGCGATGTGCAGTTATTGTTGAAAGATGCCGATTTTGTGAAGTTAGCTGCAGGCAAGGCTAGTGGTCAGAAGTTGTTTATGAACGGAAAACTAAAGGTGAAGGGTAATATGATGAAGGCGACCGCGATCGATTCCGTGTTCAAGTCCATTGGACCCAAGCCAAAGTTGTGATTTACGTATTTTTGTATGTATTTATGAATATTATAAATGTTGTTCGATATTAAGAAGGTTATAAGAAAAAAAAGGAGAAGTCATTTAGCTGATTTGGTATTATACGTAAATTTGAAGTATTAAAGATTTTGTTAGCTTTTTGTTGCCATCAGTATTGCACAATCTCGTTGGAAGTAGTAACCAACAAAGTATCGCTATTATACTCAACATTTACTGCCCTGAACATCTCACTAAGTCCTCCAAGCTGAGAGTACTGAAAGCCCGAGCCATCAAACAAGATCTCGACGAGTAACTCGGGGCCGTTCGACGCCACCACCTTCAATTTCGAGCTGTCAGAGCCCCATCTTTTCGCCGCGATATGATCAATGGGAAAGTTCTTATTGAGTTGCAAGTCCCAAAATTGAGATTCTTTGTTAGAATTTGGAACGTTTTCATTCAGGAGGTCAGCAAGGTGCGCAGACAAATCATACACCCTTAGGAGTCCATCAGCATATCCAGCGATAAGGTATGAGCCCTCCGTTTTGAGCGATGTCACTTCTGCTGATCTATGAAATTTGACCGCCGTTTGAAAGTGGCCCGCTACACTGAACTGCTGAATCATCCCCAGCAAATATCCTACGAAGACGTACGAGTCCTCACATTCATGTAGAAGATCGCCGCCAACGGTATTCTCCGAGGCCACCGTTTGTCCTTTACATAGAGATATACATGTAGCGGGGTCATTTTGATTGTCGATTCGGCGAAATCTTGACACAATTTTTCCGGTAGAACATTCCCACAAAAACACAGATCCATCGCGCGACGACGTGAGAAAATTCCGCCCACGGCCGATTGGCGCAATGTCCGTGATCGTTGCTTTTTGTGCCGCAAATATTCGCGCAGGTTGAGATTCGGTGTCGGCAGATATTGGCCACAACTTCTTTTGAAGATCCGCACCCACCGTCATCATTACTTGGGACGAAGGAAGCACGACAATTCTTAAAATATCGGCGAAATGAGCCCCGGAAATCTTTTCACATGGAAGCTTCGTTTTTGAATCGTATTGTAAAATGTCTCCTGTCTCGGTTCCCACGATCAATGTCGAACCATCTGGCGATATCGCCGACGCTGATACCCTATGCTTCAACCCGAGATTTAGGGTCGATTTGGGTGCTTTGAGAGAGTAAATGTGCTTCCCAGATTCATCTGTAATAGCTATAGAGAGCTCCAACAAGCTTTTTTTATTCACTATAATCTTGTTGGGCGGCTTTTGCGCGGCAAATTCGAGTCTGCCATTTGCCATCAGCACTTCGATGTCATAGTATTCCAGAAATTCCTCGTTCTCAGAATCTCGCCGACTAATCCAGATGACTTCCAGGGTAACCTTTCCACTTTCAACATCTTGAATTACTTCCAAGAAAGATTCCTGAATGGTTAATATGTGCATGTTCGAGATTTATTGTCGATATCTTGGAAGGGTCACGATCGCATCTGAGACAAATTTCATCGATCGATTCGTGGGGTACGCGCGCCTCGCAGCCTCACAGGTTGCAAAAGCCAGGATAGACTGCGCGCTTTTGCAACCTCTTTGCTCTTTTTACCATATTTGAAGACTTGCATGCGGGTCAGAATGAGAATTGAATCGAAAATTGAATTTTCATAATTTAATGTGCAAAAATGTGAGTTTCGTATCATTGAGTCACGATGTAAAGGGGGGATGCCTTCGATGCAGATAAGCTCGAAATTTGTCTCGGCGTGTATTCTGTTTGTCGCTCAAACAATAAATTTTCCTGGAAGCTTATTGAGTATTTAACAGAAAACTGACGAGCTCGGAAAAAAGACTATGTCAGGATAGGTCTAGAAGGCCAAAATTTATCAAAAGAGCCCCGAATATGAAGCACTTGATATTGAACCAACGGCATAAGATTCATTACTTGGGAGCCATTGCTCGAAAAAGTGATGCAAATATGCGAAGATTAAAACTCAAAATTGGAACATCCCATATGAATTAATTGCTGTGGGTACTGAGCGGTTATGAAGCCAAGGAGGGTTCCGACCAGTTTTTCCGTCCTTACAACAAAAATATTAGCAGATAGAGGTCATGAAAATTTGAGATTAACATGGAACTCAATTTTCTTTTTTGGAATTTGCCGGACTGTTTTCTAATCATTGTATCTTTTGTATGGAATAGACTCTAGTGTGGCCGGAGGCACGGATGCGTAACGTGTACTCCAGCCCGCTTATATTCACGCCCAAGACCTGATCAGTACATTTATCCAGATACGCTTTCCACATACACAAAGATGACCGATGCGTCCAAAGATGAATCGATTCAAATGTTCTTTGACGAAGAATTCAACCCGCGTGACTACGTAGACGCGCTTTTTCTGTCGATGTCCGGGCCCGACAGCTACTCTCCACAGTCTTTAAGCGCACTTAATACAAAGACCCAAGACCTCCTAACACACCTAGATTACAATACCGGCGTGCTTTTGCGGGAGCTTGAGAAAAAGATAGACACATTAAAAAAACTGCTGAGTCCAATAGGGATTTCCGAGTACGCGCTGGCGGAGGCACGCGGTATAAATAGCGGTGCTAGTGCGGAAACTAGCCGACTTCAGTATTATATCGATTCGCTCAAAAACGCCGTTGAAACGCTTAGTATTGACGTTGAATCCGTGAGGCGCGATGAAACTTCGTCAACTATCCCTGATAATGATTCTGGTGCCGATCCTATCGAGCAGTTGATTCTGCTTAAACGAGTAAAGGCCAGCATTCTTAGAGTATACCACGTAATTCAGAACGCACGTAAACGGGTCGGCGGGCCGGCGGACGGAGCAATTTCCGAAGAAGATTTCCAGACAGCAATGCTACAGTTATACGAGAACTTGCGGGGCCGGCTCCGTGAAGGAGGCCCAGAGGAAAAAGCAGAGATTGCCGAGACTGTGAAAGAACTCCGCACGTGGGTGCCGATGTTTCAACCGTTCACGCGTTTCGGACCGGTATTTGTCAAATTTGTCGTCAAAATGGAAAACGAGCTTTAACTATGAATATATTTATCATTATGCGTCTATATGTGTCTAAGTATGTCTAATGCAAATTTAGTTACTAGGCCTTCTCGCGCTCGCTAGTACCTTCTATGTGCTGCTCCGTCTCCTCTGAGCTGTCAGTGGCTTTCTCCAAGTCCGGACCCGCTCTCGCCGCCCGAGATTTCTTGCTCAACCAGCCGAATCCGGCGTAGTAAAGGAACGTGTGGAATGCACGCGTGGGGAAGATCGTCACCACCCACCAATTGGGCACGATTCTGATCACTGCTCCCACAGGAATGGATACAATACCACAGATAATCGCAGTTGCCCACATCGCTGGAGTTTGTCTGGCCACCGTGAACGCAGCGCCACCAACAAACATGATCAATACCTGCATGGCGCCGATGAGCACAGCAATGGCGACGAAGTACCAGTTTCTAAACAAATTGGCGAAAAAGTTCAAGTTTTCCAGGTTGATGCGGCCACGCACGGTGGTGACGTCAGCACACTCGTCCAATTTACGCGTAACAAACAATTTCCAGAACTGCAACCACACGAACGCATTGAATGTCATGGCGTCCAACTGCTTTTGCTGGTGGTTGTCAATGGGGTTGTTTCCGAAGAATATCTGTTTGCCGGCAAAGTGCAACACGAACGTGATGATCAACTGGTTGATCGACTGACCAAGAATCATCTTCCACATCGACACACTGATCAACGGCATTTTCCTGCCAGCAGGCTTCCGGTTCAAGAGTGCATCATCCGGCTTGTCTGTGGCCAAGGCCAATGCCGCCAACGTGTCCATGATCAAATTGACCCACAACAATTGCACCGCCGTCAAGACAGAGTGACCTTCAGTAGAGGCTACTGCAGAAACGAAAGTAAGCACACACGCGGTGATGTTGACAGTCAACTGGAATTGAATGAACTTTTTGATCGACTCCGCCACCGTACGTCCCCACTTGATCGCCTGCACAATGTCAGTGAAGTCATCGGTCATCAAGATGATGTCGGACGCCTCACGAGCAACTTCCGTGCCACTGATACCCATGGAGAACCCGACGTCAGCTAACTTTAATGCGGGAGCATCGTTAGTACCGTCTCCAGTGACAGCAACAACTTCTCCTGCCTTCTTCAAGGTGTCAACCAAAATACGTTTATCCTCGGGTGACGACCGTGCCAATACACGCAACAGAGGTGCAATCTTGGTTCGTTCAGCCGGGCTTAAAGCACGGAAAGCTGGTCCTTCCATATAAGCATGCTCATTGGACGAGTCCTCAGGGGTAAGAATATTACATCCCCGCGAAATCGCCTTTGCGGTAGTCAAGTTGTCACCAGTCACCATTCTCACTGTGACGCCTGCCATCTTACATTTCATAACCGCTTCAGCCACACCTTCCTTTAACGGGTCCTGGAGACCTACGAGGAAGTCCATCGCAAGATTCGCAGTCGAGTCGTGCTTCGACACGCTAATGTCCAATAACTTTTCTGGAAGTGCTTGGGAAGGGTTGGAAGGGTCGGCGAGCTCTGCTGGCGGCCATGACTTCACACCCGCAAAATCCTTGTGTGCCAACATAATTGCTCTGAGTGCATCGTTGGCATAGGCATCAATTTTCTCGAGCACGGCCTCGCGGTTCGCTCTGTCCATCGCAACCTGAGCGTCACTTTCGTCCTGCTGGTATGTACAATGTCTAAAGACGATCTCAGCGGCACCCTTGACGTAGAAGCGGAATCCGTTTTCAGCCTTCATCACAACACCGGCCCACTTGCGCGAACTTTCAAATGGGATCACTTGAACCACATCCGAAGAAGCGTCGCTTCTCTGATCCGCCAAGGAGGTTTGCTCAAATTGGCCAAAGCGCTCCTTTGCGAAAATCAAAAGGGCCAGTTCCGTCTTGTTGCCGAGGTAGGGCTCGGCGATCTCACCCAACAGCTGCAGCTGCTTCTCGCTGCTATGAGTCAAGTGGTAGAAAAATGATCTTTGCTTAGGCTTTTCACGCGACTTCAACGCGGCCGCCTCGTCGTAGTCAGCATTGTCGAACGCAGTGGAGTTGACGGTGATGTTAGAAAGAATGAATGCTTTGAGGTTGGAGGGGATTTTCTTTACCATGTCTACCGACTTCTCCAAGTTTTCAGTCATGCCGGCATGGAATGAGTCGTCGAAAGAAAGCGTGGAGTTGATGTAACCACGCACAATACGCATTCTGTTTTCTGTAAGAGTACCGGTTTTGTCCAGGCACACTGCAGTTGCACCGCCCATAATCTCACAAGAACGCAACACTCTAACCAAATTACCATTCTGGGCCATACGCGTGGTGGCAAATGCAAGGGCAAGCGTTACTGCCAAGGGAAGTCCTTCAGGGACGGCAACAACCACCACCGTCACTGCGACAATAAGAATGTCGACAAAGTTTTTACCCTTCTCTGCACCAGTGGCCGTGTTCAACTTACCACCGGAGGCGATGTTCACGCAAAAACGTATGAACAATACCACGAAAAGAAGAAGCGCGGCCAACGAACCGTAACGGGAGATACCCTCGGCAAGGTTGTCTAAACGAGCCTGCAACGGCGTGACCTCGGCCTCGACATCCAATGACGCCATCGTGCGACCGTGGATCGAATTAATGCCCACTGCAGTGACCAATGCGGTACCGTAACCCGAAAGCACTTTGGCACCGGAAATGAGAAATGGATCGCGGAATTTCACTACTTTGGAGCCGAGATCTTCGTTCAGCGATAAGTGTTGTTCGAAAAGTGCCATCGCATCAACAGCAGGCCATTTGCGGATAGTATCAGACTCACCAGTCAATGCCGACTCATCACACTCGACGTCACCCGAAATCAACACAGAGTCCGCAGGGACGACGTCTCCAGTCTCGATAGAGATCACGTCACCAACTAATAAGTCGTAGATCGATACCATTTGCTTCTGTCCGTCGCGATACACGATAACTTCACGGTCCTCTTTCTTAGAATTGAGTTTGGCAAACTGGCGTTCTTTCTGGAAATCATTGGCAGCACCAACAAGCACTACAATAAGAATAGCGGCGATGATGGCCACACCTTCTACCCAATCGACTTTGGGCATGGGCTTGCCTTCATCATCATATATGGTCTCGTGGCCGAAGGTTTCGTAGAGTCCTAATGCCAACGAAACTACTGCAGCAACTGCCAAAAGAATCATTACTTTGTCCTTCATAGCCTCGAAACAAAGCCTGAAAAAAGACTTGCCGATCTTTATTGGAAGTTGGTTGCGGCCGTAGCGCGAGACACGTTCCTCATGGGCCCCGCTGTCGTTACCCCCTCTTAGTCCCAGTGAAATGTCACTCTGAAGATTCTTCGCAAGATGATCCAAGCCGCCGAGCTCATGAAGCTTCCGAAGCGATTTGGGATCGTGAAGTGCCGTCAACTCCTCGGGGGTCAATGGGAAACCTGTGGGCTGAAGTGGACTATCGGAGGCCACCGAATGGTCGTCCCGGTCATCTCTAGGGACCGCCAACGACATGATGGAATGAATTATGGATGTAAATGAATAAAAAGTATAAAGTTTAAATGAATTTCGTGTTACCGATAGAGTTTGTTTGAAAGTCAGGGAGACAAAATGGTAGAGTGCCCTGGCTTATCAATGGTGGATTCGGGAATCGGGTTTTAAAATGTAGGGGCAAATGCCGATAAGACGGATCGAGAAAGTGAAAAAGCGAAATTACGGAATTTCAAAAGTGAAGAAGTTGCAAGGAAATGACACCGCTTTTATCACAGAGCCTGCCTCCGTCAGCCTTTCCAGCTTTTTCCTGATTCGACCCCATTTATCGGGAGGCTCGCTCTTTGCAGGAAAAAGCTGCCGATATTTTTCTACACAGCCCCGTTTGCAGCCGTATGGCCTGCATTCTCAGCAACGCAAGGGAGCCCCGCGCGCCCGCGCCCGCTCACTGGCTATCTCCGCCAGGTGCTTGCGCCCAGCGAAAATGCGATCCAATCCACCATGTGGCACCAAAATTTATTAGATCCGTCATTGAGAAATTAAGAAGTTAAAGAATTTTCTTGGGACACAGCCTCTTAGTAGCAAGAAAAAAATAGTTTGGTAGCGGGAACCTCACTCGACGAGTTAACCGCCATACGCTCATTTTTTCATAGCCTGTATGCCGGTGGCGCTAGCACAGACGCTGATGACGAAGTGCCGCCATTGCCGCAAACTATTCCAGATCAGAGGGATCGATACGTGACCTGTGAATTGCCACCAAATTCGCTGGAATTCCGCCCGCAAGTATATGGCTAAGTGATCATACTTTGGCTTGATTGGAAACATACTCGATAAACATAGCCCGAAATTTCTTGATTTTGGCGTTTGCCCCTTGAATTTTTCTTGTGCCAGGCGCCAAGGCCGGCACTCAGTCCACAGCCCGCGACGAGAGAGCAGTCCTCGCGCTCGTAACTCAGCTGGCGGCGGCACTAGTTGACAAAACGCGCACATGCCCGATTTGGTGCGCCAAGAAATTTGCGAGTTGATTTCTGTGTGGCTCTGAACGTGTTCCTCAATATTAGCTTTTACGCCGCAATGTTCAAATCAGGTGCACGATAGCAATTTGTTGACTCGTCTCTTATCAATGTAAGTCAGGAATGAGCGGGGCTGAGCGAGAACTCGATTTCTTGTTCATCGAGTAATCTTTAGTTTCAGGATCACGACAAGTTAGTCAAGGAATTGTCACGAACTAGTCTTACGCGGGCTGAACTGGGCGCACGAGTCACCTTAGATGACCGGCAAGGTAAATACACGTAAATTTTGGCCTTGCGGTATACGCCAGAAATTCTGACGCAGACAACTCCGCCAGATTTCAAGCCTTGTTCAAGAGGAAGCCTTGACTGACATCCAAAGGATCCCATAGCCCAGGAGCCCTCTCGAAAAAACTGTGTCTCAGATACATGGCCATTACCTTGCGAGTTTTATGTTTGCACGAACTTTTAATTTTTATTAGGAAGTTTCTAACAATTGAAAGAAAAAAAAGATTCGATAAAAAATGGTGTATGATCAATCCTTTTCATCGCATTACTAAATCAGGAAGCAACACGAGGTCTCACCGACCGGTAAGGGCTGATGACTTTCTCAAGGACAGTGTTTCTTTGATCTAACAATGGGAGTACATTTATTAAAATTTCTTTTTCAGCTATTCTTATTCCTTTCCACGAATCATAAAGTGTCATTCCGCTTTACTTGATTGCTTGACTCTGCAGAGATACAAAATTGGCGTCATACGGCATTGGATTAGTGAGTGCGGGGCCGCAAGCGCTGCGGCTTCCTACCGGAACGGGCCGAGCACTTACTCAATTATCGACAGGCTCAAGATTCTCATGCAAAATCGACGAAATGAGCTAAGTTTTATGAATGAGCGAAATTTTCTCATCCTTGATAATTCAAATCCTTGTACCAGATGTAAGGCTCAGATCTCTTCGAAACAAGTTTGGGACGCAGGCTACGCATTAATTGTTTGAGATCAGTGCCACGCGGGTGCGCGGAGCCCTGCAGTGGCTGACGCGACAGCCCAAGTCACGTGCACTGAATTCCGCTTGGGTGGACTGCAAAAATGATTTGCAAGGCTTAGCCATGCATCTTATCAAAAGATAAGAAATTTTCGCTCCTTTCTCTATACATGTGCTTCGCTGGATTTGAAATTTCAGGTGATGACTTGTTGGAGCGCACGCAGGCCCGTAGTAGCCTACTTGTGACTTATCATTCGGCCTTGACACCATTAAAGAATTATTCAACCATGTCATGGGACAAAAAGCTCAAGGTTCATTTCGACCCTCTAAATTATTGTACACGATCATTTATTATATGGTTGTTGAACATCACGGTTCTTAGGCAACCAGAGGACCCACTCGACGCGCTTTTTACATTTAAAAGATCCTCGACCAGATTTTCAGTTACACGCCTTTTTTTTGAACCAATCATCCGACTACCTGTCAATCATGATACGCTAAGCCATAAAATTCAGACAGAAGCATGAAACAACGTCTGCTTGATTAAGTCAGGGTTCGCCACGTGACCAGGATCACGCGCATGTCTCGTATGTTCCAATGGGCTCAGTTCCGCGAGCCGGACCGCGGCGACGGCGATGAACTGCATAATTCTGCGATGGCCAAAAAAGAAATCAGGTTCATTTGTAAGCGAATCACGTCCACGAGAATTTTTTCGAAGAGTTTGCCATCATATACGAATCGAATTATATGAGTGATCATGAATAGTGGTGGGGAACAAAACGGTGCCTTATATTAGTGTCTTATAAAAATATAACCATCTGGGCCCGCGCGCATCGGACACGGCATCGCTCGCCAAGGCCAAAGTGTGGCGTTGGGGACTTTCCTGCAGGATTCCCGAGGCACCTGGCCACCGAAGACAACAGAAAAAAGACACGGCGATCGCCACAGTTTTTCAGCAAAACTTTTGATTCATTCGCTAAGCTCAGGCAATTTTTCAAAAACTTCATATAAAATTTAACAATGACTGTCGACAATTCCATCAACTACGGATTTGGTACCCATGCCATCCACGCCGGCTCTGCGACCGACCCTCACACCGGTGCTGTGATTGCACCTATCAGTCTTTCCACAACCTTCGCCCAGACCGAGCCTTCTAAGCCTGTGGGTATCTACGAGTACTCGAGATCTGCCAACCCAAACAGAGACAACTTTGAGCAGGCGGTGGCCACTTTAGAGAAGGCCAAGTACGCCATCGCGTTGGCTTCGGGCTCGGCCACTACGTCCTTGATCCTCCAGTCCCTCCCCATCGGCTCGCACGTTGTTTCCGGCGGTGATGTTTACGGTGGTACCCACAGATACTTTACTAAAGTTGCCAACACTCACGGTGTTGAGGTGTCTTTCGTAGGCGACTTGGCCAAGGAGGTTCAAGCCGCATTGCGTCCAGAGACCGCATTGGTGTGGTTGGAGACTCCATCCAACCCTACTTTGTCCGTGACCGATATCGCCGAGGTTGCTGCTATCGTGAAGTCTCACAACGAGAAGCACGGTAAATCTGCGTTTTTGGTTGTCGACAACACCTTCTTGTCACCATACGTGTCAAACCCATTGGTTCACGGTGCTGACGTTGTGATCCACTCTATCACCAAATACATTAACGGTCACAGTGACGTTGTGGGCGGTGTCTTGGCCACCAGCTCTGACGTCTTGCACGACAAGTTCAGATTCTTGCAGAACGCCATCGGATCTGTTCCATCGCCATTCGACTCCTGGTTGGCGCACAGAGGTTTGAAGACTTTGCACTTGAGAGTCAGACAGGCCAGTAACTCTGCACAGGCCATCGCCGAGTACTTGTCCCAGCACGAGTCTGTGATCAGCGTAAACTACCCTGGTCTCAAGACTCACCCTAACCACTCGGTGGTCCTCAAGCAGCACAGAGATGGCTTGGGAGGTGGAATGATTTCCTTCAGAATCAAGGGCGGTGCTGAGGCTGCTGCCAAGTTTACTTCTACCACACAATTGTTCACCCTTGCCGAGTCTTTGGGTGGTATCGAGTCCTTGATTGAGGTGCCAGCGGTAATGACACACGGTGGTATTCCTAAGGCCGAGAGAGAGGCTAACGGTGTCTTCGATGACTTGGTCAGAGTGTCGGTAGGTATCGAGGAGACCGAAGATTTGTTGAACGACGTTAAGCAGGCTTTGGACAGATTGGCATAATTTTTTTTTGCTATAATATAGTTTAGATCCCATTTTATAGATTCAAGATAATTACAAGATCGGTTCGGACTTATCGGGAATCTCCGGCATGTAGTGAAAATATATCTTTCAAGGTCTAGGTAGGTTGTTTACGGAGACTCGATATTGGAACAAAGAAACGAAAGATTGCCACGAAAAGAGCTATGGCTTAGGCGCTCAAAAAGGGAAAATTGTAGAATTCAGAGAAGTTGCAAAGGCCCAGTTTGCGATGATTGAAGCATTGAAGTCGTGAGAGTTGCACGATACTCAACGGAATAAAACGGCTTTCCACTTTACGAATAACTTCAAACATTCACTATTTCAAAAATGAAAGGTGAAGAGGTGATGGAGCAAAAGGCTAATTTTGATGGTTGTTGATTTCCCTTCTTTTGAAAGTTCACGAGCACTAGTGCGCATGATACTATAAAATTCATATGAAGAGACTAATACCACCAAAAAAATTAAGAGCCCGAAATATTTTGCATGAAAGCGAGAAACTTAGTTTGATTTTTGTTACGCGAAAAGTTCAAAAACATCAACTCTATTGAATGCAAAATTTATCTTATCTCGTCATCTGCAGGCGAGCCAGCGCGACCGGCCAATTGCAATTTGAGGAAAGCGCTTGTGTCATACAGATGCAGGGATGAGCTCGTTGTGGGCTGAGCCAGACCAATATATCGCAAATGAGCACAAAATTCAAGCAAAATTAAGACAAGCAGTTTTCGACAAAAAATCAATACTTAAACCATGAAATTCATTATATTACAATCACTAGTGAAGAAATTGACCCACAATTCAGACGCGGGTGGTTCTTCTCCGGCACACTAGATCGTGCCAACAACTGCGCGCGCCCACGTCGTGCACGAACCGCATCGCTCAGCCAATCGCGCGCAGCCTTTTCACGGTTAGCACCTCACCTGCGAAATTCTACGCAGCCAGTGCTCGCGCCAGTAGCATACGCTGGAAAAAATCCTCTCTCTGCCAAACACTCAGTTTGACGCCAGTAAAGAAAATCTCAAAGGACTAACGAGTTCCTGCTCTCTTTCTCGCTACGCCATTAAATAACTGAAAAATACCCTGAAAGGCTCCTTTGGTACCCTTCGGATCCCAGTTTATCTATATCGTTGCATCTTTCAATCCAGTTGCTTGCTGCGTCTGCTTGTCATATAGTCTACCTATATCGATACCAGCCGATACACACAACTCTGCATTGGGCCTGATTTTCCAGAACCCCATTTTTTAAACTTTTTCATCTACATATTCCACAGCCATGTTCAAGAGCGCCAGACTTTTGTCTCCTGTGGCCCAGAAATTCGTCGCTGCCTCTGCCGGTGTCACCGGTTTAGCCGCATCGTACGCCTTGTACCAGGACAACGTGCATGCTAGCGCAATGACCGCTGCCGAGCACGGCTTGCACCCTCCAGCATACGGCTGGTCGCACAACGGTATGTTCTCCACGTTCGACCACGCGTCGATCAGAAGAGGATACCAGGTTTACAAGGAGGTATGTGCCGCGTGCCACTCCTTGGACAGAATTGCCTGGAGAAACCTTGTGGGTGTTTCGCACACTGCCTCTGAGGCCAAGGCTTTTGCCGAGGAGTTGGAGTACGACGACGAGCCCGATGATGAGGGTAACCCAAGAAAGAGACCAGGTAAGTTGGCTGACTACATTCCCGGCCCTTACCCTAACGAGCAGGCCGCCAGAGCTGGAAACCAGGGAGCTTTACCTCCTGATTTGTCTTTGATTGTCAAGGCCCGTCACGGTGGCTGCGACTACATCTTCTCCTTGTTGACTGGATACCCTGAGGAGCCACCTGCAGGTGTCAGTCTTCCCCCAGGATCGAACTACAACCCTTACTTCCCTGGTGGAGCCATTGCTATGGGTCGTGTCTTGTTTGACGGCTTGGTTGAGTACGAAGACGGTACTCCTGCCACCTCTTCGCAGATGGCTAAAGACGTGACTACCTTCTTGAACTGGACATCGGAGCCTGAGCATGATGACAGAAAGAAGTGGGGTTTGAAGGCGCTTATTTTGACGTCGTCTTTGTACTTGTTGTCTGTGTGGGTCAAGAAATTCAAGTGGCAGCCAATCAAGAACAGAAAGTTTACTTTCAACCCTCCAAAGAAGTAAACAAAGCCATGTAGAAAGTAGACTATGTCAATATAATAATAAAAAGGAAAAACAAATGATGAAGGAATACTTGTCATATTATCTTATCCGGGTGTATTTGTTGTCATGTAAGAGCTTGCGTGAGTGTGCAAGAATTCTTGCTACTTGAAGAAGTCAATTCTCTGATAAGGTTCGAGGCTATCCTTCTATAATGTCGAGCAAAAAGCCGATTTGAAAGACTTCTCAGGGAGAACACATTCCGCAATTTTTGGGATTGATGCACGGGGATATTCCTTGGGAAGAGCCCTGGGAAGGTGAAGAAACTGCCACTTTGAGCATCCGAAGCCACCATTTTGTGAAAATATTCGTTAAAACTTAAAAGAGCTTTTGTTTGAAATGCCCACATCGCTCGATTCCAGCAATTCAGAACATGTCAGATTTCGCGGTAACCGATTCACGTGAAGAAAGTAAGCAAGTTCTAGCGGAAAAAGCCGATAAGTGTTTGATAAAGTATTGACCAGCCTACATTTCTTTCTCAGATGTGACTCTTTCCATTCGGGAGTTTGTACCTTGGATTATAATTATCCTTCACGGAAGCGAGGCTCTAGACCAAATATGCACACGGAAATTGGACCATTTCTGATAGTGAGAAACAGAATATAAAAATATGACAAATTTTAACGTTTGACTACGCATAATTTCTAGAAAATCCTTTTGTGATTGAAATTTGTCAGATTTAGCACAACCCCCTGGCTGCAAATTGTTTGCGGTACGTTTCAACGTCTTTTGTATGTTAAACAGGGACGCGCTCGAATTCTTTTCGTAATCATGTTGCACGGCCATACTTGGGGAGATCACCCGGACTTACGAAAAAACAAATCTTTATTCTTCACTTTACCCACGTGAAAGATCATCATCTGTTCTCACCGCACAGTAACCATTTTCGTAGTTTACGCAAATTAGCTCGATTGATTGGTGAAATTGTCTATTTAAATGATACATTTCTATGAGAAATTAAACTCAAAGCATGAGAACAGAGAGACCGGCCAAGGCAGCGCCCACCACGTATGGGGCCTGCGAAGCACCAAGAGCCTTAGACGAAGACGACGAGGTGTGGTTCGACGAGTTTGAGGAGTTGTGAGTCGAGTTCAGGCTTGTCGAGTTCCAGGCGCCGTAAGCCGAAGAAGACGCGTGACTAGACGCGTGACTGGTGGCAGAAGAAGCGGAAGAGGCAAGAGAGGCCAGCAAGTCACCAAGAACAGAGCTGTATCCGGTGGCGCTAGACGCCAAGCTGCCTACCAAGGCAGAGTTGTCCAGAGCATACAGAGTTGCGTAGCTCGCGTACAGAGCAAGGTCGGCGGTGTCAGTAGGAATGAGAGAAGAGTACTGGTTCACCAAAGAGGCAAGGTCGATGGCCAGAACGGCGGTAGCGAGAGTGAAGGCGGCAACAGAGAAACGCATTGGTCGGATGAGGAAGGTGGAGTTAGCCCTTCGAGAATTCTACAGCGATCAATTGCATTTTATACCGCCAGAGGACGGTTGCTAAATTTGGTCATTGCGCAGATTCGTCACGGGCCATGCAGGCGGACTCCTATTGATCCTGCAGAAGTTCTCGGATCTTCCATTTGCTGTGATCGCAAAAAGATATTATATATCTCAATATATCGCGTGTGCCGAGAAAAGTTGGAAGATGTGTTATTATAGCATGTAAAAAAATATTCGGAATTAATCGCTAAAATGGATCAAATTTCATTTCCTATCAAAATCTCGTTGCCAAGAAGGCCCGAGCAATCGTCTTTCTATCGTGCTTCATTGAAACAAGACTGCATACATTCACGCGATAGCGCTAAAGATTGCGGGAATGATCTCATGATGGCTGTGGCTCGCCCGACTTTTTTCGGAACCGGTGACATCATATGCAGCAACAAGGGTGGGGTAATAATTTCTGTGGATTTGAGAAGTTAATTTTTGAGATAAAACATCTCGAAATTTTGTGTCAAATCCTCAAAAAAGAAATCCTGCTTGGGTTTCGCGATGAATATTGAAATATCGGGTTTTTGAGAATACGACTTAGAACTCAACGGTCGGCAACCATACTGGTTTCCTAAGTGGCGGAAATCCGAGCCTAGGTCAAAATTTCGCAGAGATGGAGTGATCGGATCTGGGCTAATTAAAACTGATTCAAGGCGCAGTTCGCGGTTGCAGTTGCGCACGACAAAGAAAGAGATCCAATCTACTACACGGCCAATAGGTCTCTGCCTCTTAAAATTTGTTACGGCAAGACACAGGATGAAGAGGGATATTCATTAAATACACGAGCCCGCTAAGGGTTATGTCTATACGGATTGGCTTACATTTGATTGCTGTAACGAATGTTGAAAGTCAGGTCTGAGAGTGTCCTTCTGAAATGGAGTTTCGCATAAAGATAGTCAATTTGAGGCGTCACCTCTTTCTTGAAAGAAACCTCGGTTCAATCTACGTGGTGTGGATTTGAAGCCGCGATAAGCCACAATTCTCGATGCTGCATTTACAAGCGGGCTGCTGGAAGTTGCAGCCACCGTAATTCTCAGATCTGAAAATATTTTGCATTTTACTGGTGTGATTCTTAAGTGTTTTCATGAATAGATCCGCTAGATCCGCTAGATCCGCTAGATCCGCTAGATCCGCTAGATCCGCTAGATCCGCTAGATCCGCTAGATCCGCTAGATCCGCTAGATCCGCTAGATCCGCTAGATCCGCTAGATCCGCTAGATCCGCTAGATCCGCTAGATCCGCTAGATCCGCTAGATCCGCTAGATCCGCTGGAGCCACTAGAGCCACTAGATCCGCTAAAGCCACCAGAGCCACCAGAGCCACTAGAACCACTAGAGCCTCGATAGCCGCTAGAGCCACTGGATCCACGAGAACCACTGGAGCTTCCGGAAGATCTATAGCCGGTAGAGCCACGAGAACTTCCGAACGCATGTAATTTAGCATGAGTTTTACTTCCAGACTCAGCATTATCCGTATTTTCGGACTTTTCATCATCGTCGCCGGATTCCTTAAGTCGCCCGAGGGGTGAGTCTTCATTCTCCGTTGTTGGCTCCTTGAATATTACTGGGACGGACTCATTTTTGCCTCTCAATATTGGCAACGTTAAATTATTAGCCACGAAAGAAGTAATTTTTGACGATTGAGATGTATCGTGACTTCTGTCCAAAGTTGGGGATTTAGTAGACCCTGATAATCGAAAGTGAAGGGTGGAAGAGGCTGTTGAATTGGCTGCGCCATTGCTTACTGGAGATTCGATGTAACGTGCAGATGCAATCGTCAAAAGAAAAAGTAAGGCTGCTCTGGAAAGGTGCATAAAATGATGAATCTGTAGGAAACAATAGTATTAAAAATTATGAGCGGAATTATTGCACTTATAATTTGCAGATTGGCTTGCCGCAGCAGGGACTGCACAGCCTTCCGTCATTTCCCTCCCGTCCTGTCATCCATACTGAGGCGCACACCAAGACCACAACCAGAAATTGCATCACGGATCGCTCACAATGTCATGCGATTCATTTTTTTTTTAAGTGTTTCTAATATGCCAGGCCTAGTGTTGTAATGAGGGTCCAAAGATTGGAAACAAAATGTGAATTCTTCCCTCTAAGATGCAAAACTTTTATCAGTTTGTATCGCGGGGCTCCAAAATTATTTGCTTAACAAATGATACGAGATAAATTTAAGACTCTTCAAAGAGGAGAGTAATCTCATTTTGCTCTTACTGTTTGAGGAGCACTGAAATGGGGCTGAGTCATCACACTTAGTGCGATTTACGAAACACGCGTAAAGACTTCGCATGTGCAAGACCAAAACGAAATTGCTCGCAATATTCTCCGATCAGCATTTCACTGAGATAGAATGACCAAAAATTCACCTCGTAGCTATCACGCATCAGTCTCTTTATTGTAGCAATTAATTTCAGCGCATGACCCCCGGTCTTCTCCACATGGCAAGAATAGTCTAGCGCTTTCTCTAAAGAGGGCACATGTGCATCGGCTGCTCTTACCTTCTTTGGAAATCTATGATTCTTGATAATTTGCTCAATTTGCATCGAAAAAAAAAGAATATGAATTTCATATCACGAATGACCGTTCAGTAAGCTTCGCCACGTTACATGTTAGAAATCACAAATCGAATGACAGATTCATCACAATCTCTTTTTTGTATGTGAGACTAACTAAGAACGCTTGTGGACAAGCAGGGTAGTGATGAAAACTGTTTGCTCTCACTGATTAGAAAGGCGATGAAAGGGAAGCTGTGTAGTACTTTTCTTCGGCTTTCCTTCACTATATCATTAAGGGCACACTAGCACTGGCTCATGTGCGCACTTTTTTTGCATTACCCCACTTTCAAAAACGAAATTTTCATCACGCATTCTTACTTCAAGGATCAAGCCATTGTTCGATTTTGATGAAAATAATTTTATTCACATGGACCCGCCGCAATTGCGACATTAGAAGCTGCCGCCCATAAAACGCGCGCCAATGTTGTTTGTTTGCTTGCGGGAATTTCGGCGGGTTGGCGCTGGGGGCCTCCTATTTTTTTTAGGGCGTCGGCGAAACGCGCACGCTGATTGGCTCAGCCCAGCGGGTGTTCGGCGAAAATCTGTTGCTTCCAACTGTCGCGGGCTCTATATAAACTTAGCGAAGTCCCGGACCCCGCCCACTTTTGCCGGATAAATCGATCCTAAAATTCTCTGAAATCTTTAGATTTTTTCACAAGCTTATCTCATAATTCAATTGCATTGCCCTAAATTCAACTCTACAGTCTCAATTGGCAGTAAGAGCGGACACTTTCTATTCCCTCAACACAAATTATTTGAAGAAGTATATTCATCCAATTATTTATTTGCATCACTAAATCACCAATAATTAATATATAGAATTATGTCGGACTCTTATCCAACGTCACAAGAAAACCTCGTGGCGCCCAAACACATACAAACGCCGCTGAATCAGGAGTCGGCTCTGCTAGCTTCCTCCACCATCAAACCTACTCTGATTCACACCCGACCTACTGGCTACGTCATTCTTCTCACACTAGCATCATCGATATCTGGATTCATGTTTGGTTATGATACAGGATACATTTCGGCCGCATTGGTCCAAGTGGGCACGGATTTGCTGAACAAAATCCTCACAAGCGGTGAGAAAGAGTTGATCACGTCGGCCACCTCGCTCGGCGCGTTTATTGGCGCCATCTTAGGAGGCGTTCTTGCCAATCTTATTGGCAGAAAAAAAGTTATTATGGGCTCGAACGTATTTTTTATCGTGGGCACGATAGTTCAGCTCGTGGCGAAAACCGTATGGACAATGATCGCGGGCCGGTTCATCCTCGGTTTCGGCGTGGGCCTGGCATCCTTTGTTGCTCCGCTTATGCTTAGTGAATTGGCGCCTTCGAAATATAGAGGCAGACTTATTGTTACGAATTGTATCTTTATCACTGGAGGTCAGCTAGTGGCCTACTTCATCAATTGGGGTCTTACGCGAGTGGCTCACGGTTGGAGAGTATCTGTCGGCCTTTGTATGGTCCCGGCCGTGATCCAAATGGTTCTTTTTGTCTTTCTTCCCGACACGCCCAGATATTACGTGATCAAAGGTGATTACGCACGTGCCAAAGCCACCTACTTGCGCACCGAGGCGCACTCGTCGGACGAAGCGGCAGAGGCAGTGATTCAGGACATGATTGCGTCGAACTCGACTGTTCCCGGTAAACCTCTTCGCCAGATCTGGAACTCCATCAAGATTATTCACACTCACAAGGCGAATTTGCGCGCGCTTATCTTGGCCTGTGGATTACAGGGCATTCAGCAATTCACCGGCTTCAACTCGTTGATGTATTTCAGCACTACCATCTTCGAGACAATCGGATTCAAGAACTCGACGGCGGTGTCAATCATCATTGCCGCGACGAACTTTGTGTTTACGCTCGTAGCATTGTGTATTATCGACATCGTTGGCCGGCGCCGCATTCTTCTCTTTGCCATTCCCGGCATGTGTGTTTCCTTGATTGTGTGTGCCATTGCATTTCACCTCTTGGGCGTCAATTTCAATAACTCCGAGGTAGTAATAAGCACCGCGGGCATTACCGGGTGGGGCATTGTTGTGATCATTGGCATGGTGCTTTTCGTCGCATCGTATGCAGTGGGAATCGGTAACTCGGCATGGACTGGTGTTGAATTGTTCTCGGACGTGAATGTCCGTTCCGTTGGCGGAATGTACGCTGCAGCGACGAACTGGGCCGGCTCTCTTGTCATTGCATCGACGTTTTTGACCATGTTGGAGAACATCACGCCTCCAGGCACGTTTGCCTTTTTTGCGTGCTTGTGTTTCGTATCGTTTCTCTTCGTGTTTTTCCTTTTGCCTGATGTGGCCGGTTTGGAATTGGAGCAGACCACCGAACTTTTGGAGGGCGGCTTCAATGTAAAGAAGGCAGGAAAGTTGTCAAGAGAAACAAGACGTCTCGCGAGATTCATCAACGATGAAGAGTCTAGCTGAGGAGAGAGTGACAAGTGGCTGCGATAGCAGAACGAACATTTAATGAATAATTGTGTAATTTATATCAATTGCGATACTAATCAAAAATCTTCAGATCACGTCTGAAAAGGCATATTTCGCGATGTTCTTCGATTGCTTGACACGGTGAAGGAACCAGGTAATGTCTTCATTTAAGACCTATCTTCTTTTCCTCTCTGTAGTTGACGCAAAATTTCTTAGGGATATCTGGGAGTCTTTGTCGCTTGTTGAATTGGAGGCGTCATTCTGACTGTCAGTCACCTGCAGTTTCATTATTTGCCTTCCTCAACTATGAACAAAACAACTTGTGACCTTCAGCAAGAGAAAGATGTCTAATTCTCAGGCAAGATACTCGAGAAGCATCAAATGTACGGTTATGTAAACCTGTTAATAAATATAATGAACTTCTCTGTGATTTTACCAAAACATATAAAACTAATATATCATTAGCAAGGGGTTTCCCAGTTCGCACCCAATTCAACTGAGTGTATGAATAGTACCTCATGAGCTCACTTCGAAGAAGAAAAAGACAAAAAGAGCGCTTTCCGAAAATTTGATAAAGACTTTCCAAAAATTATCTACATTTTTCCGAAAAAAATCAAGAAATAACTCTTTATGGCGCTTGTTGTCTTATCAAGTATCCCAATCGGGAAAAAGCCTGCGCGCGAGCATCCTGTGCATGCCGACCGTAGATAATCGCGTGCTCCAACTGCGCAAAACTTCATCTGCCATCGAGTTTCGCCTCGATCCCATCACGCGTAACTCCGTTTAGATTGAAGAAGATTCGCTCGAATTTGTACATATTACTCATAGATATTATAGAGATCACGTGATGGCGGCGGAAACTATACAGCCGCGGCTCCAATCGTCGACGCAGTTTGCTCTGATGGCGCGTCTAGCGCAATTCGAAATCATCAAGAAAATCGGTCAAGGTACTTTTGGCGTGGTCCAAAAAGCACGTGACCGTAAGCTGGGACAGCTCGTAGCGTTGAAGCAGCTTATTAATCATTCAGCAAAAGAGGGGTTCCCGATCACGGCCATGAGAGAAATCACCATTCTAAAACGGCTCGATCATAAAAACGTATTGAGGATCGAGGGCATGATTCACGAGGAGCCAAAAACATCCAATGCGCAGGACTTGATTACACAAAGAGGCGTATTCTACACAGTGCTGCCGTACATGTCGCTGGATCTTGTGGGTTTGCTCGAGAACCCAGCCATCGAGCTCGACTTGCCCACGAAAAAATGCATTTTGCTCCAGCTCTTGCTGGGAATGGATTATATTCATCAGCAAAAGTATTTACACCGTGATATCAAAGCTGCAAATATTCTTCTAGACCCGAACGGTGTGGTGAAAATCGCAGATTTCGGGTTGGCTCGTGTTTACCACGGAAAAGCGCCTCGAAAGGGCCAAGGACCAGGAGGTGGCGAGCGTAATTATACTGCATTAGTAGTGACGAGGTGGTATAGACCTCCCGAGCTTCTCTTGGGAGAGCGTAAATATACTACTGCGGTGGATATGTGGGGAGTGGGCTGCGTATTTGCCGAGTTATTCACTAAAAAACCGATTTTGGTGGGCACTTCAGATTCAAATCAGGCACAAATTATATTTGATCTAGTTGGGCCCCCAAATCGGGAAAACTGGCTTGACGCATCATTGCTTCCGAACAAGCCGGACCTTAACATCGGACTCACGTGCAAGAGGACACTCGAGCCTCGCTTTTCTTCGCTATTGGGTGAAATTGGCACAAATCTCTTGGGAAAATTGCTTACACTCGATCCAAAACGAAGATTTAACGCACTAGACGCGTTAGATCACGAATACTTCACTATCGATCCAAAGCCCATTCTTCCTGAGCAAATAAGAAAGTTCGAGGAAAGTCACGAGATCGATAAGGAGCGTTTCAAGAGACTTCGCTCGCTGGGCCGGTCATTAGAGTCTACGCCAAAAAGACCCCGCGCTGAGCAAGATAGAGTTGATAGGTCAGCACCACAGCTGCGGGATTCCCGTGAACATACCCCAATTTTTCCAAGCGGACCTCGAGTCGGGCAGGAGAGACTCGACCGCACAGTTGCACTGATCAGGGATGGAAAAAGGGCACAAGTTAACGGTCCAACGAGAAACCCTGATTACTTTTGAATTTGGCGAGCAATCCAGCCGATTCTGCAAAATTTTATTCCCCGAGTCACACGAATAGATCTTTTTTGGCTGAGCGGAGAACTCAAGCCTAGCAGACTAACTCACTTTACCTGGTAGTGAAAGCAGTGCGTTGTGCCACTCAGATAGAGAGGCCTTAGACAACAATGTGTTAAGTTCCACAAAATCCTGTTGTAACGGTCCAAAACGTTCTGTAACTCGTTGATATACGTAACACCCCTGATAAACGGCTGCTCAATAATAGAATAGAAGCCAGTTGGACCCGCGATCTTTTTATTATTAGTTTCATAAGATACTTATAGATATGTAATATATTTGACTCACGAGGATTTTTCGGGGTATTCAGTACAAGTTTTTCTGCGGCTCCTTTTTGAAGGCTTGATCTTCCATTTCGATATTCGGCACAAGAATGATTCCTTTACTCAATTTCATTGGTCAAAAGATAATGCTATTTCCCTCGCCTGTCACCCCGGGCACCCAAGACGCCTCATACAAAAAATGATTTGTGCTATATCCGTTTTGCTCAATTGAATATAGAGTATCAGTTCTCGAACTCAAGCAATTTGGTCTGGTTCTTCAATTACAAAAGCGGGAAACTCAACGATCATAATTTATGTACACATAGCCGACCTATGACTTTGAGGATGATTGTGAAATTCTAAAGATGAAATAATGAAGTCGATCTTACCACTAGTGTAGACGCTTAGCTACCTCCCCGCAATGCTGTTTTGTGAAACGATATCCAAATATATGGACAAGGGGATGAATAGATACTTGCAAATCCTTGCGGAGCCGGACAGATGACCAATTCTTTACGGAGAGTAGTTTAAGTGGACCGATCATGAAAGAAGAGAATCGAAAAAGTCGGTCACACTACAAAGAAACTCAAATGCCATGAAATTGTTGTAGTATGCATCATAAACACAAGAATATCTCATACCACGCGATCCAAAAGGAAAAAAAGAAAAGTACTAGAACAGGCTTATCACTCAAAGCTTTAAGCAATGCGGTAAAATAGAGCACGAACAATAGACAATCACTGTTTGGTCACTTCACTTTGCTCTAAATTTTCTCTAAACGCGATAAGAAGGCGTTTTAGTGCAATGAAACACGGAGGCAGTTTCAACTCCGCCTCCATTTTCCGAGTTACACATCAATTTGTCACCAATACCCCTCACATAAAAACCAAGGACTCAGAATCCTTATCTGCGAGCGAGGCGGCGGCGGACGCAAAAAATTATGTGAAGAGCGTATATATTTTGCAACCAACGCAGAACTATAAAACAGACAAGCCGCAGAAGACTTCAATGGCTCATATTGTACCTCGATTCTTCAATGAAGAAGATTCCTAAGCAGTCTTCGACGCACCCCACATGTAATTTCAGTAACATGCGGCCAAAATGTGGATGTCTCCTTGACAATAACTGCGCCTTCTTTTAATTGTCTTTTCTCCAACTGGGGCTGAAATGACTGTTACAGTCGACCCAGGTGCACCTCCTTCAAGAAGTATAAAAATCAAAAACTTTTCACACTTGCACCTAATCTTCAAAGCATTTTTCATTACGATGCTTCCATACTCCACCAAATACTTTTTCATCTTGATTTGCTCTCTCATGCGTGCAACGCTATCTCGAGGCACTGAGATGGGAAGTTTCTACATTTCATCGATTGAGGGAAAGAAAACCCATCAGTCCTTTGTTTGGACCTCGGACGAGTCGTCGGCAGCCCAGTTTCTTGTGGAAGAGAACCAATATGTTCTTCTTCTTGAAGCCGGCAGGTACTTGAGCTTTAACAGCAATGGCAAACTCAATTTGAGTCATTATCCACGTCAGGAATTTGCACTTAAGGAGATCTCTGGCGAGAGATACAAACCGCTTTTGACTTACCTTGGAGACCCAACCTTCTACCTTTGTGCTGACGATCTCGTGAGTATTTCGAAACTGTGCATAGGTGCCCGACCTATCGAAATCACTTTTTTTAGATATTGGGCCACTTGAGTTGAGCAGGGTACTTTAACGCATGACCGAGGTACCAAGAGACTATAATTGTACAAAAAGATGTATCAGTTTAAGTTTGATTAGAAACACCGCATACTAAAGTACACAATTGTTTATCGACGAAGGCATCACTAGCGTCAAAAATACATGAAGGATTCTGGAAAATCGTGAAAATAAGCTTAAAGTTTAATCAAGTAAGTGATCTTGATCGTACAGTCAATTTGATGACCTTCGTATGGCATCCATTCCCTTGCCGAAAAGCCGACAACACGCTTGGACACTGTCTGAATCACGGAGTTGCCTTGATATCATTGATTCTTTGTTCGTAAGAATAAGAGAAGAATCGCTGCAGGCGCTCTCCTATTTTTCGAAAATCGTAATGTCGAAAGAGGCTCCACCCTTTTTTTCGCAGCCATCAGGAAAATGCCGAGCGCTGCATTCTCAGGGCTGCCGGCGCTTGCGACTACGATTTGAAATAAAGGTTCGGACTAGATGCCATACACACACACATAATATCGAAGTCTATCAACGTAAAAAGATCCCTGTCTTCAATCCTTTACATAAATCTACCGTAAGGAGCTTGAGGTTAGCGTACATTCGCAGCACCGCCCCTCACTTTACTTGACACCTTATCAGAGCCATCTACGATCCTTCGATGATTTTACTCTCTTCACCAGCTAGACTACAAGCGAGACAAAAGTATCTGAGAAATTATTGACGATGATCGGATCGATTTTATGATGCTGACGGTCGAAACACCATGACTTGACTGCCAAGAAATTAAGGAAGTACGGTTATGCGGCGAGAAAAATCCACATAGGGTAAGTACACCCGAAGAGTTATCGCAATAATCAAAAGCACGCTTAATGATGACTTTTTTCATTACCAAAAGAAAAATGAATACTGATTAAAATTCTCAATCGGGAATTTGCCGCCGAGAAGAAGCGTGACTCCCGCGAGCCTTGCGTGAACGCGGCATCCCTCTTTCTGGCCGCGCTGATTTTCTAGATAATTGCCGCACGGGCCCGAGGCCCAAGCCTTGCGAGCACGATGCAGGATGGCACCACAGTGGCGGTCGGAATTGGCCACTTCCGGCTGCGGATCCGCTTAGATTTTTTCGTTCCTTATTATGGCAGCCTGCACGGCATCACCCGCACACTTTTATCTTTTTCATCTATTGCATTCTTTCCATCAACAAATCCGGGCAAAATGTCTTCTTTAGACGACTACTTTTCAGTACAAGTCTTTTTCATTGTTCTTCGTGAAACGATAGAGCTGGCAATTATTGTGTCGGTGCTCTTGGCTTTTGTCAACAAAAGCTTCAAACCGACTGGCTCCGAGCTGACTAAAGACGCGTCTAGACAATCTAACAGCGAGCAGAGTCAGGAAAATGAAGCCAGAAAAGAGGCTCTTTCTAGACTTAGGTTCCAGATCTGGACTGGTGGAGTTATGGGATTTGTGGTGTGTCTTATGGTTGGAGCGGTGATTCTATATGTTTTCCATGCTATTGGAGATGATCTCTGGTCGCAAACGGAACACTACTGGGAGGGAACGTTTTCTGTCTTGGCCAGTGTGATTATCTCGATCATGGGAGTGAAGATTCTCCGCGTAACCAGGTTGCAAGAGAAGTGGAAGCATAAGTTGGGGCATGTGATGAAAACACGCAATTTAGAAGATTCGACGGCAAATGCGGCGTGGCTGGAGCGGTACGCGATGTTCATTCTTCCTTTTGTGACGACCTTGCGTGAAGGGCTCGAAGCAATTGTGTTTATTGGTGGTATTGGCATCAATGAAGGGACTGGAATTTGGTCAATAATCAATGCCGCAGTGGTAGCTATGGCGATTGGCTGCACGGTAGGATTTGTGTTGTACCGCTCGGGAAATACGCTATCTCTTCAAGTCTTCATGATTGCGTCATCCTACCTCTTATATCTTGTTGCTGCCGGCCTATTTTCCAAGGGAATCTGGCAATTTGAACTTCAGAGCTTCATCGATAAGTGCGATGGAATGGACGTAAGCGAAACCGGCCATGGCCCAGGATCTTACGATATTACCAAGAGTGTTTGGCACGTGAACTGCTGTAATGGTGAAATGCCCGACGACGGCGTATTCTGGATGCTTTTCACCGCGGTCTTTGGCTGGACAAATAGTGCTACTTACGGAAGTGTTTTCGGGTACATCTTATATTGGGCCGTGTGCCTGTCGATGTTCGGATTCTTGACCTACGAGGAGCGTTACGGCCGTTTGCCTTTTATCCCATTATCCTGGCAGCAGCGCCGGATTAGAAAAAGACAGTATTTGATCGTCGCTGCCGAAAACAACGATCCAAGAACGAGTATTGACTCTATCAACTCAACAACGCCTTTGCGGGATGCTGCTCACTAGATAAAGATTGAGCTAATATCGCTCTTCTAGAGCGCTTGAACCCCGATCTGTAAAAAATGCGGGGAAATGACGAATTATGATATAGATTTCTTGAACGAGATACGCATGCATTTATTTTTTTTTTTATATCAATGGACCTTCAATTAATCAAACATCTCATCAACAGAGCCTCCCAAATATACCCTGAGCGTCTTGCGCGTTGCAGGCAAGATCCGTACCTTAACCAATGGGTCGTTCTCCTTCAGACTTAGTCTGTCATATGCCTGGAATCTGTGGCATCCCCCGAATGCAAAGTAGTAATTTTTCCCCTGTTCTCTCACCAAAAACACGTCAATTGGAGGTAATTCGCCCGAAGTGATATTCTCGATCGTGCATGTTGCCGAAGCCATGGGCACACCATTAAGAGTAGATACCATAGCGTCGATCTTCTGGAAATCTAGCACCGGTGGAATCGGGCGGCGAATCTGACTGAGTGGCACATTGTCTTCCTTGAGTCTGGATGATTGCATAGACATTTTGTATTATTTTTTTGTAAGTGTGTTTTAATTTTTTGTTGAAATAGTAGGCAGCGAAGATTCACATCATTTATAACATATTGGCTGCGGTGGATTGCTCCGACGCGGTGCGCATTTCTAAGCTGTGCTACGGCCAGAACCACCAGAAGTCGCTCTAAGTGCAGGAAACGAGCAGATATTAGTGAGCAGTAGTCATGTTTTTTAAAAAAAGCGGGGGTTCCTCGGGGTAGTAGAGAAAGAGCTGAATATTAAAAGGATTTGTATGCTAGGAAATATTAAGGCTTGTGGGTTGTGGAATAACAGGACTATGTGGAGAACAATGACCTTAAGATAAGGCATCGTATCGCGAATCGCGGGGATGAGGCCTTTTCTCGAGCCGCACACAATCGATCGAGTCTCACTTCCAAACACAAATGAAAAGAACGAATCATTTTCTCAATTTTTAGAAATTCTCCTGGTATAATTTCGAGATCATGGCTGGTCTGGAAAAAAGTAATGGGCTTCGCACGCTTGATTTTCATTTCCGAGGGTTACGCCGAACGCGCGTACAGTACCGAGCCGATCTCGGCTACCTGGAAATCCTGCGAGAAGTTTCGTCGAGCATTGTGTTGGGTCGCGGGGGCGCCTCCAGCGGCATTTGTATTCAAATAGCAAGATAATGCAAGCCCCTGTTCATTAGATTATGACCTCTGCCTCCTTGCGCATTTCCTCAACTATATAAGGTTTGATACATGTCCTATGAGTATTGCTGGCCAAAATATTTGATTTGTGGCCCAAAAAAGTCATAACTCTTATTGATATATTTTGACGCGCCAGCACATCGCCCGAGATTTTTTTTCGCACACTATCTGCGAGATCTTATCATTTCCATCACACCATAATCTATTCGATCAAACCCCGGGTGCCCGAAACATGGCCTGGATAATACTACCGATTGTTGTCCTCACACTCAGCCCGCTATGTTTCAAATCGCCCAAGCTCATAAAACTACAGCTATATCTTCTTGTCGCAGCAACCGTATGTGGGATGGTTTTGTTGACGCCGAAGCAAGCATTTGATAGTGCACCGCTCAACAAGTACCCACCCCTGATGATCGCCCAGTTCTCATGTGGACTGGTGATTTCATTGGCACAATTTTGTCCTGTGGATGGAAATTCCCATCGCCGGTTTGGGGATAATTCTTGCATTTGCCTCAACGAAAACGCCTTGGCTACTTTGGCGTACTGTTATCAAACAGGATACCCCCACGAAGTTGAGTCGCTAATGACTATGTGCAATAAAAATTACAACGCATCGTTAACGAGAGAAAAATTTAATACTGCTCTCGCTTACTATCATGCTAAGGCTATAGATTTACCCCAGAATCAGAGTACGCGCGATAACGCCATCGTGAACTTTCCCGTTAAGCTTCCCGAGTCCCGAATTGCTCTTTACAAGCAGTCCTATGATCAATTTCTTGGCAACTATAATCGCTCTATGGACTACGGCTGGTATGTAGTGTTATTTTGGATAGGAGTTTTCAGTATTGCAACAGTCGGTAACTGGATGAAAGTATTGCTACCAGCAATCACAAACAAGTTAAGCGGCCCCACTCTGCGCTGGATACGCAGTCGAATTACGCTTCCGGCATTATCGGGCAAAGAGAGAACGGCGGAGAAGCGGTTTTGGAAAGTACTAGATTTCCTTCCGCCAACAAGAGCCGAAACCTTGATTGTTGCTGTATTTTCCCTTCTCGTTCTTCACTTTACATTCCTCAACATCCATTTCACACCTGGTGATCCAATTTTCGGTACTAAAGCAAGGGCGTTCATGAGATGTTTTGCGGTGCGGACAGGTATCCTCGCCAGCTCGTTGCTTCCCCTCTCCGTATTATTTGCCGGAAGAAATAATGTTTTGCAATGGATCACGAGGTGGGAATACTCGACATTCGTCATGTTTCATCGGTGGCTTTCGCGAGTAATGGTTGTACTTCTCTTGGTGCATTCTATAGGCTATAGCCGACACCTCTTGATGCCATTGCCGTACATCCGTACTTATGTACTTTTTGGTGTCTTGGGTACCGTCTCTGGTATCGCCATAGTCATCCAAGGTCTATTGGTCTTGCGCCGCAAATGGTACGAGGCGTTCCTTGCGCTCCATATCGTACTTGCAGCCGCCTTTGTGGTGGGAGCGTGGCGCCATGTGCTCAATTTACACTTCCTTTGGTACTTTTATGTATCTGCGTGTCTCTGGGCATTTGATCGTGTCATTCGTATCCAACGGCTCTGCGTGTTTGGCTTCCCCCAGGCTGAGATCAGGCTTTACGAGGATGACACGTTAAAGTTTCATGTGCCTACTCCGGAAGGATTTCATACAGAGGGTGGAGGTCATTGCTTTGTTCACTTTCTTCGCTGGTCGTGCTTTTGGCAGTCGCACCCATTTACGTATACTGTCGTAGATGGAAACGTGGTATTTTACGTAAAGGTGAAAGAAGGGATTACTGCACGACTCAAAGAATACTTAGAAACACATCCTAAAAAGGCTGCTTATATGAGGGTTGCAGTTGAGGGGTCATACGGCGAGGCTACACCTGCTTATAGATATGATTCCAGCGTCTTCATTGCTGGAGGTAACGGAATCCCTGGAATCTTTGCGGAGGCTATGGAGGTGGTCAAACATCGCAAAGCTCTCTCGACGGATCGGAGAGTTAAAATTATTTGGGTGGTTAGAGAGTATATGTCGCTCCTCTGGTTTTATGATGAGTTGCTGTCTCTCCAAGGATTGAACGTATCCATGGAAGTTTACGTGACCCGACCACAAACACGGCTTTCGGGTCTCTCATCAGACAAATCCGTGTTGCTTTCAAATACTTATTCCCATCGGAATTACTATTCTGCCGAACTGACGGAGGACCCCATAGAGAAGCTAAAGCGAGATCTACCTCACGTGGAATTCCATGAGGGAAGACCTAATATCGAAAAGATTGTTGTTGCCCATGTAGAAGAGTCTGCAGGATCTACTTGTTTTGTGACTTGCGGGCATCCAATTATGGTCGATGAAATACGCTATGAAGTGGCGCGGGAGGTTGGTGTGAGTACGAAGAGAGTAGACTACTTCGAGCAATTACAGGTGTGGGCATGAAAGCGCCGTCGATTTCCAGCTATTTATAGAGCTTTCGAGCACAGATTTAGATTTAATATAATAACGAATTTATGATTAGAGACACGGTGGATTCATGAAGAGTGCATTTCCCACTAGAATCTGAATTCAGTTGTGTGACGAGAAATGTCAATTTGATTCTAAGGGTGCTTCCTTGGAAAAATGATTCGAAAAAAAAACAGCATTTGTCCTGTCAAATTAATTACACTTCCTTCTCATCACGCTTTTGTCAATATATATGCATCTGAGGGAACAGTATGTACTATAAAAGAATCTTTGAACCACGTGAAGGTGTGAAAATCTTGCCAAGTGTCCAACCGCAGAGAATCCGTAGTGAGCTTCAAAAAAGACCACTTTTGCCAGAACCCGAATTGCGATGGGCGCGGTTGGAATATACAAGAAATTATTTCGATAAGGAAAGCCACACTCGATGTTGTCTGTGGGTCCGGCTAGGTTCACAGCCAAGCATGAGCTAAGGTTTTCTATGTAAAGTTTTGAGTAGTTTTGCGGAAGGAGAATAGGAAAAACTATTAAAAGCGCTCAGAAGCCTGACTCGTCAACAAAAACAAAGTCCCTTTTTTTCGCAAAAAGTCGATTTTTTTTTTTTTTTTTGGTAGATGCATCAGATTAAAGGACGCTTTTGGCCGGTATTTCTACCTTCCATTAGCAAAACTATATAATAAACTATACATAAAACCTTTAACCATGCCTGGCTACGAGTCTAGCCGGCCCCAGAGACAATACCAAGTGTCCAGCCACGAGCTATCTCACGCTGAATCTCAGCAAAAATAGCCCAGCTTGATACGCCTCTGTTTTTGTTCTCGAATTAGCGTGTCATAGGCACTGCATCTCTCTCTCGATACCAATTCAACCGCTCTGCATGGATGTACAAATCCTGCATGCAATACAATTTCTTTTATTTTTTAAAAAAAATTTCATTGAAATTTTGCCAAAAAGTTATTCAAACAGATCTATCTACCCGCGAAAATTTCACACAAAGCCTTTATGGCCAAGTTGGTAAGGCACCTCACTAGTAATGAGGAGATCGTCAGTTCGAATCTGGCTGAAGGCATATATTTTTGTGAGTCTGGACTCAATTTTTGATTTGCGGGGTGCGCCTCATCTCACATATTTTGTCAACGAGGAATTCAGCCCCAAATTGATGGAAAACCACTGATTAATCTCCTTTTTTTCACTCCTCCTAGCAGATGTCGTCGTCAATTTCTCTACCGCGTAATCTCGCCACGCAGCCTGTCGCTGCCACAACGTCTAAGCCGGCAGAAGTACAGGTGAGCTCGGCGGATATTTTGGCCGATGCACATGATATAAAACAAACGAATTTCAAAAAGCCCAGCCTGACGATCCAGGATCTTGATGAGCTTCGACTGTTCCAGCTAGCAAAGAGACGTGATTACGAGCAGCAACTCAATAAGAACCGTCTTAATTATGGACAGTGGATACGATATGCACGGTGGGAAATCGACCATAACCATGATTTCAAGCGGGCACGTTCCATCTTCGAAAGGGCATTAGAGGTGAATTTTCAACACGTGCCTTTTTGGGTGCGTTATATAGAGCTCGAGCTCCTCCACAAAAACGTAAACCATGCACGCAATCTTCTCGACCGGGCCGTAACGATTCTTCCCGGTACTGATAAGTTCTGGTTCATCTACGTGCAGACCGAGGAAACTTTAGGAAATTACGATGGAGTAAGAGCGATATTTGAACGATGGCTTAAATGGAAACCGGCCGAACCTGCGTGGGAATCGTATATTCTGTTTGAGGAACGGTATGCAGAATACGATAATTCTCGGGCGATATTTTTGCGTTACGTGACGGAATTCCCCGAGGGTAAAACTTGGAAACGGTGGGTAGCTTTCGAAACTGCGATTCCAAGTACTGATGACAAACAAATTGCCCGAATAAGAGGGGTTTTTGAGACCGCGCTAGATACTTTGTTGAGCACGGAAAGTAGCTTGCGTGACCCTGAAATTGCCAGTATAGCTCAGCTCTGGGTCAAGTGGGAAGCATCGGTAAATGAATCTGAGCGTGCTGCAGCGATAATCTCGATGATTTTGGACCGTGATTTTTTCTCCAAGGAGCAAAAGCTCGAAGTGTTACAAAGTTCAACTCAGTCGCAACAAGCTATAGGAAACTCCAGCGACGCGGTGTTTGCTACAAAAAGGCTACAATTGGAGCAGGCAATAGCAGAAAATCCGTACGATTACGACTCATGGTGGGAGTACGTCAAATTGCAGGAGTCTTCTCATGGCGCGAAATTCGCCATCACCGTCCTCGAAAAAGCCATTGTTAAATCACCTCTTGATGATTTCAAACTGACTTCGTGGCGTAGGTACGTGTTTCTTTGGATCAAACTAGCACTATACAAGGAATACGCCGCGCAAGATGTCGTCGGTGCACGTGAAGTATGGGTGCAAAGTTTGAAAATAGTCCCGCATGAAAAGTTCACATTCGCAAAGCTCTGGACGTTGTTTTGCGAATTTGAGTTGCGTCACGGCGAAAATGTCACCGCTGGATTAGCTAAGGCTCGCAAAGTTTTGGGCCAGGCGATTGGTCAAACGTGTAAAACGCAACCAAAGCGTAAGGCTCTCACATATTACATTGATTTCGAAAAGCAACTTGGGGAATTGGATCGCGTGAGAAAAGTTTACGAGAAATGGCTTGAACTTTGCGTAATTTATGATCAGCAAAATCCGAAGTTGCCACCACAGTGTCCCGAGGTGCTTTTGAAGTACATTGAGTTCGAAAAGGCTCTCGGCGAATCGGAGCGTTGCGTGGCGCTTTTTGAGATTGGAATATCTGACGAGCTCGGCGATTCGCCCAAAATCTTCGAAATCTTCATCGAGTATCTCAAAGAGGAGTTCCGTTACGACCGCGCCCGGCAAGTATTTAGGGCGAAACTTGGCTCTGCAGCAGGAATGTGGATCCAGTTTGCTCTTTTTGAATCGAGCATTTTGTCTCCTAATCAAATGGAGGAACTTGAGCGTGCAGACACCGACGAGGTGCTGTTTTCAGTGGAAGATTACCACGTAGAGGAAACTAGGAAGATCTTTTCGGAGGCGTACACTCACTTCAAAACATTGAACAATGGAGAAGGTGCTACTCTGATTGTGGAGTCGTGGCTTGAGTACGAAAACGTGCATGGCACACCGGAGGAAGCCGAAAGGGTCAAGAGTAAGTTACCAAAAGTCATCACAAAGAGAAGAAATGTTGATAGAGTGGAAGAAGTATACCAGGAGTACGAGTTTCCAGGAACAGCCCCCAATCTTAGTAAGTTCTTGGCCAATGCTAAGCAGTGGGCATCTTCTTCTGCAACCATCAATTAGCGCATGCTGATCTTGATGCTTTGGAAAGTCGTTTTACGATCTTGTTTCGAGTTCGTGACTCAGTACTCATTTGTGGGCTCTACATGTAATCTTAAAATAGAACACTTCTGCTTCAAGGTGAAACCAATTGGTGAAGGTGAAGGCTGGTTGCTTTGAATCTATTTCTCGATTGAAGAGTTCAATTCTCCCAAAAAGAGGCAAAATTTGCAGAGGACTTGTTACAAAGTAGAAGTTTTCTTGTTCGTAAATTTAGCATATTTTCTCATTAGCATCTCATAGATTATCATAGACTCTAACGAGCAGACCGTCAATCAATCGAAACCTCCAGAAGGATTTGCTGTCTGTTCAAGAATGATCGTCACGCAATTCTTAGCCGTAGATATACATAAATAATTTTTGTGGCATTAATTATGGAGGCTATAAAACGAGGGATCATTCGAAAGATGTGATTACCTCTCGCACATCAATTTGAAAGCAGTCAGCAGAAGTTTCAAAAATCTTTCCGTAATTTAACAGGTTTCGAATGGACCATCCATGGCCTTCTTTTATTCTGGTTTCTCTTCTTTTACACGCCCTAATTTCATGCCATGGTTAATCTCTGACCTAGCAAATCTCACCTAATTCCATTAAGAGTGCATATTTACAAACCGCCACGGAGAGTCAACACCAAGTGCAAAGAAGTTCCCGGCTGAATACCAGAAGCCTCTACTGTAATCTCATCATCCAACTGAGATCCATTGAAGATCAAGCGCTGCTGCGAAGGAGGAATTCCCTCTTTCTCCTCCATCATTTCCTTGATGCGGATGACTTTGTCGGTAGGTTCCACGTCTACGGGAATATCTCTTCCAGTTAATGTCTTCACTTTGACCTGCATGATGTGAATGATTTAAAAATTCAAAATAACTCAAATTTGGATGGGAAAACCGAGTACTGAGATAAAGTGACCGCCTTTGGGTATGATGGCGCAAGATCGATAGAGCGAATCCAAGTTTCAATTGCCCGCGCGCACCAAGAAGCCATTAGAACGTGGTCCAAATCCGGGGAAATCCACTTAGGCTATACGTCCATAAGAAAATGGGCTGTTTGATGAAATATCCAGATTTTCATGAATAGATTATCGAGAGAAACTTATTGTGAATATTTGCTGGAAAAAATTCCTCTTCATAAAAATCTAATTTCGCTGACTGCTGGATTCGGGAAAAGACGGCTAACAATTGGGGATAATCAAGCGACCGGCCAACAAAATTTTCATTCATAAAAAAAAAAAACCAGGGAATTTTCTTCTACTTTTCTGTTCGAAAAAAAAGAATACCGGAACTTTAGTTATATAAAAAGTATCATCATTTCGTGAACTCTTTACCCATTTGATAAAGTCTGTTTCTTCAGCTCGACTTCTTGCGCGCGGCACCGGCATCTCCAGAGATGCTCCAGAGATGCGACTGCGAATCGATTGATTGTTATAACACTTATAGATTCACTTTCACAACCCAATTTGGCACATAAATAACCCAGTTCTATTGTTATTTTCCCAAATCTACATTATCTTTCTTCATGCTCCCGACACCATATATTCGCAATCTAGATGAAAGAGTCTATGACCCCGCAGAGGACTCTTTTCTTCTTCTAGATTCGCTAGAGGCGTGTTTACCCGCGCTCAAACAGTGGAAATTCCCCGTGGTTTGTGAGATTGGCGCCGGGTCTGGAATCGTCTCGACTTTCTTGCGCAATAATATCTTCCCCCACGGCGTGCTTCTTGCCACAGACGTAAACCCAGCAGCATGCACACAGATCATGGCCACCGCCGACGGAAATAAGCTGGAGGTGAACTTTGACATGCTCAATGTATTTCAAATGAGTTTGACAACCGGAATCAAGCACAACTCCATCGATGTTCTCGTGTTCAATCCACCGTACGTGCCCGCTGAGGAAGTCCCCACGCTACCAGATGTTAGTGAAGATCAAGCATGGCTTGACTTGGCGCTTTTAGGGGGCACAGATGGTATGGTGGTTACCTGGCAGGTACTTCTTAATCTTGATACGATCTTGTCTGCGGATGGTGTAGCCTATATCTTGTTCTGTGCGAGAAATAAACCCGATGCAGTGGCTGCCACCATGAGAGAGCGAGGGTGGACCGTGCGGGTCGTAGAGCACCGCAAAGCGGGCTGGGAGGTGCTTAGTGTTTTGGAATTCAAACGAGCAATATAAGCAGGGGTAAACGAGGAATGAAAGGAGAAGAATATTTGTATTGGCATTTCGAAATCTGCCGGGACCTTGTAACAATGGCTCCGATGTGAATTCGTTTTAATGTTTTTCGCAGATTAGAAGAAAGATCAATGTGGTTATATATATCTTTTTGAACAGACGATCGTTAACTTTAGCGTGTTTCTCTTCGTCGAATTTCAACGACAACTAATTGTGGAAATGTCTTGTACAGGTAGTATTTATAGGGAATGTTCTTGACTTTTTCATTCACAGCTCAGCTTTGTTTTTAAAGCTTTGTTTAATTGTAGTTAAATTATTCTCATCAAAATTTTTTTCGGAATTCCACAATTTAATTTTGGATATGTTGATTTTAACAAGAAGGACTGTTACGCAGGAGAAAAACGAGCCAAACAAAACCAACAAAAAGCGAAAATATGAAAATGAACACCTCGAAATAAAAACTTCAATCAAAAAACGGTTATACCTCATTTGGTTTATTTATGCTAAAAAATTAAAAAAACCATTACTAAATTGCATGAAAAAGACCCAGGTCCATCGCTCCTGCGTGCCGCACCGCACCTTTACTGAACCTTCATAACGCCTTCTTCAAACTAACTAAATACTAATCAATCTAATCCAACAAACTACTTCATAATGGCTGATAGAGGACGACCTACGAAATGGGGCGGAAAGTCTTCACGCTTTGTTGAGCTCGGCTCACATAAGCTAGATACCATCATCACGGGCCATTTGACCCAGGAACAAATCAATGCATACCAGCAATACTTCCGAGTCGAGGAAATCTCGCATGTGCTTCGGAAAGGCCATACTCCCGGGCTGTCTATTTTAAAGGCATTGCCGTCGCACAAAAATGACGATTTCAAGCGGGACCCGCTGCCGCCGCCGCAGTACGATCAGAACGGAAACAGAACCAATACGCGGGAACTACGCGTACTTGCACTGCTCGAAAAAGAGCGCCATACGTTGGTCGAGGTTGCAGTTACTTCGATCAAGAACTACGATCCGCCTGTAGACTATAAAAAAGCAGCCAAGACCTCGGAAAAACTCTATATTCCCATCAAAGATTATCCGGATATCAACTTCGTGGGTCTTCTTTTAGGTCCGCGTGGAAATACCTTGCGCCAGCTTCAGGACGATTCCGGCGCGAAACTTGCCATTAGAGGTAAAGGCTCCGTCAAAGATGGTAAACTGAGCGAAAGTGCAGGATTCCTGGCCCCGGAGGATGATCTTCATGTCGTGATCACGGCCGACACCGGGGCCAAGATCCAAAAGGCTATCAAGCTCACGAACGAGGTGCTTGAAAAAGCAATTTCATCTCCTGTGGGCCAGAACGATCTAAAACGTGACCAGCTTCGTGAATTGGCTGTATTGAACGGTACTTTGCGCGAGACCAAGCCGTACGTGCCTCCGGAAATCTTCAATGCACAGCGGCGTCAACAGACACGTGATATCACCCAGATCGTGTGTAGAATATGTGGTGGTGTAGGCCACTATTCACGTGACTGTAAACTGCGGCCCGATCAGGCCGGTGTCGATTCCTATAATCCGGCTCTGGGTTCAAACTCGCCCTCTGCATCCAACTACACGCCCTCCAATCACGGTCGTAGGGACGAAGAATTCCCACCATGGAAGCGGGCCAGAGTAGACCATGGTCCGCATGTAGCTGTTGAGCCGCAACAGGTGGTTCCCCCATGGGCCCAGGGCCAAGGAAATAGCGCTTACGGGTCCTATCCACCGACGCAATACCACAACAAAAACGGCCAAAGCTACGATAATAATTACGGCCAATATGGCCAGTATGGACCAGGCAATTACCAAAGCAGCAATAATTATGGCAGCCCGTATCCTGCGAATGGAGCGATTGGACCTGGTTCCAGGGCCCATGTACCGCCTCGTACATCTGTTCCGTCTTACACCAACGGTTTGCCTCCGAACCCCGTATCGCGTGCGCCACCTCCTCAAGCGGCAATCATTCCCCCATTTGTCAATGGTAACGGGCCTTCCGTACATACCACCGGTACACAAACCGTTCGCCCACCGCCGCCACCACCGCCACCCGCAGCAGTCGCTCCACCTCCAAAAGCACCTCCAAAAATGGAAGGCGCCCCGAGACAACCCCCTCCACCGCCGCCTCCGCCATCTTCGAGCAATGGATCAAAAAATCCTCCACCGCCACCGCCTCCACCTGCATGAAACCAGAGGCTAATATTTAGATGGAACTGGTCATGTAGATTAGAAAATATGGGTATTTGATGTTGTTACATTGTTTGTAAAGAATGGTTCGATGAAAAATCCAGGATATATTTTGTATTCAGGTGGTAGAATTGTGAATTAGTAGGCGGACCTCTGACTTCTTCTGTTCAGAACTAAATACTATATATGAGAAAGCTTAACAAGTTTCTTCCGGCACGAACTGCGAATAATCCGCTTTTTACGCAATTCGATTCAGCCTTTCAATTTGGTGCTTCGGCTTAAGTACCCGCGGTAATTCTTGTCTTCTTTGATTGCGTTCATTTGCTCTCTGACTCCCCTTGCCCTTGTTACGCCTCTCGTCTCACAACAGCTATTTGCAACCTCGGTTTATACTACTATTGACGCCTTTTCGACTAAATCCACCTCATTGAACGGCATTTACCCATTTATAGGTCAGACTGTAAGCGCATCATCGAGCTTTCTCACACATCCATCCATCATGTCCTTCGCACGCATGAGTAAATCGCCCTCGTGTGCGAGCGTTATCGCTAATTTCGAAAAGCTAGGGCCTAGTTGTAATTGGGCAAGAGTCTCCTCCATACTTTGGGCTGCGGCTTGGCTTTCCTTCTTTTCCTTCAACTTTGTCACCTGTGCTTTTAATGCATCAATGCGTGCAACCATACTTGGTGCGGACTCATCGCCTTTATTAAGCAATTTGGTGATGCCGTTCAATTCATTGAACCAGTCGCGCTCCGCGCGTGATAGGGGAAGGGTCTGTGCTGCCTTAGCTTCTTCAAACCGGCTCACGAGCAGAAGCCGGAGTTTCTCTTCTCTTTTGATAAGCTCTTCCTGACGTGCAATCAACTTCTTGATTCGCTCAAAGTTCTTGGAGTATGTCTCTTTGGCAGGGACTTTGTCGCTGACCTCACGTAAATCGCGCGTCTGTTGTTTGAGATCCTCGAATTGAACTTTGATTTTCATCTGCAACACAAGAAGAAACTTCGTGAGAGAATTCACTTTTCTCATCACGTCTGTGGTCACGTGTTCCACAGCTTGTAGCGACTCGAATTGCGAAAAGTCGACTTGTTGAGCAGCGGGAATTGGACTGGCGCTATCGGCTTTGATCAATTTGAGCTCTTCGGCAGGCAATGTAGTTTGCCTTTTCACGACTTCCGCTGGCTTCCGAGTGGATACTGATGCTTTGATGGTCAATTGCTTGTGTGCGATGTTGAAGTTTTCCACTTGAAACACGCCCACATCATCCGATGGAGAGCAGGCGATAAGATATTCGCCCAGGTCCTCTATCGTGTCCTTTATATAAGCAAACCCAGTAGCGGCAGCTTTGGCATTTATGAGTTTATAGTCGACGTCGAAGGTTTTGCATGTAGGCCTAAGGACTCCGTCCACCGCGTTGGTGACACTACCTATTAGCACGGATTTTCCAGATGCCACGAGGAGTTTTGACGAACTGATCATCTGTAGTGAACTTTTGGTGTTTTCATTGAATTCAAGATCGGTGGCGTCGGTAGCCAAAATCGTCAATTTGTTGAAAGTAGCTTCGATGAACTCATTGATCTTGCGCTTCTCACGGAAACACTCCATTTCTTCAATGTATTGTCGCATTTCTTGCTCGAAATCCGCATCGTGTCCATCATCTTCTTCCTCCGACTCAATGACGTATCCGAACCCACGGGCTGGTCTCCTATACCGGGGTACTTTCGGTTGCTTCGGTTTCTGCACGGGTTTAGTCGGCTCTGCAAGTACACCGGCTGGTAATTGAATCGAGCCGGTTAATGGAATGATTTGCGAAAGGTAAGTTATAATGGCCGACCCATCAGAAGCTTTGTGCACTCCTGCTAAAACAGGCACATTTTGAGCGTTCACATGTATAAGTTTTGCGTCGTTGCCCGTGATTGCCAATGGTCCAAGGAGCTCTGGGGTGGAATTGATATTGCCCATATCGAGAATTACGCTCAGTGAGTCGCTGGATTCTGCAATAATCGGACTTTTGAGTTTAGTTTCAACTTTACTGACGAATGCAGTTTGCTTAGCGAAAACCGCGCGATAGGAATTGAATGCCAGGGCAGGCGGAATCTTGGAGTCGAAAGCTTGAAGACAAGCATACCAATCGTCAATGTAGCTTTGCACTTGAGCCTTTTTGGTGAGAATTTGCGATGATTTGTGCGCAAAAGGAAACACGGCGTAGATCTCTCCGCATTGGGTGCTGAGATATAATGTGAGCACACCCGTGAATGTCGACAGGCCAAAGGTAATTGACAGGACTTCTTTCTTCAGCAATTGATGGAATTGAGCGAGAGGAAGTTTGAGCATGGGCTCCGTCAAAGAAAACACTATATCGTAGAGCAAAATGTCGGTATCTGTGAGCACCACGAGCTCGGAAAATGTCGGGCTTGCAGGATGCCAAAGTACTTGCTTTACTAAGCAGGGCGAGTTATTATCCGATTTTGGCAACTGGATGCTGAGATCAAAGCAATTCCACAAGGGATCGGCAGAGCTGAAATCTGTCTTCGATTTCACGTCAATTAGGGCGATCGCGTGGTCACCCACTACGGCAAGAAGTGACTCGTTACCATTCAATAAAAGCGAGTTCACCCGAAATGGCGGACAAGACTTGATATCTGCGATTTTAAAGTAATTCTGATGGTGGAATGCCGGGCCTGTTTTCACCACATTCAGAGACGCAGTGAAGATCTGCGCATCGCCCTTGATTACCACCAGCGCGCTCGTGCCACTGAAATGGTTTTTGAATATGCTGGCGTCGGAGAGAAAAGACGCGAGTCTACTCATTTTTTTTTGTTTATTTTATCTCACTTTGGACGGAATTAGAAGAGCATCAGCGTCTAAGCTGGAGGATGGAGAACGCAGCGCGTAGATCTCGTCAAGCTGCAGTCACGTGATATAGACGGTTTAGAAATGATATAATTGATCATTTATAACTTGCTTAATTTGACGGTCAGGAGCCAAAAATCAAATTCTGGTAAATTAAGGTGATAATTATATTACTGAATCGAGCCCTTTCGACTGGAAGTAGGAGCGGAAGTGGGAGCGCTTACGTATTTGAAAGAATATCTCAAAGTTTGGCAAGAGTCTTATGAAGGTAGACCTTAATGCAAATTTCGCTTCGAGCATACCAAATGGCCGTTGAATCGGAAACACGTGAATAAAGCTTGACGCTTGATTTCATCGAGAAAAGGGACAAGCTCATAGTACGTAAATATACTCTAAAAGACATAACAGTAATTGATAGAAGATATTATTGAGAGTGCGCCAGCTTTTTCTTCTTGAAAAAGTCATCGTGCCGGCACGCTGAGCTCAGTGGTCAGCTGGGCTGGGAACATTGCCTTGAGATATAAAAGCAGCTGAGGAATTAATCTTTTTGTGCCGGTAGTATATTCCGAAGGAAGAGCCACCGAGGGATCTTTGTACTGGTTCTGAAGCCAGCGAAGGCGGATTTTGCGAAGAAGACTGCGATTTTCGCTAGAGTTGGCGAGCGACCGAGTACGGAGAGAGTTGGATCCGGTATTGGACCGATTATTCTTGATTTGAACTAGTTTTCGGTCAATCCTCTCTGATTGAGTTGACGCGCCTCGTTGTGATTGAGGTTGCAGATCCAACAACCCAAGAAGTATCTTGTCGCCCGTGTCCAACTCCAGATTGAATGTGGGTACTTGGCCACGTCCCAGAGTAGGATCGAACTCCGCGCCAAACAGATCTTCTGTGGCTTCTTCAATGACGAAATCTCGTAGATCAGAGTCGCCGGGCCACACTCGAGACGGCTCGGTAGATTTCGCAGCCGGTTCGGGATCCCGAAAAAACAGGCGATGGAACAAATTGAATCTGTGGCGCTTTCGCTGATTGGATGGTGTTATTTTGGGCTTGAAAAAGAAAAAGCCCCTGATTTTCTCTCTGGTAGATTTGTGGGTGTTGCCGTCCGTCTGAGTTTCTGGCGCCCGGTGTTTGTCCCACCAGAAAAATAACCGGCGTGGGCGCAAATCCGGACCCCGGGTAGACAGCATATGGGCCAGAGATATGAGTTTGTTTGGGATGAGATCAAGTTAATATAAGACTTTGTTTAAAGTAACGGCTGGATGTTCAGAAAAGGTTTTTTAGTGAAAAAGGTCTTTGTTTGTTGGAAACAATAGGTCGATGGCGGCCGCGGCTGCAATGCATTTGCGCACCTAAGATTCACCAACCTGCACTTCTTCTCCCTACATACCACATAAGATAAATCCACAATTTTCATCTCGCCTTTTTTCTTATAAAGTTTTGATAAGGACAATAATCTTTCACTCTTCTAGTATCCTGACGGTTTTTTTCTTCCGTGGCGACGAGTGGCCCTGGATCCCTGACATCCGCATTCGCGAGCCCCTATTCATGTCCCTAATTTGTTTCGTGATTCCCTTAAATTTCTCAAGAACTTGCTGATCGTACTTACGCTTATACTCGAGTGCAGACTTAAACAGCTTTTCTTTCTTTCGGTATTCCTGGAGTAAGATCTTTTGCGCACTGAGAAGATAGTTGCAAAGCACAAATACGTGTGACCGTTTCTGATCCGTCATGAGAACCAGCTTGCAGTACTCATTGAATATGTTTCTGAACTGTTCAGCTGACTCTTTTGGAAGAAAATGATAAAGGTTCTCGAAATTTGCCTTCATAAAAGTCCCCAAACTTTCCACTGCATGTCGGTTGGAACAAGTGAGTTCCTCCAATTCGCGAATTCGAGGTTCCTCTTTTGCTTGGAGATTAGCATGAATGTCTTTGAGAGTAGTGAACAAGCTGAGAATGCGCTCAAATTCAGGACTCGAAGACTTTTTCTGCTCTTGGGTCGAGGGTTTCCGCTTCGAAAAATCATTTGAGGCTGTCGAAGGTATTCTGACGCGTCGAGAAAGTGGCCGCACTAAGCCCTCGGCTACTTCAGCGATTTTCGCAATTTGTAATTTCTTCTCCTCGTATCGTGTGCCCATTTCATTGATCATCAAAGAGGCTTCGTTCAATTTTTGTTCCGTGGCTTCCCTCTGGATCTGCAACGTAGATTCGAGTTGATCGATGCGAAGCGTTTTCTCGTTGATGTCCTTCTTGGAAAACTCGAGAGCTGACGTAAGCAGTGTCACTTCTTCTTTGAGGCACTCTCGTTCTGCTTCCTGAAATTTCTGAAGCTGTTTTGCCTGCTTTTTCGCATAATCTAGTTGACTGATTAGCTCCTCTCTCTCCTTTTGACCAAGAGCAATTTCTGCCTGTGCAGATTCCAAAAGCACAAGTTTGGCTTTGAGAGAGGCAGTCTCGGTGAGACTATCCTGTAATCTGTTTTCAAGATCGTTCTTTGACTCTTCCAATTCACGTAAAGTCTCATTTGACTTTGCAATTTTATGTGATTCATTCCGGAGCAGTTCAATTTGTCCTTTTAACGCCTCAACTTCAGCGGCTTGCTTCTCTACGATCTCTTCCAATTTCGCCGACTGCTTAATGTAAGAATTTGCAGTGGTCATGTGCCTATCTTTATCTTGCGAAGTCTCCTGCAACATGCGTCTGAGTTGATAGATCTCTTTCTTTGACTGAGCAAGCTGATCCCGAAAGTCTCCCACTGAATCACCAAGATCGGCAATCCCACACAAAATGTCTGTTTTGAGTTGCTGAGAATCGCATTCACGAAACTGTCTTGCTTTGTGCTGAGCCAAGTCACTCAATTGCTCATAAATGTGATAGAGAAACCAGTTATGACCGATATCTTGCGCTTCTTGTTGCTCTTTCTCCTCCCCTGCCTCGCTGTGCAGCGTAATCAAAGGTGGCTTCACTTCTTCATCCAGTTCAACATCTGTTGAATCCGAGTTGTCAAAACTTATAGAGTTCGCTGGTGCAGCAGAACTCTCGGCAGAGTCTTCCTCAATGAAAATGCTTTGCAAATGCTGACCTGCAAGCTTCATGCCAGTGGCTGAGTCAGAAGACTTTGCCTTATTGTTTCTTCGTTTTTTCTTGACGTTTTTCTGAAGGACTATGGTGCCGGCCGGTATTGGTCTCACTGTTTTTTGTTTGCGAGCTTCCTCGTCTTCTTTCTCAGTTCCTTCTTTGGCAGTCTCCTTAACTTCCTCTTCACTTTCATCACTATCACCATCAGCATCCTTCTTCGCTTGCAAAAATTCTTCGAAAGTGGCCTCGAAGTCAGTGAAGCTCAGTCCGACACTCCCGGTCTTAAACTCATGATAAGTAGCCAAGTTCTCCGCAAAGTGGACTGATTTGCTTTTGGGGATTCCTAACGAAACAGGTTCGGTTGTCTCTGATTTTAATTTGAAGGGAAAACTGCTAGATCGCTTGAGGTTCAGTTTGATTGCAAACGGATCAAAGGACCGAAAGTATGAAGAATGTTCTTCCTCATTTGAACGCTTGAGGCCCCTTCGAAGGAAACTGCGCTTTTCTGGCGGCGCAACAGCGGAACCAGCCACCGTCTCAGAACTTTCGGAGACTGTCAGTTCTGAGTACAGTCCAGGATTGGAATTCTCTTCAGGCTTAGCTACTACCGTGGTGTGAAATATCCTTTTGAACATTGGTTGCCAAATCAGCTTTTTGTGGAAATATAGATTCCAAAATACAATGGCTGCGAAAAAAAGGTAGTGACTTCTCACAAACGCGTATCACGGCAAAAACTCTAAGGGTATTTAAAAATGAAAATTCTCAGTTTCGTATACTCTTGAAATTAATAAGGATTCAATTAAAGAATTTATAATAAGATTGTGTTCTTCAAGTCGAGCAAAACGATGAAAATCTTACATTACGTTCATCAGTAAATCTGAAATTAGTACTTGCGCCCTAGACTATACTGCTAATTCGTGTTTTTTACTATATGCGATCAGAATTGATAAAGCACGAAGATAACATATTTGCTACTAGATCGGAGTCCATCTTGGCTTCTACATGGGAAACACAAGAAAGTCTTGAGCTTCGTCTTTATACTGTTGTCAGATGTATCATCTTCTCCATCAATTAAAACTCATTCCGGTGATCGTTCGTGTATGCACTTAAATTGGTGGGCAGTTCTTTTCTGAGTTGTCGACACATCCTACATTTCCCACGACTTATCAATACTTTTAGGCGTCTGTATTATGCAAACTTGGACCTCGGATTTGAAGAAGGGCATTGCGAAAGTTCCAGTTGTTTTATACACTTGTTGGCCTCCGCAGATTTTCTTATTTCAATTCTGAAAAAGAATCATTGAGTCTTGAGGACTACTCTAAATCTAGCTTTTGACTAAATAACTCGGAATGGATAAGAATCAGACTTGGACGGCCCGTCGTGAGAGAACTCGACGTGAGAGACAACGAGGGCAAACAAACGAAAGAGATTTATTGGCAGAAAGGCGAATAGGATTCAAATCTGGAACTAGAAACTAAGCCAGTATTATTTGATTTATTTTTGAAAAAATGTTCTTTTTCATGAGGAGTCTGAGATAAATTTATCGATTCACCTGCACTCCTGAAGAAAGCTTCCTTCGCGCGCGGTTGAGATCTCAACGCTGCAATGCAACTCCAGGAACTACTCAATCGAGACGATTAAGGTCCTCATTGAAATTCAACTAACTGAGTAGGAGTAATTTTTGAAAAAGAAATTTTCACAGTGCACACCCCTATTTTCTTCCCCATACTATTTTTAACTTCACTCGTATCGAAAATGGGCAAGCAGTACATCGCAACCGTGTCGGCGGCACAGGCTCATGTGCTGGATATTTCGGGCGTGGCAATGACGAATAAATATACAATCACCATTTCCAGCGATGGATATGCGGCATTCTGGGATAACAAACAGGACGAAGTACACGCGCCCCACGACTATGTTGTACGTAAACTCATTAATAGTATTGGCATTCATCACGTGGCGGTATTTGAGGATGTGCCCTCGGGGCTGACTGTGCGTATTGCCGTGGTTGCGTTCGCGTGTTTCGACGGTCTGATGAAATTTTATACTTACGAAAATGACGATCTTTCCTCGTTCAAGGAATTGGCGCTGGCGCTGCAAACAGCGGCCTTCAGTCACGATTTCTGGTGTCCGGGCTTCTACAAAGATCCAGAAAACGTCCAGCATTATTTCATAGGCACAAAAGCCAATGGTACTTCGGCCGTATACGCGTTAAACATCATTGTAAGCGAACAAGGCGCGGTATCTGTAGACATATCGAGCGAAATCGGTTTGCTTAATGCATCGAATAACTTTACGTCATATCCCAATGCATTGGCGGTGCTGCCGACTGCGGATGCACTTTGTGCTGTTGGATATACTTCGGGAGACGTTGTAGTATACAGTATCAAAAACCAGAAGCAAGTATTCACGTTCCATTCCACCGATTTGCAGGTGAAACAAGGAAAAGGCTCCACATCCGTTCCACGTGTTTTGGCATTTTCTCCTGGCGGCACAGTGCTTGTTGTGGCACGTGACAACCAATCTGCCGGGCTGATCACGTTATATGATGTGAAGTATGGTGAAAACGTGGGATCTTTAACCACACTGACTCATTCGGCAAAAACCACTATTGGCGGATTTGCTCACGAGGGATGGATAATGGGTCTCAGCTTTAATGAAGACGGCAGTTTATTGGCATCTTGTGGATTCGATAAGTGCGTCAGGGTATGGAACTTGGAGCTGCGTGAGCGCGAAGCCACACTCACGGTGAACTTGACGGACTTGGAGGACACGACGCACGATGAAGTAGATTCCAGTATTTGCAGTGGTGTGGCGTTCATTAAGAAAGGTGTACGTGGCGGGCCAGGAGGAGACGCCAACGAGGGGTTATGTGTGGTCAGTTTCGACCGCGGTGTGCGTTGGTATAGAGAAGCCGGTGGAATATAGATGGATAAAAGGTGGTTATTAGGAGAGATGTGATAGGGGAGGCCATAGAGTCGAAGGCTTGGGCCACTCTCAAGAGCAGCCCAAACTTTTGGTTCCACAGCTAAATCTCTCCACCTGATTTCCCCAACCCTTAGAGCCAATCCTTGTTGGGAGCTCATCATGACTTTGATAAAGATAACACGGAGCGCTATGCCGGATATGAGTTTTAAAGGAGGCAACAAGCGATAATTCTACAAAAACTCGTCTCCAGTTTGTTGGTTCTATTGCTTTGCATATGTGAAGTCTGGGTATTGTTCCGTTCATCGATTGAGCGTTTGACTACTAGTAAGAATCAAAAACTAGGGTACAGAGTTTCTTTTAATTTACTTTTCTCTACGAAGACTTCAAACTTTTTGGCGGAGAAAAGCCGTGCTCATTTTGCATATTCGAATCTTGATTGTGTCTTAAGCTTGCAGCTTCGCGAAGTTGAATCGCGTCATTGTTACTTTTGAAATACTTATTTTTACGTAAACAGAACGCAAATCGTAAACAGTATTTCATTATGATACATTTTTTTCAAATATCCCTCTTGTTTTCTCGCCCTGGGATGTTCCAAATCAATCGTCTCAAATGGGTCCCGCAGCATCACGTGACACAGTTTGCAAAAGTAAACAAGCGATCTTAATCCAAGATTAATTCACCACCAAAATATCACCAAATACTTTCAATGGAACTGGATTCACTTCAAGGCCTCATAAATGACCTTCTAGATCCTGAGGCAGATACTGCAAATGTGTTCGAGCAGCTCGAGCTTGCAGCATCGACGCGGGGCGTTCTGCTTCCCGACTTAAACGCGCTTTTGGATATCGTGTTTGAGCCATTGGTGGGATCAAAATTGCGAAATCGCATTTTAAGTAGCGTTTTGATACCTAAAGGAGATTATGAGATTCCGCCAAATGTATTCTTGAGGATATTAGGATCGATCGGTGCTGCCGAAACTTACTACAAGCATGGGAAGCAAAATACACTGAGACGCTTTTCTCTACCTACACAACAGAAACTTTTACAATGGCTAATTACAATACTACCTTTTTTTGGAACAGGTCTATTCAAAATGCTTCGCCGCGCCCTTCCGCTTCTTTTTGGTTTGCTTTCATACGAGTACCCTAGGCCCTTCATCGCGACCTTGATCATATTGGCTACATCGAAAGACGCACAGAAAGCTGTATACTCGAGCTCGCCAGATAGACCAGATAGATCCAGAACTCTTGTGAAGTCATGGTGCGTTCAGTTAATCGCGGATCTTCATGATAGATTTCCTCTTGATGGATCTCTTCGGGCGCTACTAGCACATTTCTCGCGCTCTGAATATGCATTGGATTTTCGCCGAATTCTCAAAGGAAAATCATTTTCGTCTGATGCCTCGACCTTTGAAATAGCCTTGCCCAAAATGGAATTTCCTGCAATAACGCGTCTCGACTTCCAGCAACCCTCAGAAGGCACCAGTCGAGAAATCATGGATTTGCATCGAGCGCTCGCGCGGATTTACAAAGAGTACGAGCGATCCTCTAAGAGACGTAAATTGGATTCTGGATCTCAAGGAACCGATCTTTTCAGTACAGCAAATACTGACGAACTGGTACCCCTTTACTCAATATTTACTATATCAGACTTGATCGCGAATTTTGAGAGAATCTCTTTTATGAGCCCCAGCTCTATTTTCTCAAAATCGCCCGCATTGAATCATCGTATAAGATGCTTATACGTCTCACTTGTCTTGTTGAGCTCAAATCCTAGCCATTCCATCCGCAAGAAGATTGCGTCGACGCTAACACATCACGTTCTCGCGCCGGTCTCACAGCTTACCGCATATACAAGTTTCCGGTTCGGAAGCTTTCCAAACCATGGCATTTTAGCCTCTTTCAAACAAAGTATTGAGTCGTGTGTGTTGACTAATTCTGTGCCCAAGAATGTATCACTGCTAAGGAAGCAATGCGAACTAATCCCGCTTTTGATTCATACAGATAATAATCTCGCAACTTCAACTGTAATCCAAGTCTTCGCGGCTTTGAAAGGGATTCTTGAAAAAGGTGAGCCTGGAGGTGAACATGTAATTCCCCTTCTTATAAACCACTTGACCTCACACACGCTAAAACTTGGGAAGTATAAACCCTCCGCGTTGGGCGAGTTTCTAGAAACCGTGATCGCAAACATATTCCAAGTCATGGAACAATTCTGGCCCAAAGTGATGATCTCAAGCAAGCTTTCCATGCTTGCTTACTTAAACAGTGCTATTTCGTTGGCCAATGGGATGCACGAGCAACTGATGGACACTCTGCTGCTCATCCCATGCCAAGCTCTTCTATACTCGCTCGTCACATCCACGAATCCATTGATCGTGTCAGAAACGCTAGGGTTTATTTCTGCGCTCAAAAAGCTCAAGTTTCCTGAGGAGAAAGTTTCTCTCATCACCTCAAAGAATGCATTTGTCATGGACTCCGTCAATTTTTTCTGGCGAGATATGGCTTTCACGCAAGAAAAGGGAACGTTCAACCAAGGAATGTTCTTGCATCCGCACTTCCTTCAAAAGATGAGCGGTCTAGACACCTTAAGCAGCTCGAATCTCTTACTGACAAAATCTGTAGGCGGGATTGTACACAACCCTGCATTTGCCTATCTCTGCGCAGAGATTGTGTGGGGTCTTGAGGATGCCGAGGAAAATATCAGTATACGGCACCCAGGCCCAATCTCCGAGGCTTCTGTGGCGCGAATGCATCACGATGAGCAATCAACATGGCTTCCTTTGAGCTACAACGAGCTCAAAATCAATTTATTGAATCATCTCGATTCGATGGGGTTTTCCGGCATGGGCGATCTCTTGTTCACGTCATTGAAGCCGTTGGTAAACCAGAGGGGGAAGCGAGGAATGAGCTCTCGTGGTTGACACTACTCATGAAAGTTTTGATAATTTGGGGCTTTTCAATAACAAATTGGCATATAATTGAGGAAAAAGTGTCGTTTTGCCAAGCCATATCGATGATTATAATATCTTTAGCTTTGAAAAAAATATGAGATTGAATTGACTGATTTAATTCCAATATCTCAAATTATTCAATTCGATTACTTGTGAATGGCATTTTAAATTGGCATGATCCAAGATTGTTGAAGATTATGTATATATACTTCATTATTATGGTGGATGCTTTGATGTTTGCAGCCAAGCAGATGAAACAGTGAGAAGACCCTTACATCGATAAAGATTGTCTCGAAATAATCACTGTTTTGCGTAATTGTCTTCTTACCTTTTATCAGAAAGATCGTCCATTTCTTCCTTTCTCCTTCTCCGTTTACATCAACCATCTATTTCAGGCATGGGCGTCGCGGCCATGCCAATTTCATCGTGCAGCATAGATTTTGTCAGACCGCTGGAATATACCAAAATATGGATAGAATTATCGAATATTTTCTTTGATTTTATTAACGTAAGATACTCGCCATGATCATTTTCATTTTGGCCCACTTTTCAGCTCTATTAACAGAGAGAAGGTTGCATCTTCATACTTACATACTGTACCTGCACGAATTACGATCTGGCGTCTGGCGCGAAGAATTTCACGAGTCGACCTGAACAAATTTCTGGCAATATTACCAGATAAGAAAGCAGTGGACACTCGTTTTTTATTTTTAATCTGTAGATTATTTCAAATCACATGCTTCGATTTCAAAGGTCACGCATTGTATATTTGCGTCGATGGAATTCTGTCGCTCCTTCCTCCAAAACAGAACTGGCGGATCTCGCGCTCAACCAACTACATCTTAAATGGACTCAGCGATGGAAGGAGGAATTTGGGAACGGCTCGCTTCATCCTTCAAAATCTATAGATGGCAAAACAAAAGATTCTGAAAATCCATTCTATTGCCTTTCGATGTTCCCCTATCCTTCGGGAGTACTACATCTTGGACATCAAAGAGTGTATACTATAAGTGATGTGATCTCGCGATTCCAGCGTCTCAGGGGCCGAGAAGTCATTCACCCGATGGGTTGGGATGCCTTTGGCTTACCTGCAGAAAACGCAGCCGTGGAGCGTGGTGTGAACCCAGCCGACTGGACCACACAGAATATCGGTAAGATGAAACTGCAGATGGAAATGATGATGGCGGATTTCGATTGGGATCGAGAAGTCGATACATCTTCCCCTGAATACTACAAATGGACTCAGAAAATCTTTACGCTTCTTTTCGAACGGGGTTTGGCGTACCGGAAAGGTGCAGAGATAAATTGGGATCCTGTGGACCAGACAGTTTTGGCCAACGAGCAAGTCGACGCTAACGGAAAATCGTGGAGGTCAGGTGCTCAGGTTGAAAAACGCGTGTTGGAGCAATGGTTTATTGGTATAACACAGTATGCAGATGCCTTAAATGAGGATTTGAAGACTCTCGACCAATGGCCAGATAAAGTGAAGGCGATGCAAAAGCATTGGATCGGTAAGAGCGAGGGTGCTGAGATCACGTTTCCCACCAATTCATCTGAGAACTCCGGAATAAGAGTGTTTACATCAAGACCAGATACGCTCTTCAGTGTTCAGTTTGTGGCGTTATCCCTTGATCATCCTATTGTGAAAGAGGCACTGCATAGCGATGCCAAATTGGCAGAATTTGCGTCGAAATGCGCCAATGATGATGTTGACCCGGAATCTAAGGCCGGCTACGAGATAAAGGGGGTGAAGGCGTCTATTCCTATCGACGTGAACGGGACTAAAAGCACAAACTATGATATGCCAGTGTACGCAGCGCCTTATGTCTTAGGTTCATATGGCCACGGAGCAGTTATGGGATGTCCCGCGCATGATGAACGGGACTATGAGTTTTGGAAGCTTCATCAACCGGGAGTCCCTGCAGTGCAAACCGTAGGTCCGAAGAACAAGAAAGATGTCCCCGAGGGCGGTCAGATTTTCACGGCCAAGAATGGAGTTTTAGCGGATTCTTCGGTTCTTGAAAATGGTGTTACCTCTTTAGGAATGTTCAACGGGCTTTCATCGCCAGAAGCTGGAAAATTGGTGGTGCAATGTCTCGAAAATGCTTCATTGGGTCAAAAGTCAACCCAGTTCAAAATCAGGGACTGGCTTATCAGTAGACAGCGGTACTGGGGAGCACCTATCCCTATTATTCATTGTGAATCTTGTGGGCCGGTAGCAGTGCCGGATAAAGATTTACCTGTGCTACTTCCAAAGGTGGACAGTACTCAGTTCGGGAAAGGTAATCCACTTAGTAGCATCGACTCTTTTGTGAATACAGAATGCCCTTCATGTGGATCGCCTGCCAAAAGAGATACAGATACTATGGACACATTCATAGATTCATCCTGGTATTTCTTCAGGTACTGTGACCTGAAAAACGAGCAGTTGATATTTGACCACGCCAAGGCCACCAGTTCCATTCCCGTCGACTTGTATATAGGAGGAGTGGAACACGCGATCTTACATCTACTCTATTCGCGGTTTATTGCGAAGTTTTTGGGAGATTGCGGCTTGTGGAGCGGCGAGCAACTGAAGCATGAGCCAATTAAGCAGCTCATTACCCAGGGCATGGTACAGGGTAAAACTTTTAGTGATCCTAGCACCGGCCGCTTTTTGAAGCCGGAAGAGGTGGATGCGAAAGACCCAAAGAACCCTGTAATAATCGCCACGGGCCAGACTCCAAATGTGAGTTTCGAGAAAATGTCAAAATCAAAATATAACGGCGTGGATCCCACAGAGATGATTGAAAAGTACGGCGCTGATTCCGTGCGTGCGCAGATCTTGTTTGCGGCACCAGTATCAGACGCGTTAAACTGGAACGAGGATCACATTCAGGGCATCCAGCGTTGGTTGCGCAAAGTAATCAGCATGCAAAAGGAAGTCTTGACAAAATACAATGCGGACTTTCAGCAAACTCTGCCGGTTGACGAGTTCAAGAATTTGACCATCAATGGCGAAGAAAAGCTGTCGGTGTTTTTCAACAAGCACGAGCTAGATTTGTACAATGAAACCCAGCATTACGCGGAGAAAGTGGCGCGGTCAATTGAAACAGATCTTTCCTTCAACACCGTGATATCGGACTACATGAAACTCACAAATTATCTCCAAAAAGTATTGAAAGAAAACCAGTGTGTGCTGCCAGCACTTCTCATGGATTGTTACAAAAAGCTATTAATAATAATTGCACCCGTGGCCCCCGCGGTGGCGGAGACGTGCTGGGAGGGGTTGTGTGCAGGCACGGCACAACCATGGCGATCGATTCTCTGGGAGACGTACCCCGCATCACCAATACTCAAGTCGCCGCACGCTACTTACAAGATCATGGTTAATGGAAAAAAGGTTGGTATTTTAGAAAGGATTGAAAGCATTGAGGGTCTTTCTCAAGAAGAAATTATAAACGTTCTCGAGAGTCACGCCATCGTGCGTAATCTGGTGCAGCAAAAGAAAATTGCTAAAGTCATCGCCAAGAAAGATGTGGTGAGCATCATCTGCGCCTAGGGCCGTCTGGCCCGAATATTCCTATGAAAAAACGCGGCGTTCTGACTCACGTTGTGCATACAAGTCTTTTTTGACGCACACAGTTCCCTAGTGCGAAGTCTGGGGTAGCAGCCACGGTTTCTGGATGTGAAAGTCCGAGAGCAATTTCCCCAAATAACTGGGGGAGGTCTTACTTATAAATAGCCATTTTCGAACGCGTTTTTTTTTGAACTCATTAAATCAATAAGCATGCAGATTGTGTGCATTCAAAAAGCAATGATTCAAATACCATACAACGTCTTGAACAGGATCGTGCATCATGCCGATAGAACTGACCAGATCAAGCTAGCGCAATTGAATCAGGAACTCAATTATGTGGTTTCGTCATCGCTATATAAAACTATCTTGGTAGTGGATGATGGGTTTCAGGCGCAAGATGCTGCATCATATCCTTATACATTACTTCGGGCATCGGACTTGCCCAAATTCACTGCATGCTTGCATACAAGAAACTTTTTATTTATCAAAGAAGTTATCATCAACACCCATGACGCCAATGTATCTACCGACTTATCAAATTTTTATCATAAAGTTTCTGCGCTATGGAGTATCACTCAGCACGTGATCAGCTTTGTAAATTACGATATATTGAGTCTTCGCCTCACGGACTCAATGAACAATTACTTGGAGCTGAGTCTGATTCTGTTCGCAGAATACGACGATGGTGATTATATTCTTGCGAAGAAAAGCAGAAAAATATTAAACTTGCGTACCTGGTTTATGTTTTGCATCCAAGACTTGCTTGTGGCTCCTGCGAGCACCGACTTGCGCAGATTGAGTTTGTACGTGGAAAACAATCACTATCAGAGTAATTCTGATGCAGGCTACACGATTAAAAAACCAAACTTCGCTAACGTGAGAAGCAATCTCGCCGGAGTCTCTGAACTTTTCTTGCATTCCGCATTGGCCTTTCTCAATTTTCTGGAAATTGTTCAGGACCTCCAAATCCCTCAAATGCAATTGCGTCGTCTCTCGCTCACAAGTACGCACAGACTAAGGAACGATGCAATGTTGAATTTTCAGCAAATTATTCGCCTTTTCAATCTCAACACTTTGGATGAACTCGAACTCAAAATCAACTGTACGCGGCATCACGAGTGCCAAGACCTGTGTATGGTGCGGTTCTTTGCTGACTGGAAGACTTACAATATGGTGAACGGCTTGGAGAACCACATCAAAAAGCTCTCTATTGTGCATTATAAGTCGGTTTCAGAAACATCTCAGTTCAAAAGAATCGTGGAGGATTTTGTATTCAGCGAACTCTTCCTGAACGTGCGTGAAGTCTACTTGAATTTATCCAATACCGTACGTTCTGCAGGTCCTCAATTCAGCGTGGACATAACTAAAGTTATCGATAGCATGCATTTCGTGCCTGACCTCGAGAATTTGCACATTTCGAGCTTTTTCTGCGAATGGTGGTGGAGCCTTTCCCATATTTTCGAGAGACGGATATCCTCATATGATGCGATGATGAATCAGTGTGATTGTGATTTCTGCAACCAAACGAGGTCGCACTTTATGGAATTGGCGGAGCTCGATAAGGCAAAGAATTACAGTCATAAAGTCACGTGGAACGATGTCAGCAGCACGCGGCAACTGCAAGGTTCTTCCATCGATTTTACAAAAATAGAGAACGTCAAGTTTTTGCAGTACTTGGCAGGTCTGATGAAACAGCAGGAACTGATTATGGAACGCAATATCACGAGTTCGGGTACAATGTTGGACATGCAGTATATGCCCATCGCCAGGAATACCGACATTGATCCTTTTAAGAAAGTTTTCCAGCATTCATGCTTGAACAAGATTCAACGGCTAATGTGTGACCAACTTCGCAATCTCAAAACTACAAATTTCGGTGGTATTGTCATGCATCACAAGTGAACTGGCGCGATGTTCTAAAATTTCTGGTCTTTGAGTTACCTGAAGAATACAGGCTTACTTTTAGTTTTCCATTATACCAATACATGAATATTAACTTCATTGAATGAAGTGCATAATCGAGGCTCGATTGCGTCAATATCTTGCAGTGTGATACTCGGTCCGACTAACCTTGACTTCAAAGAAGGTACTGAAAGAGGCGACCTGCCTCTTCAACTGAACTCTATGAAAGCTAAATCGGGCCATAAAGTCTCAAAACTCATTGCCGATTCAAAAGGAATAAAATCGTCATTAATCGGTAATGCCAAAATCACATGACTTTGGTCACCTGACTAAATGCCGGACCGGGATCACGATCCGCGCCGCACTCATCCCCACACAAGCAGCCGAGCAGCAATTACGGCGCGTTCGAATCAGTTCTAGAACCGACCGTGCACAGACCATCCATTTGGATTAAAATTTCTTGCCTATTCTTAAATTTCCTATATTTATCCTGCATACCACCGTCATGCCTGCTGCACACGTGTCGCCCGAACGAATCGGGCAGATCAACAGCCAGCTCATGAATGCAGGTGCGATTGGCTTTCTTAAAGGGACGATATTCGCCGCTGTGTCTGGATCGTTTTTGAGCTATAGATATAACCATGGACATAACAAGGGCTTCTTTCTGCGCCAGATGCAGGTTGGATACTTCATAGCATGGGGTATAGTGGGGCTTACTTTTGCCGTAGAGAATGCTAAGATAAGCGTCACCAAGGACTTGGCGGAAGAGGAAAATCTACAGCGACAGATGTTCTTTAGGCAAGAATTGGGTGGTAAGTAAGATTCTTTGTTCATAAATAGATACTCTAGATTATAAATTTGATGACTTACAGTATGCTCACTTTCCCTGATCTTGCTGCTATAGCAACTAAACTACCCAAAACACTATCAAACCGAACTTCTTCAGACACTAGAATATAAATGCATTTGAAACATGTTTTCTTAAAAGCATGATTCTATAAAAAATGAAATGTTGTATTTTCTCTACACATAAAATGCCTCTTCATGATATTTGAGCCCGTTCTCATTCGCCCAAAGCTTCGTGTTTTTCACCAATGATTTAGGACCAGCAGAAATCACCCATACTTTTTGTAAGTCCGGAAGTTGCTTACTTCCCGCCATCACGTGCTGCCGCCCAGGTAAGTCTCTACAGCATAGCACATTGTGTGCCTCGTCAATCACGGGGCCGGAACACTGGGTGAAAATGTCGCTTTCATTCACGCACCAGTTATAGTATCTGTAATTCAACAATGGCCTTCCTTTGTAAATGTGGCATTCGAGATGAAGATCCTTGATGGTCTGCGTATAGTTCTTATGGCATATGTCTTCACTATTCAACTGAGGCACGAATTGTTCGTTGATCGAATGTGATCTGCTGGTGCGCCGCAGAATGGTAGATTGAGCGTCTTCGGGAACAAAAGAGTCATGTAATTCGTCGAGCAAGGCGTCGGTCTCATGAATGGAGCTGGTGGGTGAAATCGAGGCCTGGAAATCCTGCTGACACTCGTCCTCCACCTCGTAACTCGCCTCGAATGTGAAGTCCACGTCAACGTTTTCGCTCTCTTGATTTCCAATATTTTCCTCCTCATCTCCAAGTGAAAAATCTTCCGCCTCATTAGCCTCCAACTCGGCAAGTGTTTGTTTGGCAGAATTCGCAAAAGTGCCATACGAAGCAGCATTGCGCAAATTGGAGCTTGCGAAACCATCGTGAATCGCTGCACTTCCGGTAACAAAAATCTCAAAGTCATCACCATGAACAATTCCTTCGAAGTACCGGAGGACGGCAATATCGCGGAAATCTCTGATTACCCAAAGTACTTTTACCGGGATTCCATGATAATTGGCCACTCTTACTATGGGGATAGCAAACGAGATTGCCGAGCCGCCGATCACAATCAAAATTTTCTTTGCGTTGACACTCAATTTTGAAATAGAGAAATTGGAATCGGGGGAGTTACGCGAGCGAATGAGAAGAAGCTTGGGGTCAAAGCTCCCGTAGAGTATGTACCTGCATTTGTTCCTCCACATAAAAGAGCTCTTTCTCACCACGAGACGCTGGACTCTATCCAGAGGTAGCGAAACCAAAGTGTAAGGGTGGTAGTTTGGGATTAACTGTTTTGCCAATCTCATAATTGGGTTAGGATGATAGTTTGTGATGCGAATATGAGCGCCTGGATTGATTGCCCGCGTGTGTATGAGTGAATTGGGGATATCCACACACGCAAGATTCGGCGAGACATCACAGACCTTGATATCGTTTACTGACGATACCCTTGTCATGGAAAGACGGTAGAATGCCTGGTATGCTAGAAGCGAAATGTTCAAGATATTGGCGTATGAAGTATTGACAGGACGCACGTGGAACGGGAGGCACAACACGATGACCCAGCTCCAGAAATAGTGATTAAAGAAGAATGTCTTGTAGGTACGATCCCGCACGCGCAGGAGCGATGTTATCGCGATTAAGACGAACCCCAAAACGGCCGCCCATCCGAAAAGATTCTCTTTTTTGATCGCCTTTTCCCATGCATGATTGAATTGAAAATATCCGAGATAAATGCATGTGTGTAGAACACCAAGTAGTACCACCCCTCGCGAAAGCCACTTGTGAATGGGAAGGAGCAGGAGGTAAAGTGTATGTGGAAGGGGCGACGGCCGCATGGTCAAGAAAAATACCGTGGGAAGCGACTGTACACAGAGTCTTCCTAGTCGCTTACCCAAAAATATCAAGTCTCCTCCGTGGATTTCACTGAGCCCTAGCGTCAAAAACACGGCGCTCCATAGGGCAATTTGAGTAATAGGGCTTGAATTGAGATAAATTGAGTGGGCGCAATTGGCAAGAAGGTTACAAACTTTTCCTATTATAGAAGTGTTTCCACCTGACCTGGATTCTCGAGAAGATATCCGATCAAGACCCTGGTTTATCGTCCGCAATATGTGTACTCGGTTTAAAGGCCAGTACCCTTTCGCAAGTAGAAAATTGTGGAGAGGAATGAACGTGACAAATGCCACTGAAAACCATGCAAGAAAGATCCCGTACTTGATCGTGACCTCCTGTCGATAGTGTGCCTGGTCTGCAGTGGTCTTGCTCTTGTCCGGATAAAAAAAATAGTCGGTCAAGTTTGTGATCTGATCCATGATGCTGTGCCGGTTTTACGGGTTATATGCGTCTAAGATACTCTATATGATGGTCTAAATTGATGTGGGCTGTATTTTAGGTAAAAAAATGTTTCATATATTGTAAGCTTATGCCAAACCTCGGCAGTGGTGACCCCGGCGGCTCAACAGTGCTTTTTCTTCAGCAACCAAGTAAGAGTCGGAACGGAGTAGGGCCATGCAGGACCACCGGCTCGATGCTCGGTAATCGGTATCGCCGCACCGGCGTGTGGTCAGAATTCGCCCTCGCGCACCGAATTTTGACCCCTGCTGATTCGCGAGACGATGACACGATGACAAGGCTTTGCGAGGCTTTTCCATCTCTTGCTTTGGGAAAATAATTTGTTGCTTCTTCACGCGAATGCAGAAAAAAAATTGTTTTGAATGATACAGCCAAAATCTTCAAAAGCTTAGAGAAGAGAGGTCTTTTTTTTTTTCTGGACATCTGAGCCTCCATGCAATGTCTACCACTAAGGTGTAACCGCTTTTCTTGGCGCGCGCCACTGTGTGGACTCATTTATCTATTGCATCAGTGATCAAAAAGATAAGTTTGATCAAGGCGAATATTTAGTGATTTCTATATCAAAAGGCATCAAATAGATTAGAATTTCTAAAAATTCAAGAAATCTTGTCTAAAACAAAATGCCTCAAAAACATGTCTAGATCTCTTGTTATTTCTATTAGTCTCCGCGTTCGAGGCTACATCTATTACGTGAGAGGCCTAGGCAAAGAACCGTAAGAATTTCTTACTGAGATAATAGGTTCATCTCTAGTATGCATCAGTTCTGTCAAATTAAACAAGTTATGTTGGTATTTTGGATTTCCATTAAATTCTATAGCAGATGACTGAGCTGTTCAAAGCCCGCCACATATAAACTTTGCTATTCATCTAAGACTCGTGGCTCCGATCAAAATATATAAAAATACATCAATATACAATTCAACCCTCCTATTTCTCTCTCCAATGCGGCCCGTAGTATTTGTGATTCTATCTCCTGAACGCTCGATTATGGGTGGAATCATTCAACAAGGGAAAGATTACCAAGACCACCTAATGCAATATATGTACAATGCTTCTTCGAAGCTGTTGCTGAAATAAATAACCAGTTCAGCATTTGCTCTATGCATTTCCCTTTCCCTTCTTCAGCTTCTTCTTTTTCTTGGGAACTACTCCGCTTCTGTCGGGCTTCACAGTGCTCTGATTCTGATTGTTATGCAGTTGCTGATGCTGATTCAGCCCTTTTGGTTTTCCCGGCAAAATTCCTGACCTTGAGGCCTGGAAATTTTTGCTTGATGATTGAGTCTTTTTACCGTTTGTTTTGGACGCCAAGAATCCCGACCGCGAGGGCTCGTAGTTCCTCAGTGACAGCGTCTGCAGGCTTTGATAAGACTGTTTCTTGTTACTGCCATTTCCGTTTCCGTTACCTGCAGCTTTCTTCCCATTGTTGCTGGAAGTGTTGAAACTGATGCTATTATTGTTATAGCTATTATTGCTATAGCTGCTATTGTAGCCGTTATTGTAGCCATTATTACTGTACCCACTATTCCCGCTGCCATAATAACTGTTGGTGCCGTAATTGGATGGATTGCGTGCTGGCTGTGAGTTGCTGGATTTCTTGCCGAAACACTTGTTGAAATAAGCATTGCGAAGCTCCTTTGGGAGATTGTTTCCGCTGAATGCACTTCCACATGAGTTAGGAATCCGTGACGTCCGCTGCTCAGGACACTCGTCTCCGAAATGGGTATCATCGGCGCAGTTATAACAGTACGTTGGCGGAAGAGTTGTGGTCTTGGTTGCAACAGTAAGGTAAGACCGCCATATGCTGGGACAATTGTCGTCACTATGGCTATATACATCACAGCTCTTACAATACTGTTGCTTGCGTTTTTTGCTCGTGCACGTGCCCCACGTATGGCCCCTCTCGCCACATCTGGAACACACAATTGTGGTGGGACACTGCGACTCATAGTGGTCTCCAACGACACCACATTTGTGACAAATGACGGTCTTGCACTTGGCGCGGATATGCCCGCGCTGGTGGCAGTTATCACAGATTCGTCCCAGACCATTTTGAGTATCTACAGATTCACCGGTAGAAGGGTCAGTAACGCCGAAATAGCGCCCAGCACCACGGAGCTCGATGAGCTCATCGGCGTTATCATTTACCTGGTCAAAGGAAAGTGACAAAACGTTCTCCTTTGCAGGAAACTGAGACTTATCCGAAGGTTTCTCTTCTTCCAGTTTTTCTACTGGCAAAGGTTCCGCTGGTTTTTCCTTCCACCGCAATTTCTCCGCGAGCTGACTTGGCTCGGTATCTTCTACAAAAGATAGTAGGCCCATTGACTTTATCGGTGTTTGTCGCGCGCAAAGAAAAAAAAATAAATGACCTCTATGAATGATTGTCTATCTTCGAGAAATACGCAATTTTCGAGATGTTCTCGATCGACTGATCAATATTCAATACTCTATCGGATTCAGGTGGAATACGTATTTAACAACGCGCCTATCTGTTGATGCCTGTGCATACTTTTTTCTCGCGGCGAATCTTTCGCAGACTTCAGCTATACTACCTGCAGGATATTCACCAGGGATTATTGAATTATGTATTGTATTTGCGGTTGGCCATTACGTCACTTGACGTGATCATTAAACCAAACTTATTGATTTCATATAAGAGTAGCTTTTCGAATCACATGTTTGTCGTTTCGTGTAAGATGTGGGGCAATGCCAAATAAGTATGGGACGCTCATGCGCAACTTCGCAGAAGGCGAGAAGATGCAAATGAGGCATGCACAAACTGAAACACCAGTCATCGTACTCTATAAAAGAAAGCAGGTAATTTTAGAATTTAAGTTGCACTTGAAACTTATTGGGGAAAAGTCGTTTCCTATTACTCGATTAATTTATTTGCTTTCTTTTCAAAATTTTGAATTTGAAAATTATTTTTACAAAACTCGTCAACTTTCCGCAATCACCCGGAGAACCTTTTTGCCAACAATCATGATTACCACCGAAATTGTAACAAAAAGATACGCAATTTCTTGGACAAGGGATAGAGTGATCTTCTTTTAAATTTTCCCTAAATAGTGATCAAACCAAGAAATCTCGCAAGATTGGTGAAGTTGGAATTGTTTAGCGAGTGATAAGCTCCGTGAAACCTGGGACGCCCTGTAATTTGATGATTCTACAAAAAACAAAACCAACCCGATAATTTGGGTACCATCAAATTTCAAGTTGGCTCTATTCAACGTCGCTTCGAAAGAAGTGAGATCCTTTTAAGTGATACTCTTTTATTGCCAGAATCTATATACCTGAAGTGGTAAGACAACATGGGTGTCTCTACATTATTGGAAAGCAATTCCGAAAAAGCAATTTATTCATTTCTTGTACTTGCCATGCATGGTTAACGAGCCACACTCTATACGAGCGCATAAGCCGCTTCTGACTCTTGGCTAGTGCCCTTAACTAAGATTCCTTCTACATGAAGTATTTTATTCTATCTCAACCTTAGGATAAACTGTTCTCGACACTGTTAAAACTCTTATAACGTGCCTGAATTTGTAAACTGACACACCATTAGAAAGCATGTCATCGATCCAATTCTTCACCGGTCTGCTTATAATACGTTTCTTACCACGTGAGCAGCAGCCTGACTCTCCAAATCAGGGTTCTCTCCAGCGACGTTAAAGCTAGTCTTTAAGTATTCCTGGTTCTTCAAAGCAGCGAAAAGGTAACAGAGACTCAGAAGAAGGAAGAGAACGGCAATCACGATCAAAGACGTGGCCATAAGCACTAAACTCAACCATTGGATCACGCTCATCAACAAGTAAAAGCCACAACGGGGCCAATTGTCGTCAAAGTTGCGCACAAAGTTGGTAAAAGTGTCCGTCAAGGGACATATTCTCAACAAAAACGGCACCTCCACGAAGAGTACAACAAGACCTTGTACGAGCGCGATGACGGAGAAAATAATCACAAGATTGAAGTGAAAGATATTGGAGATTCCGAGCGCCAAGCACAAAATGATCGTGAACAAAGAGATCCATTGACCGTAGAGCGAGAAGTTCTTCTTCTTGAAGTCGGCCGAAAGACCACCGAACACGTTTGTCGAGAGTTTCTGGAATAAAGATGACATTGTGATTCGCGATATGTTGTGATTGTTTTTATGAGGTTTTCAAAGCTGTAATTCCTGATTGTTTATCTAATTGGCACTCAATGCAATTGATTCAATTGTATTTGATAAGAATTGCACCACAACTAGAGCTTTCTATGCTTTTCCATGTAGGACAAACTAGTGCGCACTACGAGTCTGGGGCGAAGTATGTGGCATTATTCTTAGACCTGGGGAGCCAGAGGAGTAGGCATGCAGGATAACAATAGTTGGTTATCCCTTGGCAAAACTTATTCTCTTAATCTTTCAATTAGAATTGCTGGGGTTTTTTCAAAGCTCTATTCTCAGAAGTTATAAAGTAAAGTATGTTAATAAGATTGCCACTTTTATACAAAATTTATGTTTATTCAGCGAGTGGATGATTTTCCTCCGTGTCACGCTTTTGCGCGCCTCGTGGGCAGGGCTGAATTTCCGAGTGAACACAATGGTTTGCTTATCGCTAACAAAGTGTCACGAGCTCAGTAGACCGCGTTCCCTTAGCTTCCCAGAACAAAGCTCAAAGATGTGTTGAGGAAGAATTAAATTAGGAAAGGGTAGGATGTCTGTCAAGTTGTGTCTTTTCTATAACAGTAAGAAACTGATTAAATTGACCAGCCACTGGATAAATTGAGAACCGAAAGGCAGTTTTAAAATTGTCATGAATCATATCGAAAAAGCCATAGTATCTGAAAAAGTCTTTGGAAGTTGATACCTCTTGGGGCATTTGAGTATTGTATTGTGCATACTGATAATGAGCAGGGTGTGTCGTCCACAAGTAGTTACGCGTAGTCTTCTCACTTTTCTAGGATTTTTTTTTGCCTGAGCTACTAATTTTTTTCCAGTTAAAGCTACTCAAATTATTTTTTAAACAAATCCAAATTCTTTTCTTTCGGGGAGGCCGGGTTATATTTTCCATCATCACGGCCCGACTGTATATGCGACAAGATCCGATGCCTGCGAAAACTGAGGCCCTAACCAACTTTTTTCAGCAAGCCGCCGAAGGTACGACTTTGTTGCTTTTAAACAACGATCTTTTACACAAACCCAAAAAGTTTCTTCTTCAATTATATCGCACGGTAAGGAGTCTTGACGTTTCTAAGCTTCATAACTGTCAATATTTCATTAAGGTGCGCTTTAGCAAACTTTTACATTCGTTATGGGTAGAGAAACCGTAATTGGACTCGTTGGAAAACCGTCCAGTGGTAAATCCACCACTTTAAACGCCCTCACAGATGCCAATGCTAAAGTCGGGGCATTTCCATTTACAACCATTGATCCAAATAAAGCCACGGGGTACATGGAAATGGAATGTGCATGCAAGCGCTTTGGCAAGCAAGACTTGTGTAAACCAAACTACGGATATTGCCGAAACGGTACACGTGGAGTACCGGTGATGCTTTTAGATGTAGCTGGATTAGTGCCAAATGCTCATTTGGGTCGAGGATTGGGTAATAAGTTTCTTAGCGATTTAACTGAAGCAGATTGCCTTATTCATATCGTGGACGTGAGCGGTACTACTGATGCCGAGGGTAAGACAACAAGAGGATACGATCCTTTGAAAGATATCGAGTGGTTACAAGATGAGATCTTCCGCTGGATCTTGGGAAATCTTACCGAGAAGTGGGGCTCGGTGGTGAGACGCCATACGCTGACGAAACTGACGACTCTAGAGACGTTAAGAGCTCAGCTTGGTGGCTACTATGCAAATAAGCAGCTCATTGGAAAAGCACTAGATCAGATTCCGAACTTGCCACCACTCCAGGAGTGGGATCTGGAAATGGTTGAAACCGTAGTGAAAGCATTCATGCGGGTAAAGTTCCCCACCATTTTGGCACTTAACAAGATGGACCACGCCGACTCTGACAAGAACGTGTCAAAAATCATGTTAAAACATCCAGATACCAAGTGTGTATTGACGTCATCGTTGACGGAGGTGTTGCTTCGTAAATTGGCAGCGCAGAACTACATCAAGTACGAGCTGGGGACCGAGTTCATCGATACTGCCGAAGACTTGCCGGATGCCGGGTTGAATGTCCTTGACGAAAAATTGGCAAACCGTGTCGAAAACATTAGAGATCTTGTTCTTTACAGATTCGGATCTACAGGCGTGGTTCAGCTACTACAGGCCGCGGCGGACGTGTTGGATCTCGTGCCGGTATATCCGGTGCGTAACATCAACTCTTTTGGTGGATCTGCCGGCCCCAACGTGTTCCGTGACTGTGTTTTGGTGAAGAGGGGAACACCGGTAATCCAGGTGGCGCGAAAAATCATGGGTGATGTGACCATTGCAGCAATTGAGGGTATTGGGGGAACGCGTGTAGGAGAAGAAGATGTTGTGGATAAGGGCAAGAATGATATCTTGTCGTTCCGTTTGGTCCCCGGTGGACATTGATGGTACATAGACAATGGAATAAACCGAATTCTGACACTACATTCTGGATGATCATAAGTGCATTTTTGTAGACTTGGAAATCTGGAATTCAATTCCAATCTTCCATTTGATTGGTTGTGAAACGAAAGATTTGAGAGAAGGGTATATATGCCCCAACGTATTGAATACCGTGGTATGAAGTACTCTGTTTCGTTCTAGGGTTAGAAATTTAAAATTGTGAATTTCTTCATTTAAATACTGTGAGAAAGCCATCAGCCCAAACTTGAAAATTTCCACTAATTGAGTAAATTACGTGATGTAAAATCGATGTAGCGGTGGCAATCATGAATAGGAGCATGATTGAGATGCAAACTGGCTTCGAATGCATGCTATGAAGACTTTGCCAGCAAAAACATTAACCTTATAGTTCGTTAATTTTCCACAAGAAATTTTCGTTCACATCTGAAGCAAGGGAAGCGACCCTACCAGAAAATAAAAGGCGACTGCTTTTAATGATATGTAACAAAATGTTGGTCGAGGCTGGTCGGTATTGAAAGAGTGCGCTAACCTCCAGAGCCGAGCATCGGCCGATATGTGCGAGAGAATCCTGCACAAGCTGCAGTGGTGTCTCAGCCGCGCCGATCTGGCCGTCTTTCGGGAACACTGTTCTCGTGTGAAACAGAGGATTTCTATTTTACGGAAACGGCTTTAGAATTGTATTTGGAAAATGATTAATTTTAAACTGACATATAAAATAATTCCGGTTCATAAGACGGTTTTGAGCATGGCGAAATATCAACCTGTATATTATACACAGGTGCATCGAATACGGACCACCCCATGTTTATAAATACACCCGCGTCCCCGCGTAATTCCATCTCTTAGCTGTTCTCAGTAGACCCATCTCTTCAAATTCCCAATTATTCACAAAATAAAAATTTCACGATGTCATTGGTATCTTCTCAGGAGTTAACTAAAGAGCAAACAGAAAAACTTGAACAGGTGATCAAGGCGATTCCCGATATTTTGGCCAAGACGGAGGACCCTCAGTACGATGAGATCTACGGATACAGAATTGCCGCTGATGACGAAGAACACGTTGATATTAAGGTGCGTAACGAAATCTTACTCAAATTTCTCATCGCCACCGAATACGACGTTGCTGCCGCTAAGGAGAAGCTTGTAAAGACGCTCAATTGGCGTAAACAGTTCCAAGTATTGAGTGCAGCATACTATGAGAAGTTTGATGAGGGGCTCGAGAAAATGGGAGTGATTACGAAGTATCCAGGAAACGAGGAGAATTTCAGAGTTGTCACGTGGAACTTGTATGCAAACCTCAAGAACCCAAAGAAGCTCTTTGCTAAGTTCGGTGTTGGTGTGACTGACGATGGGTCTGCGGCCGAGAAGCCCGTGGAAGACGCGAAAACTGCGACGGAAAATAGCGAACCTTCGACCGAGGGCGAGCTTCCGGGAACAATGTTTTTGCGCTGGCGTGTGGGGCTCATGGAGCGGTCATTGGCATTGCTTGATTTCACCGACAAGAACAATTGTAAGGCAGCGCAAGTACACGACTACAATAACGTGTCTATGTTCAGAATGGACCCAGGTATGAAAGCGGCCACAAAAGAAATTATCGAAGTATTTGGAAACAATTACCCCGAGCTTCTCTCCAAGAAATACTTTGTCAATGTGGCATTGCTCATGGGCTGGATCTTTACTTTTTTCAAAGCCACCGGTTTGATGAGTGCCGCTACGATCAAGAAGTTCGAGATGCAGAACCACGGCGACTTAAGCTCCTCATTTGGCAAAGATAACTTGCCAAAAGATTACAACGGTGGAGTTGTCAACGACAAAGTTGCTGACATCTTTTCACTGGCTATCCCTGATAAGCTGATTGAGGTTCCCGCATATGGTGCCATCATGTTGAAGAATCTCAAAGATAAGAATGCGTCAAAGGAGAAGAAGGTGGGAACTACGAGAGAGACCGAGGTGGCCCAAGAAATCCTCCAGCCAAATGACACAAAGGCTTAGAATAAGCGAATTATAGTCATATAGCGTGAGATCAATAAAGCATAATCGTCGAAGATAAATATGAGTTCGAGTTGATTTTGTAACAGTATTGGCGATAATTCTAAAACTGTAGAAGTTTTGTTTTGAAGAGAAACTTGCTAGTAGTTACTGTCAAAAACCATACTAAGTAATGACCATTATAAATAACCCTTCGAGACTGATAGGGTTTGCGATTTCATGTTTTTGCTGACCGTGTGTATCATACGAGCACGCTGATCATATCATCATACTCTACTACTCTGGGATTCATATGGGAAAATTTTGTGCCCTGTAACAACTCCTCAGTAAAACATGATAGCATTGTAATTAGAGCTAGCTTGGAAGTAAAATTTTGCATCCCATTCTCTGTAAAGGGAAGAGACTGCTTAAACTATTAAATAGGATTCGATCACGCACTAGAAGTTTTGCTTCAAAGGTGCATGGAATTGAGTGGAGCCGATACAATTGTTCACCAAGTGACGTCGCTTTTTCAAATTGCGTACCAATTGATTTGCCGACCTCGGGATTCTGCCGTTCTTAGTTGTTTGTTTTATATAAGTTCGATCTCAGCCCAAGACTCACACGCAAGCTAGGCACCTACGAGTGTATTTCCGTCAAGATTTTGTTTGCTCTCTTCTGGAATCAACACATAAGCAAGCTTCTCAAAAATGCACGTATCATTTTCATGTGAACAACCAATCTCGACAGCAAGGACACACGCTTTAAACCTTGTAAGACTTGCCAGCTACTGATATACAGAAATCATTCAAAACGGTACATGAATATATGGTGGTTGACACGTTCCGACCGCTGTCAACTTCACTGACGTATAATCCATCCCTGCTTCTCGGCGCCAGGCTCTTTTGAGACAGAAGATCTTTGAGATAATAAATATCCATTGATTTCTAATGAAAGCACATCTATTGCTGCAAATTCCTTTATCGCGCCACTTCTCTCTTTTTTAAAAAAAAAAGGTTGCAAATTCAAGTGTGTTGAGTTGTCCTAAAGTGGCAATAAGGAGAACTAAAGACGATTCTATGGGTCTAGGCATATGCAGTATCTGCACGCTCAAAAATTCTTGGATCAGAGTCTTCACAACCAGAGAAGCTGAATTGAGCACTTAAAGGACACAGTCTAAGATCTTTGACGAAATCTTTGTGGTGAAGTTCGTTCCAGATTAGAATTTCAATAAGTTGCAGCATTTTGACCTCGCTCAGCCTGAGGTACGTATGCGGGGCGACAAGGGGCTTTCATCTCAAACAAGCTTACAACCGAAAAAAAAGGCCATCTTTTTCAAGAAATGTAGTTGAACAATTCGGCAAATCAATTTTTTTTCCTAAACAATCAACTTCTTACCAATTTGGCACGTGCCAGTCTAGGGGCTAACAAAAATCGATCCGCGCGGAACACATTAGACATCACGTGAGAGGTATCAAAACAAAATGCAGCCACTGAATCTGTGGTACTATTTTTACAACACGATAAGAGAAAACGTAATTTATTTTCGTTTAAATTAATCATCTACATATTCGTCACTTTCACCTCCTTCACGAACTTCATTAATATCGAGAATATTTCAATCCAAGCCACTGTATTCAAGTTCCTATGCCATCAGACTTTTACACCGTGCTAGGGGTAGCGCACAATGCAACTCAAGACGAGATCAAACGGCTGTACAAAAAGTTAGTAATCAAGCATCATCCCGACAAAACTCAGGAAAAAAATCATGACAAGTTTACTCTAATTCAGCATGCATATGAAAATCTCAAAGACCCTGAGAAGCGACAGAAGTATGACGCGAAGATGGGATTGAGCGCCCAGACATTTCTGCGATTCAACCCAAGCTCGTATCCGTTTTCATATACATCATCAAGTCAATCAGCTACTCGTGACTCCTATACGCGACCCACGCGCTCGACCTCGCAGCATGGAACCTTTCACGCCTACGAACACAATTTCAAGCCCCACGCGTCGCTGTTTTCACGTCATACGCGCCACAGCCGCGAGGATCGAGAGCGTGAAGATCAGAGAAACGCAGAAAAACTACAAAATTTGGTGAATGAACGCATGAGACAGGACGCGAAGCGCCGTCAGGAGGAATATATACGTCACACACGCAGGCAGCGCGAGGAGCTGGAGCGCCAAGCTGCAGAGGAAAAGTTAAGGCGGCAGAAACTAGAAAAACAGGCGGAATTCGATGCATTCCTCAGAACGCGGGGGTTTGGCGATGCGAAAAGTGAGTACGACAAGGCAAAACAGGAAGCGTATCAACGTGCAGAAGAAGCGGAGATGCATGCGTACCGCAACTCACACAGGTCCAACCAGTACAATAATAACGAAGAGTATATTGTGGTGGACGACGAGGATGAAGATGACGCAAATGAAGAGGAAGACAATAGAGAGCAAGAAGTAAAACACGAGCAGGAAGCTGACGACGATGGAGAAGACAGAGAGAATTATAAGACGAATCAAATGGGTGAAGAAGATGAGGTAAAGGACGAAGAAGAAGACGATGAGGAAAATGACGAGGAAGATGATGAAGAAGACGAGACTCCGGAACTACATAAGTGGCAGAAGTCTTTTCGCAGCGATGCTCATGACACTGCAGACAGTGAGGACGAAAGTGAGGAGGATGAAAGCGAGGAGGATGAAATTGAGGATGATGCCCCGAGAGGGTCACGTGCGCAAGCAGATTTCAATAATCGTGAAAACTCAAGGGGCTGGCGTTCACGTTTCGAAACAGAACCATTACACAATGTTCCGCGCCATGCCGACCATCAAGAGCATGATGAGGCGGAAGACTCTGAAGAGGACGAATACGGAGATGCAAAGGGTGACTTTCACGAGGATGAAGATGAAGATGCACGTGCCTTTCACGATCCTGGCACTGTTCCTCCATCAGAGAACTATCATGATAACTCGCACACGTCCTTCGCCTCAGCGCATGCCGAACTGGAACCCGATTCATCTCAAACTGCGAAGCGACAACCCGAAGTCGTTGAAATTTTGGAGGATGCGGATACCATGCCTGCTTACAACAAGCACAACAAGCATGCGCGGTCCTCCCGATCGCGCGGGTTCACTCGTAACGGGGATGGGACCGCCGCCAGTCCCTCGCGGCTGAGGCAAAGCGCGTTCGACGAGGCGCTCCATGGCGTGAATGCTAGTGCTAAGAAGCCGCGACTTGATAACTACGACGGGATGAAAGACTCCCTTCATACTTACATGGACGAAGTAGACTTCTCAGACTTCAAGAGCTCGCTTCCTGATTACGCCCATCGGACTAGAAAGGCTAGTACGTCCAACATGCCACCATCTCCCAAGCGACCACGCTACGCGGAGTATACAGACGGACACTCCAAGGCAGAAACGCTTCATACACCGGTAAACAAGACGTACTCTCGCAGAAATCCTGGTACAATTTCAACGTCGGACCTCTCGCCTGAAGTGGATGTTTCCGCACTCATTTTCTCAGTGGAGGTGCCTACACTTCAAATACAGCAGGATACAACTAAATCTGCATGGGATGAATACGCGACCAAAATCCACGACTACGAACGCAAATTTCACCTGTATCGAAGGGCGGTCTTTGAATACCAGACTGGTCGCCTTGAAAAAGATGAACGACATCATAATATCATTTATTCCGATAGTTCCTGCCTCGATGTACACCAGCAGTGCCTCTTCAACGATATTCTTTTGCTTCAAAACTATACGCGAGCACTAGAAGAATTTCGACGGACGCTCAAGGCCTTCAGTGTGAATTGTGATACCATCAACAAATTGCAGGATCAGCTTTGAGTGACGCTATCATTGACTTGCGATGGTTGAGAATACTCTGGCACAGCTTCAGATCGCTTCAAGAACGCGCCCTTATTCTTTCTTCGTAATTATCTTGCGTAATATGGCCTGTCGTACCGGGTTACGAATCCTGAGGGTCTTCTTGGTCTTCTGCGCACAAATCTGAACGCTCTCCGAATGCCACGAAATGGTCTTGAATGGAACATCATGATGACGGGATTTTTATAGTAATAGATGGGCTCGGGTTTTTGTATTTTTAGGCGGCAATTCAATAGCAAACTTCTTTAGCGGTGAATAGCAATGCCGGTAACTATTTGGTTGAAGTAGCTTGCCTTGTTATTTTCGCAGCCAAAAATGGAACAGGTGCGACAAGCCTAAGTGAGCCAGGAAAGCATTCACGTGATCAGAAATACAAGGCAAAGGAAAAGATTGTCTGATTCAATTCCTTCGAGTCGTATATAGAGATTTTGTTGAGACAAATAATTAAGAATTTAATGCGAGAAAATGTTCACGTTACTTCGAACTTGTTAGTTGGAACACGGATCGCACTCATTTTGCAACCGCCCTTTAGAGAACCCAACGCAGCCGAAAGCGAGTTTGGGTAAATATGATCATTTTTTTGTCTATGAGTCAATTGATGGCTCCAGCAAGCCCTCATTGATGCAAAACTTAAATCCATCTAACTAGTTCATGGGCCAAGAGCATGTTCGTCCCGTGCCCATCGAAATTTATTTCGAGAGAAAAGAAATTTTTACGATAAATAAAATTACTTCTCACTTGAGTCTATTTATGTTTCTTTTTATTTTGTTCATTTCTTATTCTATTCATTCTATTACTTTCTTTAAAGGGCGAGACTGCGGAGACGCGTGTAGGGTCCGTTTTGGCGGCACGCGCCGATATAACCACCAAACACGTGCGGCGCGCGGCCGCGACTGGCCGTGTCAGTGATGGATTTCACGCCGACAGATCTGTTTCATATCCGAAAGCGGCAAAGTATATAATATACCTAGATTACTCCTCGTGACTCAAATTGAAATATCGCAATCATGAGTTTGCAGCGGCAGGTCTTTATTGCCGTGGGTGTGCTTTTTCACTTCTACTACCTCTGGCTGATCTTCGATATCTACTTCGTGTCACCGCTTGTCCACGGTATGGCACAGCACAAACTGACGCTGGATCCACCAGCTAAGCGGCTCTTTCTCATTGTTGGCGATGGCCTTCGTGCCGACAAAACCTTCAAGAAACTCGTTCACCCCACCACCAACAAGGAGCAATATTTGGCGCCATACCTCAGGAATCTCGTCAAAACCGAAGCTACGTGGGGCATATCCAATACGCGGATGCCCACGGAGTCGCGTCCAGGTCATGTTGCAATGATTGCTGGCTTTTACGAGGATGTGTCGGCGGTAACGAAAGGCTGGAAGGAGAATCCGGTAGATTTCGACTCTTTCTTCAATCAGTCTACCCATACGTATTCGTTTGGCCTGCCAGACATATTACCAATGTTCGCTTATGGCGATAATGTCGTTCCAGGGCGGATTGATGTTTGCATGTATGGGCACGAGTTCGAGGACTTCACCCAACTGTCGATTGAGCTCGATTCGTTCGTTTTCAAGCACTTTGACGAATTAATGGAGCAATCGCAAACAAATCAAACATTGCATAAAGAATTGCACCAGACCGGAAATGTTTTCTTTTTGCACTTGCTCGGACCTGATACGGCAGGTCACGCCTACAGACCTTACCTGGCTGAATACTATGACAATATCCAGTACATTGATCAAAAGTTGTCTGAACTTGTACCTCGTATCCACGAATTTTTCGGGGACGAAGATTCTGCTTTCGTGTTCACTGCTGACCACGGAATGTCTGATTTTGGCTCTCATGGTGATGGACACCCCGACAACACGCGAACGCCGCTTATTGCCTGGGGCGCAGGCATCAACAAGCCTGTTTTGGCCACTGATGAACAAAAACTAGCTCAGGATTCAGTTTCCAATGGTTATGAGGCAGATTACTTTGAAACGTGGGATTTCGATGAATTAGCCAGACACGACGTGCGCCAGGCAGATATTGCCTCGTTGATGGCATATTTAATTGGAGCTAACTATCCCGCAAATTCTGTGGGCGAGTTACCATTGGCATACATCCAAGGCACGCCTTTAAACAAAATCAAAGCCCTCTACGAGAACGCATTGGCTGTGGTCGAGCAGTATATTGTAAAAGAAAGCGAGGTGTACGATCATCAATTTCAATACAAACCATACGACCCATTTGTTGCAAAGCCAGTGACTGTATTCAAGCAAGAAATCGAAGCGCTCATTGCTTTGCTTGAAAACGGAACTCCGGACATCGAGGTCGAATCGCTTGAAGCAGAGGCCATTGCTCTAACGGAGCAGCTCATGGCTTGTGCCTTGGATGGCTTAAACTACCTTCAGACATACAATTGGCTTCTCTTGAGATCAATAGTCACACTTGGTTTCTTTGGCTGGATTGCATACTCATTCAACGTGTTTTTGAAGTTGTTTATTTTGAACGAGTATAAGCAACCATTACACTCCACGGTTCTTCTTTTTGTATTCGGCTCTATCGCTGCGGCGATAAATTACTTGCTTTACTTTCAGCAGTCTCCTTTCAACTATTACATGTACGCCGCATTTCCGATTTTCTTCTGGTACACAATATTCAACGAAAGGGGCCTTTTTGCGGAGGGTTTGGAGCAACTTTTTTTCGGCATATCCAAAACCACCAAAGTTTTCACACTCATTTGTTTCCTCGGCATGTATGAGAGTATTGTTTACGGCTTTTTTAACCGAATGATGTTCTCGATCTTGTTTTCCTTAATTGGCTTGTATCCATTTTTCGTCTCGAAGAAGTTGGCCTTAGGCACAAAGCTTGTTTGGCTTGCAAGCTGCTTGAGCATGTGCATTTTCACGAACTTGGACGCCGTGAAGACCGAAAGTTTGACACAAATCAATATCTCCTCCGCCGCGGCACTCATCGTGGGATTAGTAGGCACGCAAAAGGTGTTGAAACGTAATATTCCAGGCGCATCGAGGAAAATTCTTATGGGTCAACTTATAGCGATAGTGGTGATGGTTTACGCCACCAATGTTTCAGTTTTATCGTTACAAGCACGTGCGGGACTTCCATTGACTTCTCAAGTTGTGGGGTGGGTTACATTTGTCACATCTTTGATAGTGTTGCCCGCGTTACACGGCGCAAAACCATCCACAGACTACCAATTGCGCTTGTTGATAGTGTACCTCTCATTCATCCCTACATTCATTATTTTGACCATATCTTTTGAGCTATTCTTCTACGTGGGTTACTCCTTGGTGCTTTTGCAATGGTTAAATATTGAATCGCAGTTGAAACCTGGCATTGATAGCCTCAAAGAAAGCAAGAACGGCAAACATATTATTCCACAGGGCTACTGGTTGCAGACCATCCGTATTTCCATCATCGGCTTTTTCTTCCTCCAATTCGCTTTCTTCGGTACCGGCAATGTGGCGTCCATTTCCTCGTTCTCGTTAGACTCAGTTTACAGATTGATCCCCATATTTGACCCATTTCCTATGGGAGCATTGCTCATGCTCAAACTCATCATTCCATATGTGCTTTTGTCTACATGTTTCGGCATTATGAATCATCAATTGGAAATCAAAAAGTTCACCATTTCCACCTTGATCATTTCGACATCGGACTTTTTGTCATTGAACTTTTTCTATCTTGTGAAGACCGAGGGTTCATGGCTCGATATTGGCATGACCATTTCCAATTACGTTCTCGCGATCATCTCGTCTTTGTTCATGCTCATACTAGAATTGGTCAGCACCATCATCTTACGAGGAGTCGAGTTTGATGATGAGGAAAGGCAGCTCCAAAACAAGATCAAGCAGATCATCGAAGACGACTCGCCTATAAGCTCGAGGCTGAGAAGCAAGAGAAAGAATGATTAGCCCGGCAATCATAATTAATTCTCTTCCGTGAAAGGGCTCTAAGCATATATCTTACGTTTTTGTTTTGAGCAAGATAATCTCAAATGCAAACGGCACTATGTAGCCCACATGGGTGATGCAAGCGTGCCGGTCTGCACTTGCATTATAAGAAGCCGATTTCAGGGATTTTGCTGAGAAAATCCGCGTTTTTTGCCATTGTTGGAAGTACTGGAAATATTTACGAAATTGTGCGGGGATAAAGAGCGCTATTCAGCATGTTCAATCATCCCCTCCTCCCACTTCTTGCAACCGGTGCGCGCTCTAGACTGGCGCGCCTGCACTTGGTGAGTCACATGACGTCTGACTCTTCGGGTGCGCCTACAATGTTACTAAGCGGTGAAAATTACATAGAAAGTTTAAATAACTTGAGTTCTAGCATCATTGACCGTACATATTACTTTAGCAATGACTGCCGATATTGTTGGAAAACGCGTTCTTCTTATTGACAACTACGATTCGTTCACCTGGAACTTGTACCAATTTCTCTGCCAATCGAAGTACAGCGCAGTAGTGGAAGTTTACAGAAATGACCAAATCGACATTGAAACGATCGAGAACGTCGTAAAGCCTGATATTCTTTTTATCTCTCCGGGCCCAGGTCACCCTTCTACGGACTCCGGAATTTCCAAGAAGGCGATCGAGCATTTCAAAGGTAAAATGCCAATTTTCGGCGTTTGTATGGGCCAGCAATGCATGGTGGAAGTGTTCGGCGGTACTGTATCGTATGCCGGTGAAATTGTTCACGGAAAGACGTCCACGATAAAGCATGATGGCAAGGGTATCTTTGCGGGTGTACCACAGGGTGCCGCCGTGACTCGATACCATTCCTTGGCTGGTTTGAAAAGTTCTCTTCCCGATTGCTTGGAGATTACTGCCACCACAGAAAGTGACCCTGAAGTGATTATGGGCATCAGACACAAAGAATTCGCCATTGAAAGTGTGCAATTCCACCCCGAATCGATTTTGACAGAGGGTGGCCAAATAATCATCGACAATGTTTTGCGCTTGGAGGGCGGATACTGGGCCGATACGAAAAACACAAATTCAGTAGTGGCCAAGGAAAACATCTTGACGAAAATCTACAACTCGCGTATTGCGGACTACCAAAATATTGAGCAGCTTCCAGGAAAGAAATTCTCTGACTTACAGCAGAGCTACGATTTGGGCGTGGCTCCTCCAGCGATCAACTTCTATGAACGTCTTATGGAAACGAAAAATCAGAATCAAAATGTCATTTTGGCCGAGTTCAAGAGAGCTTCGCCTTCAAAGGGTAATATCAATATCAATGCCCACCCCGCAGCTCAAGCTCTCACGTATGCCAAAAACGGATGCGCCACTATTCTGGTGTTGACTGAGCCAAAGTGGTTCAAGGGCTCGTTGGATGACTTATCGCTTATTCGCCGAGTGATTGAGCAACCCACGGATGCTAATTACTCGCGGCCTGCTGTGTTGCGCAAGGAATTTATTTTTAACGAATACCAGATTTTGGAAGCGCGCTTAGCCGGGGCCGATACAGTTTTGTTGATCGTTAAGATGTTACAAGATGCGAAATTGCTCCAACGCCTTTACGAGTACTCGTTATCTTTGGGAATGGTGCCATTGGTTGAAGTCAATGATGCTATTGAATTAAAGAGTGCATTGGCATTGACGCACGATGGCACAACCACCGCGCCCCTCGTGATTGGCGTCAACAACAGAAACTTGACCACTTTCGATGTGGATCTCGGAACCACATCCTCGCTTGTCCATGCCGCGAAAAACAGTGATAGACAGGGCGATGTTTTGGTATTGGCGTTGTCTGGAATTAGCGCAGCAGCAGACGTTGCCAATTATAAGAAGGACGGAGTCGATGGCTACTTGATTGGTGAAAGTTTGATGCGGGCCCAGGAGCGCGGTGAGGCAGCTCAATTCTTGGGCGAGCTCATAGGTGCCTAAGTAGGTTTGTATTTGATGTTAAGGGGTATTTTTTTTTTTCGCGGCATAACGGCTACTCCAGTCGATCATATTAGTAATAAGGCTTCGCTGTAAGTAAGATAGCCCTTTTTTTTATTGGATTTTAGTATAAAGCGTGTTGAAGAGCAAAGGGCCAAAAATTGGGAAAGAGCGCCATTTGGAGGCTGCGGCTGCGGCTGCAAACATGTGCCCCGTAAATTTTCTATCGACGCTGATCGTGATCTGTTCGTCACTTCCCCATTTTCATCTCATTCTACCTCTCAATCTTCATTTCTGAGAATTTTATACTTTTATGTTTATTATATTGAGCAAAAGATTAAAAAAGATAGTCATAGTTAAGTCACGGCTCGTTCTTGTCTCTGTCCCTTCTTTGAGCAGGTTTCAGCCCCATTCGCGAAAAAAAGTCTCCTTATTCCTCGCAACGCGATGCTTTTCCTTGAAATGTCTCAAGTAATTGCATAATGGATTCTTTTCCTTGGTCAACTTCCAGCATTTTATTCCCACGAGATCGAAGCACGCGGGACAAACCGCACATTCGTGCTCATAAGGACGTGGATTAGTCATTCTGGGCTCCTTGTATGGTTTTGAAACAATATACGATCCCACGGCCAATGGCTCGGGTGTCAAGTAGTCATCGGTAAAAATCCCATGGATGTGGCACATGTGCTGGGCGTAAGATGAATTTTTAAGTTCGAAGAAGTGAAGTTCCTCGCAGTAAGCGCAGAGCGCTGCCCGAGAGTCCGCCCGTGCCTCTCCAGATTTAGGGTCCAACTCAGCCCGGGTAATCTCCTGTTGATACGGGTTGCTTTCGTTGAAAAATCTGTTGCGCTCGTAGAAAACATGCTCATCAATTCCGAGGAGATCCGCCTCGAGGTATTTACGGGTGTATCGCGTGCGCCGAATTTCACATTCGCTGTCAGGGTATCGCTTGACAAGCTTACCACGGCACTCAATGTCTCCTGCTCCTGACCTAAAAGCTTGATTACGCCATTCCATCTGCTTCGCTACTTGATTAATCTTCAATCCCTCGGTTAAGAACACGCGCTTCAATTCGGGGGTTTTTCTTCCTTTGGGAAACCAATCTGGCATTTTTATCTCCAAATTCGTTTTGCTAGGAGCGACAACCGGTAAAACCGGTGTCCTGGGTGGTGTATCAACCTGGGTCACTCCAGAGTTGTTGCGCAAATCTGCTGGTTGACTTTTACCATGAGAGGATGGTGGGTCCACCTGGAAGTTGACGGGAACATCATGAACGGAAGAGCTTACTTCATGATTTGAAGTGTGCTCATGGTTGGGCGAATTCCTTCCCTTCAAGTCAATTATTTGAAGTTCGGTAGCTTGCTCAATGCCCAAAGCCTCTTGGGTGACTAAATTCGTCGTCCGAAAAGATTCATCAACCGAAGTGTATGGAATTACACTAGTAGTGCTTTGGTCAATCGAAAGGTTCGCGTTTTGTTCCGTGTCTGAGTCTGGCACCAAAACTGGAATCTCAACTGCCAGCTGTTCATTTTGTTGAGTCAGCTTTCCCACTGGTGGAGGGCTTTTTGCAATTTGATAAGCCGACTGCGCAACTGGCTCTTGAAATTCTGAAATAGAAGATTCAATGGCGTAGTGCGAGCCTTTTTCGGTGATATCAGGCTCGGATTGCAAGTAATGTATTATGAGATCTTCCTCCTTTGTTGCCTCAGTCGATGATAACTCCCGAGAAAAAGGTGTATTAAAAAAGCTTAAGTCAGACTCAATGAGCAAGGACCCATTGGTTACTTGAGTGGGCTCTCCTTGAGATGTATCGATAACAAGATTTCCTTGGCTGCTTGCCTCTCCAGCGACTGAGGTATCCACTTGCTCATTAGCATTTTCCGAATGCTGTTCGGTAGGTAGTCCCATCTTCTTGGTTCGAAACAGATATAAAGAGTGTGACAGCTTTTGCAAAGGTGACTGTTTAGCAAAATCGGCACAGTTCTTGGTCGATCAATGCAAAAAGATTTTTTTGGCTTTCGTGTGCACGAAAAAAACTGGTACTCGGCTTTGTGTTGCCAAAATTCGAATTTAAAGCAGGCTTTTAAAAAAATAATATCCAGGTTGGGGCCGCGTTTTAGTTTGTGTGTGAAGATGCATTTATATTTGAAGGAGCCCCTGAATACATCGGGCTTGAAGGAATGACTTTTATGGTGATAGCTGACTTACTCTCTCTTTCTCTCATGTTTTGGACATTCAAAATTTATCTTTTTCTATCTTCAAGAAGTCGAATGGTTTCTGCAACGAAAGCTTCGTCTGCGACATGTTCTCTTTTTCAAACGCTAAGGTGTAAATTTGATCATCTGAAGTAGGGGGTAGTGAATTAGACGAGGCATTGCAACCCCCAGTGGCTTATACTTGACGATTTATTTTGAGAAAGGCGCTATTGATTTTCTCTAGAAAAACTTGTTTTGTCTTTTTTTTCTTGTTTCTGTAGTTTGGCTGCAAATTCATTCTCGATAAATGTTTTGGACGGGTACACGAGTTTAACAATATTGCGTTCGCGTCGAAAAAAATGATATTGGCAAGAACAAGTTTACGAATCTTTCCAAAATTTTAAAAAGCACAAAGTGTTATTAGGGATATCAAGTCCTTTCGCTAAATTGCACGCAAGACCTATTTCTTCTTCTTATCACCCAAACGTCGCAGTGCGTGGACGGGGAACCTCAACAGAATTAGCCTTACGTGAAACCAGAGAAGTGACCTCAATGCATTGAGTTTAATATGACAAAGCTTTCCAAACCAATAAGAAATTATTTTAAATTTGTCCCTCACGAGAATTAAATAGTGAAAAATTATTTAGTAAACACACCTATGTCTCTACTGGATGTCCAGGGATGTACGGATGCGTAAACTTGCGACGCGTGTCTGCCTACACGCGCACCTCGACAATCTACAACCCATATTTACCTGAATCAACAAATATCTTATCTCCATCACAGAAAATGGAAGCTGCTAGTATAAGAGTGAATGCGACAACGCTCAAGGAATTTCCTGGAAGAATTGTCAGAGTGGTCGGTAGCGCCACGTCGGTCGATATGATGGACGACGCGGCTATGCTAGACGCGGGAGGGCCAGTGCAAATCACCACCCACGGTACTGAGGAAATTATTGAGGGCGGCATTTACGAGGTTATCGGGAAAGCGGGCGTTTCTGATCTCAAAATCAATTCATATTCGGTGATTCGCTTATCAGATGACACTAGCGTGGAGATGACGAATAAGTTGGCGGCGATGGTGCCCAAGGTCAACGAGTTGTTTTTTTCTAAGAATTAGGGAGATGAGGAATGTATGTAATGAAAAATAAAGTTATGAGCTTGCGTTTTTTTTGCATTTGTAGATTGTTCTTGGAGGGTATTTAAAGAGTCTTTTTATTCATATCAGCCAGGCGGAAAGGGCGCAATGGCTTGCTTATTAGCCGTCTTCTTTTCATGTTTCGGTCTGCTGCAGCCGAGTTTACTGTATAGTGCTATTGAATGGATAAGACTTGGGGCAAAAGCGTAGGCCGCGTTGAAAGGGTCAAACTGTAATGATCCAATGTGTTTCTTTACTTCTGCCAGAGAGATTCCATCACACTCTGTTTCGAAAAGATTTCAGGACTTCTACAACGATGATGTACATGGTGTAACCAAATGATCGTTCTAATTTATGGATTACATCTTCTGAGAGATCGTGTGCACTTTGGTCTACTTGAGATGCACAATATCATCCTGCAACTCTTGGAACCTAGGCAGATTGTAAAGAGTTGAAACGAGCTCATACCATTTTGGATTCTCGCACTTCTCTCCGAGAAACAATATATTCCCATAAGTGACCAGCAACCTGTAGGCGGATTCCTCATCTTCACGCACCAAATCCTCGCCGATATCATTCAAAACTGCGAGTATTGTCTTCCAAGATGACGCACTAGACGCAACGGATTTGCTTTTCAAGATGTACACCAGCACATTATAAAAGAATGAGGCAAGTGAGGAAAGCGCCAAATGAAAATGTTTGTGGGCCGTCGCGGACGCCGATGACGTCAATACTTTGACAATCACAGTGAGATTCTGCGTCAAGTCGTCGAAGTACTCGTTGAAAACAACAGACCCATCATCGCCCACCGTTAAGAAAACTTGAGTGAATAAAGTACTCACTGTCAAATTACTTAAAAACTTCGAGATCATCATGAAAAGAGTGACGTCGTCCTCGGAGATCTCGGCAAGACTATTTGTGAGTAAGTGAAACACACTTTCAGCTGCATCAGTGGATTGTAGAAGGTCGGCAGTGGTAATTTTCATGATGCTGACTCGAAGCAAATCGAACCCGATCAACTTCTGAGATTTATTCCATTTCTCAAGAATTGTGGGTATCACATCCGTGACTAAGAATATGCCGTCTTGCGAGGAGAGATTCGAAAGCGAAGACTCGACTTTCGTAATGACGCTGGGCGAAAATGCAAATTCTGGCGGCTGGTTCAGGTTGAACTTGGTAAATCCTTTCGCAAGCTGCTCAGGCTTAAATTCCTTAAACAAGATTGGCGTCTTTTGCGGGAAAAACTTACTGGATGATTTCACTGGCGGCTCCCGCTGGTCCAAGTAAGGGTTTGCCACCGACAGCGGTCCTGAAGAAGTGGAATTCTGCTGGTCTAGTGAGACGCCACCGGTGTTTTGATTGATAAACTGAACCACCTGCTCTGCATACAGACCAGGCAAATCGTTCGAGGCCAAGAAACGTTCTGCAGCCACATATGGATTTTCTGTGGCGTTGTAGGGTAACTTGAGGGGGGGTTTTCCGTCTTCAATATCGACGTCAAATACGTAGTCATATTCCACTCCCTGATACTCTGTTTTACCTGAAGATCCACCAGCCGAGTTTACAACATCGCCGATCTTCACCCACTGTCCTCCTGACCACTGATGCGCCTCGATTACACCGACAGGACTTTTGACCATCACTGTCGAGCCTTCTTCCTTACCTGGTTTTTCCAATCTGTCGTAGCCCGGAACATCGGTCTTTTTAAGATTATCGAGCGACTGTTCAGAAATCGCCGACAGTTTCACTGTATCCTCGAACGCAGTAATCGCTTCATTGGTGGCGAAACGCGATGGGTCTTTAGTGAATACGTAGGCGCTTCTATCAGATCCACCAACAGCGATATCGTCATTTGGAAGCACCGCGACACACCACACCGAGATGCATGGAAGAGTAATGGCCTGACGCACGGTTCGTGCAGCGACATCCCACACACGAACAGAGCGATCTTCTGCGGTAGAAACAATGTCACCATTCGACAATATCGCGAGATCGTATATGAAAGAATCGTGTCCATGAAGCGTGGCGAGAACAGTACCTGATTCGAGGTCCCAGATTTTGATGGTGCAGTCATTAGAAGCAGAGGCAAATTGCTTACCTCCCGGAAGCACTAAGAGCTTTCTGATCACGTCATTGTGTCCCGTAAACCGCGCAATTTCAGTACTACCCTTCCACTTGCGGATGGTGCGATCGGCGGAGCACGTGAGATAGATATTTTGGGAAGCATCAACAATCTTAGCATCCCAAACCGAGGCCTCATGACCGATTAAATCATATTTCACCGAGAACAGATTCAAGTCCCATACTTTGGCAGTGCAATCCCACGAGCCCAGAATAAGCTGGTCAAATTGGTGGTGCAACGAGCACACGTTTCCCTGGTGGCCCGGTAACTGGAATTTGCCGAAATCATCGCCAGGCTTCGCAAAGCTCTCGACTGAATCGCAGAGATACACAATTGCATCTTTACCCGCGCACGCCACGACGGGGCCAGTGGTGGCGTAGTCGACGCTTGCCACCGTGTTCACAAACAGCCCCGTAGGTGACAGGAAACAAATAAGACTATCATGATGTGTATCCAAGAGAGAATTGAGGTGCCACGTGCGCGCTGTACCATCTCTGGAGCCAGTAACAATTGTGTCGGGCGAAACAGCAGAGACGCCCCGCACATCCAGCTCGTGGCCCTTAAGAATGGTCCGCAACTTATACATTTTTGGATTCAATGCGATGGTTTGATGAGAACAAAAAGCAAATAATAATTGAGTGCTTTTGATTCCAAGAATACGTTTGCTGAGATTTTGGTCCAGGTTCAATCGGGTGCTGAATCAGAGAGGAATGTACGAATAATGACTAGGCCTGTGTGCTGCACCCAAAGGTCGAAAATGGACGCGGTTGCGAATGCAGAACGAGCCAGGTGTTGCCACCAAGCTAGCAATGTCCTTTTTTGTTCCTTCAAAGTCTGAATTCCTGAGAAAAACACCGGTGAATTGAAATCTTTGGAAATTCTGTACCGCAAAAAAAAAAAAAAAAATCAGTAGAGATATTTCAGAGCCGGTGAGTATATTGCGAAAGCTTAGATGTCGCACAAACGACCAGACGAACAGGTGCTACGATATCTATCATGACTCTTTGCACCAAATAATTAATCGTAAATAACAAATTCCTGAAACTATTTAGTCAATTGGCGAGTATACCCTAGCTGTTGTCAAATGCACTCATTGCACATGCTATAGAGCTCACAGTGACATGAATAATCAAGAATCGTCTGTTGCTGCTCAGGAAACCGATCAATATGCCACATTTCCCTCTCCACTCATGACGAACGATCGAAAAGTTTAATTCCCATGAGATTTGATAAGCTAAGTACTCCAGGTGGCTCATCCATTCGGAGGCAACTTTCATTAGGAACCGAGGGCCCTAGCATAAGCAGTATGCAACTCGACTTCAAACCGATGATTGCGTGTGTGGCAATTGAGCCGGGCATCGCAGACTTCTGCATAAAAATCTTTTTGAGTTCAAAAGACTTTGTGAAAGTCAGATAAGCGATACTTTTTCTCACCTATTGCAAGTAATTTTTATGACTACGCTCGTGGTAAATTCGTAAGCATGTGATCGAGGATCTGGAATAAGATCCGTGTTTGCAACTCAAGAATATGAAAAAGGCTTCCTTTTTCAATGGGCATAATAAGAGAATTACTGAAAATTCAGTCCATCCATTTCAATTTTCCTTGAATCTATTACCGCCAAGAGCTGAGAGTGCATGCGGGTTCCGGGCTTGAGAGCCGCAAGAATGCCGCCGCAATGCCACACTGTCCTCCGCACAGCGCGACCTCGGTAACCTATTAACTCTATCGAGCTCTCCAATCGCTTCTAGTATCCCGTGAAATAATGCCTTTAACTCACACGCTTGCCGAAAATGGCACTCATATTTTTTACTCGCTGCTTACGGGGAAGTACCTCACTGTCACTGACTCGGCGATTGTCGAAAGCGATACCTTAGCCGCTGCCTACTCCAAAGAGGCCACCACCACGGCCTCGTGCATTCTTGGTTTGATCAAATTGAAAATCAGCAAGTACTTGATAGTCGCCGATAAGCATGAAGTCACCGGCTCTATATTAGGCAATGAAATCGCCCGCGTGAAATCGTTTAAGATATATCCCTTAGGTACCCACACCATCGCCAAAAAAGATAGCGAGGAGGGCCAGTATTTGAGCTTATTGCACCAGCATTTAAATAGCGCCACATTGTTTTTCTCAGTCAACAACTCTTACGACTTGACCAATTCTTTACAAAGACAGCTTGGAGGGACCAACGGCGTTAAGCCCGCAATTGATGAGCGCTTTTGGTGGAATCAATTCTTGTGCGCAGATCTTGTCTCTGCAGGTGCCAGCGGGTTTGTTACCCCTGTAATTTATGGATACGCTGCTTCCCATACCGCTCGCTTTCAAGGAACCCGTGACCTTGAGTTTGCGTTGGTAACGCGCCGCTCGGTGCTGAGGGCAGGCACACGTTATTTCCGTAGGGGAATCGACGAAAACGGATCGGTCGCCAATTTCAACGAAACAGAGCAGATTTTCTCAACTGCAGAAAACCAGGTCTTCTCGTTTTTGCAAACCAGAGGAAGTGTACCGGTGTATTGGTCCGAAATTAACAATCTTAAGTACAAACCAAACTTGGTGATCTCACTGCGGTCCTCTCAAGACGCTACTGCCAAGCATTTCAAGCAGCAAGTGGATTTGTACGGCGACAATTTTTTGGTAAACTTGGTGAACCAAAGTGGGTACGAGAAACCAGTCAAAGATGCATACGAGAGAGCAGTAGAGACTTTGCCGCAACCTATGGCTTCTCACGTCAATTACATATACTTTGACTTTCACCATGAGTGCAGGAAAATGCGCTGGGACCGCGTCAAGATCTTGATAGAGCGATTGGTAGATTTGGGCTTCAGTAGCGACAACTACTTTGCCTACGACGTTACTTCTCAGACCGTGCTCCACACACAGAATAAAGTGGTGAGAACCAATTGTATGGACTGCTTGGACCGCACCAATGTCGTTCAGCTGATGTTGGGTCGTTGGATTTTACAAAATCAATTCGAAAAAGCCCAGTATTTGCCACATGGTAGCAGTGCTCCATGGGAGGTTGTTGACCCGAAATTTAACTTGTTCTTCCAAAGCTTTTGGGCTGACAACGCTGATGCCGTGTCTTCCGCCTACTCAGGCACTGGCGCATTGAAAACGGACTATACCAGAACAGGAAAGCGGACCAAAATCGGTGCTTTTAACGATTTGACTAATTACATCACGCGGTATTACCTTAACAACTACAAGGACGGCCACAGACAAGATGCATACGACTTGTTTTTGGGTGTGTACAAGCCATACCAGGACTCGATCACCAACCCTTTCACCGACAAGAGATCGCCTTACACGCAAATGGTGCCTTACTTGATTGGAGCGTCAGTCCTCGTGCTCGTGGCATTATTATTCTATCCTAGTGGCTCCGTCACAAGCTTGCGGAACTTGCTCTTCATTGGCGGATGTCTCTACTTTGGCGTGCGCAACTTGATCCACGTGGTAAAGAATGGCTACCAATTTGTGAACTGGCCAAAGTTGGCGCCATTGGACTACTTGAAGAAGACGGATGTCTTCAACTTAGACGGGCGCTTTGTGGGCATCAAATATGAGGAAAACGCCGACTTTAAGACGTCAAAGAAACGGAACTAGATATGTCTTTGATTTCTTTTTAATTAGATATATTGGAAAACTATTCATGAACAATGAGAGCTATATTACTCAATCGTAAAGATAAATTTTGTCGGGCTTATGTGATCTAGGCACCAGGACTGCCAGAAAGGGTTGAGTTTTCTAGAATACTGAGACAAACTCATAGAAATTTTGAAGTTCAGAAAAAAGGGATACGCTCTCAACAAATAAGAGACGAAGGGGGAAAATGTGGATCGCTGAAGCGCTGATGCTCGAACTTTTTTGTGATGACGCAAGAATTGAATCTTGAGAAAGATGGGAGTTGCGAGCTGCAAGATTTGAATCTCATGGGTCGGAAGTTTGAGGTGCAGAATTTTAGAGCCAGAATTGCTTACAATACTTGAGCCAGATAAGCAAACAGCTTCCTTAGTTTTACTCTTAGATCATGCTTGTGCTCAAAAGAAATATTTTTGAACCTTAAGCTGGCAGACATTTGGCGTGAACTAATCAAATGGCATAAGCCGATTTGTGCAGGCGTTAAGCATCGCGAAAAATATCTCGCATGTCATCTGCGCAGATGAGGGTAAAAAGACATAATCCCAAGCGCAAATTTTTAAAAAATCATCGAACATCGATTTATAGCATGCAATATCCAAACATTAGTCTGACATTTGATGGCTCAGTGAAGCCTTTATTCAAAAATTCCCAATTGAATCCTGACACAAAGAGGCGAGCACATTGTAAAAAAGTCCGGCATATAATCTTCATGTTTCATGCACATCTTGCATAAATCGCTCAATGATAATGTCAAAAAGCCCAATTTTCACGCCATCATTGGCAGCAGCGTGAGACGTTCTGCAGAAGAGATTCTGCCCTGCATGTTTCCCTCGTATCCTGCTTTCAAGCTAGGTGACGTGGGTGTTCCCAGTCCCTCGTGGGCATTCTGGCCGCATAAAAATTTTCACACATATTAATCGATCGATCCTTTCGTTTCAAAAAGCTTTTCTTTTCGGATCATGGTTCCATTACCTTGAAGTTTATTATACATGCCACATCAGTCTTTTAATCTGATTCAAGTATAGATGCATGCTCTTGGGTAGGCAGAACTAAAAAGGCCAAGCATCTTTTAAATTAAAAACCTTCGCTGCGACATCAAAACGCCAGTACTGAAATCATTTCATCATGGTAAAAAAAGCTGACACTACTTTTCCGACAGACAAGACGAACTCTGAGGTTAATAGAGATTCCTCATCGCGTCAGGACAACGCAGTTCTGCCCACAGATGTCGGTCCACCGATCTTGTTGTCTCCTCTGTACCAGGGCCTGAAGTCTGCCTCGGTTCAAGTGGTTGATGATCGGAAGACTCGGAACCGGGCCCCAAAATCGGGAAAAAGTGACTTGTCTCGCATGATCAGGATTAAATCGAACGATTCAGAAGACCCCACAGAGACTCAATTACATCCACCTGGCAAAAGAGAACGCAAGTTATCTGACTGCTCTTTTCTTCTGGAAGTTGACTCTCACGCCTCTCATCTTTCTCAACAAACCGAGGAAGATGTGTGTTTCCCAATGTCGGGGGAGCACGTTAGAATCAATGGAATTGATTTCGATGAGATCGAGGATTTCATTAAGGAAGAGCTAGCGGCCCAAACCTCTCCAGTAAAGGTAAATAAGGTAGACGAGCTCAATGCCGAGCATCCCAAGTCCAACTTGGAGATGCCTGCACAAGTGCACTCTGAACCAGATCTCCGCAGTTTTGTCGGGGTGAAAACAGGCACTGATGATAATGTACTGGACAGACAGACCGAATCTGATTCGAGTGATGGAAAAGCAACTTTCATCCATGAGTTATCTGTAGAAATAAGGGACGATAGCAATATTCCCCCACGCTTCTCCTTCTTCCATTCAGAGAACGAAGAGACTCTACATGCAGCCGACATTCCCTCGCTTATCGTTCCTGGTAGTACAGCCAAGGAGTTATTTCACAGCGGAGAAGGCACGTGGTGGTTAGATTGTACTTGTCCAAGCGATGCCGAGATGCGTGCGCTCGCAAAAGCCTTCGAGATTCATCCTTTGACTGCGGAGGATATTAGGATGCAAGAGCCGCGAGAAAAGGTGGAGTTTTTCAAAAACTATTATTTCATTTGCTTCAACACATTCGAACCCGACTCCGAATCTGAAGACCATTTGGAACCCATCAAGGTTTACATCGTTGTGTTCAAGGAAGGAGTATTGACCTTCCATTTTGCGCCCACGGTGCACTCAGCAAATGTGCGCCGCAGAATGCGTCAGTTGCGTGAGTACGTGGATGTGAGTGCCGACTGGATAGGATACGCAATGATCGATGATATCACTGATGCATTTGCTCCAGTGATCACCAGCTTGGAGTTCGATGCCGAAAACATTGATAATTCGGTGTATGACGCGCTTACAGTAAATTACAGTTCCATGTTGCGTACGATCGGCGAAACGCGTAGAAAAGTCATGAAGTTGATGCGGCTTCTCTCCAACAAAGCAGACGTAATCCGAATGTTCGCTAAGCGGTGTCAGGATGATAGTAGCGGATTCCCTTCCGGTGCATTTTCGCTGAGTTTTGATCTCGATATCGCTCCTCCAATAGCAAGTGGTCATACCAAGCTCCCTGCTTCCGTACAAGCGTTCTCAACCCATGAGCGAATAAAACCTAGAGCGGATATTGCGCTTTACTTGGGCGATATTCAGGATCATATCGTCACCATGTTTCAAAATTTGTCAACGTACGAAAAGATTTTCAGCAGATGTCACGCGAATTACCTCGCACAGTTGCAGGTAGAGTCGTTCAAGGCGAACTTGACTATGTCGCAGATCATGGAAAAAGTCACTGTTCTTGGAACAATTTTCTTTCCCATCAATATAATCCCTGGTATTTTTGGAATGAACGTGAAAGTATTGGGCGAAGGAGAACCTATTTGGTTTTGGGGAATCCTTGTGTTTATGTTGGTACTTGCAGTTGTATCGTATTTCGGGGTAAAGTGGTGGTTGCAAAAAATGGAGGCTAGAGCGGAAAACCAGGGTGATGAGGGCCGGTCGATTCGCAGCTTATTTGTGCGCAGCAAAAAAAGGGATACCGCGAAATCGATATTGAGTTTCCCGGATAGGTACGTGTGAATTTTATTTATGCTTTAATAGACCATTTTCTATTAAAAGATATTTCTGTGAAATCAAACGAAGAGCTGCTGCTCTGTAAGAAAGTGGTTATTTGGACAGACTCGAAGTCTTTTAATATAGGTACATTGCAGTAGAAAACAGTCGTTTCAAAATGATTTGGTCTATTTTTTTATGTTGAAGCTAAAGTTGATCCATATGCGTCACGCACTTGGAAATATTCTTCAGTTGTGGTGAACAAGTACTCAGGGACAGCGGAGCGCGATCGAATTCGCCTTTTTGGCCCTCCTCGGCCTCCGGCGTCAGGACTGAATTAAGCACGGAGCTCATCTACCTCCGCTCTTAGAAGCACCACGAGTTTCTTTTTCTTCGTTGTTTATTAGCCACCATTTTTCGATTTGGTCTTTCGAAAAGTTGTATAACTTTTCCTTTAGTTTCATGGCTTCAACTCCGAAAAAAACTATCTGTCTCCCCCGTATCACGTGACGTGAGGCAGCACGCGCTCGATCTATGACGATCGACGAAAAGCGCTCGTCCAACAAACTTATCTGAATTATCGACGTTATCCCAGTCAACACACCTTATTCACATAATGTCCGGCGCTTTAGAGCAATCTTTGGATAGCATTTTGAGCGGCGACTCTGGCAGCCGCCAAAGAGAACATCCTGCTAGAAGACCCCGCGGCGGCAGAGGCGGTTTCAGAAGGCCACCTGTATGTATGAGCTGGTTCTTGAAGACAGCGAGAAACATCTAAAAAATATGGTTTTCATTTAAGAATGGATTTTAAATGCGTCACTACTTCCAAAGAACTCTTCGAAAGAAGGCGCCCACCTGTGCTGATTGACTGCATAGGGCCCAAGCAACTAGATACAGACGGACGGGCTAGACGACGATGGGATTCTAAGGAAGGCGAGTTATTACCTGAAACGAAAAGTTTTCATAGACCTTTGAACTTACGGCCGGAGATTCTCAATTTTGGATTGACTTGACTTGTTTTGCAGAATCGCAAGTGATCGGATATCAGCTTGCCTGATCTCTCTGAATTCTCAGCTTGATTCGTCCTTATCAGAAATAATTTCCATTCACCAACTTATTTCAACCACTCACCGATGTCGCATTAAAATTTCGCTTACTAACATCTCTTAGGGTGGCAGACCACATCATGGCCCTGGCGTACCAGCGCAGATATTGAAATCCGCAGAGGGAAGGGCGATGTTAAGACTCAGAAACATTCATCCCGACCTAAACGGAATGGACTTGTCTGACTTGTTTCTTGGCATTGCTCCTGTGGACTTCGTGAAGTTCGATCCTCGCGATGAGACCATCGCTTACGTATGTTTTCAGCTGGATTTTGCCGAGAACAACATGCGCGCAATTCAGAAATTCGACGGAAAGAAAGCCATGGGAAATATTCTTGTGGTTGAGAATGCCACTTCGTTGGCCGACAGAATCTCGCCGGTAGCTAGACCTCGTGAATCGCGTGATCCTCGTGGCGGACGGGCGCCGCGTGGTGGACGTGAATCTCGTGATAGCGGACGTGCAAGAGAAACCGCAAGGCCGAGAGAGCATCATAGGGCAAATGCTGAACGGACAAGGGCTCCAAGAGAAAGAAAGCCTCGTCCCGTCCAGAAGACAGCAGAGGACTTGGATAACGAGTTGTCTGCATACATGAATGGAAGTCCGCAAGGATCTACACTGGAGACTGGTGACGCAATGATAGAGTAGTCCCTGCAAAGTTCTGTTCATGAGAGCCCATGGTCGTTCTGTAATACGGCACAAAATGTATAAATTAGTAACAAAGCCCGGACTTTGATATACCGGCATGCACTTGAATAAAATAAGATGTGATATATCGTAAACAACTCATGTAGCGGACGCGTCTTTGATCAAAGACGTTTTGCTGTAATTCAACTTGAAGTATGTGGTAATGGTGCGATAAAGGGCAAGTCAATGCATTCAATTGTCCCAAATTTAATGATCTCAGACGCAGATTTTCAAGTTCGTTTGCTTAGGTTGGAAAACGACTGAAGGTCTTGTTCTTGTAGTGCTGTTGATATAAATATTAATGTTAATTATTCAATTATTTATGAGATTTGAGAAGGACATGCCATAGAGGATGTCACCTCTGAGCAAATTCTATGCTATTATTCAAGAATGCGAGTTAGCTTACAACTCGACTAGAACTTATTAGAAACCGAGAGTTTGGGGTGCTAAATATATTGTGGATCGAAAGGCAAATAAGTTTCATCTTCCTCGCAAATTTATACTTAATCCATTCCGGTACTGAGTTCGACCAACTCGATATAAAGCCCCTTAGTCTTCTTACGCCAACTCTTACCCCAGTACAACGTTGGAATGATGCAAGCAATTGTGACAAAGTCAATGACGGCCAAAATGATGTATGTGTTCTGTGTTCCCACGCTGTCAAGCCACAACAGGCAAACAAATGTGAAAATACACGCCAAAGTATTGTTGATAATTGACACACCCACCATTCCCTGGATGACGATCTCAGGATACGCATCCATTAAGTAAGACATGGCCGTATCACCAACAGAACCCCAGCCAAATCCAATGAAGGCAAGACCACCGTAAACAACCCAAGCGGGCCACTCTCCACCTTTCGCAGCTCCTACACCGAACATGAAGAGACCCAAAGGAGAAATGATCATCGTGATGAAAAGAAGCCAGAGACGGTACTCTGGTTCGTACACTCCATTATTACGTTTCGCCAACCAAAGCACATGCTTATCGGAGAGTACTCCCAGCATCACGCACCCAATCACTGCACCGATCAAAGTTGCCACATTCAATACGCCAACACCAGTTCCGGTATAATTCCAGGGCTCGTCGTAGAAAAAGGTGTCTTGCGTAGTTAAGAAAAACGACATGTAGGCGTCTTGCAAGCCCCAAAGAAGCCCCGAGAGCCATACTGCAGGCAAGGTGAACACTTTGAAGTAGACGACAAACCGCTTGAGGTACTGACGAAAGCCGTACCCTTCGATGTATGAAGATGGTGTAATCAACGCAACACGTTTGTGGTATGGTTTCATTGGCTCACTCTTTTCGGCCTCGTGGCGTTCAAAATCGTTGGGAATTGCCGTTTTGATTTCGGTCTTTTCGTCAACTTGATCTTCGTCAGTCAGGTTTCCTTTTTCGAATTTAGTATCAACGTCTTTCTCATCTCCCACTTCATCTGTAGACTCTTGGCGGCTGATATCACCGGCCTCGAACACGGGAAAGTATTTTGAGCGGTCGAATACCGTTTCCTCGCATGTGAAGATCACCATTATGAGAGTGGCTCCGCAAATGATCGCACCCCACCAGCCTACCCAGCGGAATCCTTGCGCTTCGGAGATTAAGTGTGCAATCAAGGGTCCAAGAAACGAACCGATCGAGGTTGCCATGATATAAACGGTAAGAACAGATCCTAGTTGATGCTGAAAGAAAATATCCACAAGGGATTGTTGGACCTGGGCCTCGGCGCATGCCTCGGAAATACCCACAAATGCCTGCGACCAGATTGTGTCGGCGGTTCTTCGAGAAAGAGCAAACCACACAGATCCTAGGACACCAGACAAGATGCAGAAAATGTAGGTGATTCTTCTTCCGTAGAGAGAAGACGCAGGCGCGAAGAAAATACATGACCAGCCGATGAAAAGAAATAAGACACCGGCGCCGGTGTTCATTGCAGCGTATGAGATACCGTAGGCTTCATTCAATGAATCTTGAGCTGCACCAGCATCATTTGCAATCGCTGCTGTAAGTCCCGTGATGAAAGACACCACGAAGAAATGCCATAATTTCCGTGCGATGGACCAGTTTAACGGGTCATTCGGAGAGTCTGATGGTTGCGGAAGCAAGATGATGCCCTTGCTGTTTTTCTTGAGCGGCCTTCCGGAATGGCTGCTGGAAGAGTCGTCTGAAGACGTGAAAATATTAGTCGTGCCAGGAATGTAATCCTCTGCAAAGTAGTTGTTGTTCATGATGGTTTATGATGCGTAGGTTCGAAGCGAAAGTTATTTAAAGCTCGATTAGTATGCTTGTGTAAGTTACCTGATAGGTGTTCCGTGACTCTGTTGTTTAGTTTCTGAGAAAGGAATAAATAAGATATTTTCGTTTTTTGTTTGATGATGTCAAAGGATCATCGTATGATTCGGAAGCGATATGTGATTTGTATGTGAAATGAGGTTCGATAACTATGTGAAAGCGAAGGTTGGTTAGAGATTACCGATTTTCTACGAAGCTGGTTTTAACGACGGGAAGTTGTGCAGGCGATGAAGGGGTATAGCAAGGATAAAAAAATGACTTGTAGCGCCGATACGATTTTCTGGATTTGGAACCTGACGTGATCTTTTTTTTTTCCTCTTCTCTGCGGCGCACGGCTCGGCCGCAAAGACGGCGAAGTCAAAAATGACTCGTGTAAAAATTCGATTGTCGATATGCTAAAACAAGGCGTAGTACAGCTTGCAGAAAAAAGGTTCGTTAATTTTCTTGATGATTTTCTTCCCTTTTTCCACGGAAAAACATCTTCCTCTAAACGATTCGAATTACTTCGCTAAACTTACAGTCAGGGGGCCTGCCCCAAGTTAAGGCCCGGCTTGTCTCATGTGCACATTCTCGAGACCCACAATTCTCATCGAATCATAATTTTGAGTTTCGTTTCAATTCCAAAGAAAGAAAAAAAAATTCTAGAAGGTAAGTCATATGTTAAGAGCCAAAAAGGAAAGCTAATAGGTATCTATTGCCGCTGAGATAAATGCCCCTCAGGGTTCGTGCGATGCCGCGCTCCTTAACGGCTGCAACTTTGGCTGAATATGCACACCTGATGTCAGTCATCTTCGCCAGCCAAGAAAAATGGATATCCCTTTTCAAGATCCGTGAGATGGTAGCAGATGAGATCATAAAAGAAAAACCATCTTGATTCTGACCCCCAGTATGAATAGGCCATTTTCTTTGTTGAGCAAAATCATTGTACAACTCCACGAGGTTCGGTAAATTGGCATCTACCCCAAACTCACAAGGACATAATCGAAAATATTTTGAAAACACCAGTAGTTCTCGCATTGCATGAAGTAGAAAAGGCTTACTTTCAGCCGATGATACAAGATAATGGTTAGTCTTTGTGCCGCAAATGATTTACCTACTTGAGGTCATTTGGCTTTTACGAAACAGAAAAAAATTTGTTTCGTTGAAAAGAGTACCTGAAGCGATTAAGTCTCGAAAACATCAAAAATAAATCTTTGGTTGCTAGATTTGATTTGGTCGGTTCGACTAGCTCTTTTTTGCGCTCCTATGCTTTGATTCACATCTCTTGAATAACACTCAAAGATCTTCGTTTTTTTTACACTACAACAAAGAACTGGCTCAATTTTCATTTCTTACATAAATTTTCACATCCTTTGGAAAATATTCATAAGGCTTGACCAGCCTAGTGCACATGCCTTAAGAAAATCATGGGCAAAAAAGGCATAACTTTATGTTCAATTCATAATGGAACCTTACGAGACGGTTCATTTCTATCCTGTTTGTTTTCTGTCTTGCTTCAAGTTCCATCGCGCCAATATTTATCAGTATAATACCATCATCACAAGCATTGTGTGAACCTCTCCATTCAATTCAAAGGCGACAGCGCATATTCTCCTTAAAGATTCACGTCATCTCGTGGTGTGTCTAAGGTGATCGTTGTGTTCTTTCCAGAAACCATCGCAAACGTCTTGAAATACTATATCACAAAGCCTCATTTATCCATTCACATCGTTATTTCATGCCGACCACAATACCGTATAGCTGCGACATGATAAATAAGAGCAAATTCTGGATCATCGCGCATCATCTACCCGAGAAAATTCATTACGTACCCTTCACTCACGTAATGCATGATATGGATCAAAAGAACCACTTGTCAATGTTCTTGGCGTCCATAGATTAGGGCCCAGACTCAAGAAAGTATTGTTCAGATAAAGCCCGTATAAAGCCATGAACCATATCCAATAAGCAGCGCAGTACCGCACTGCTGAGACTAGAGAAACCAATCACGCGCTCAATCACTTATGCAATGAATCTTTACCGACGCAGCTCGAGCGTATTATAACTGGTCTATTACCTGTTTCAAAAGGGAAAATATTACATAAACATTTCTCTCAAAAAGCACGCCCATCGTATTACAAAACGCACTTATAGAATTGCCCTGGGCAAAGCACGTGAGACGTCCTGCGCACAGACCTAGTGCACGGCGGTGCGACATCGGCACGCCTACCAAACATCGCCAACTTTCTTCCGGCGGATATTTGTCTAAGTGCGCAATCAAACGTCAATTGTCACAGTTTCTCTGCGTTTGGAAAATTCAGTCTATTAAGCTCAAGGTCCCCTCTCTCTCTGTGTGAAAAGCCATCCCGTCTTTTCGCCCTTCTTTCTCTCGACCTTCTTAGGTAGCCATGCCCGACCCAGTGTTAACGTGGTGCGATGATATTCACCTGGTGAGGGGCAACGTGTCCCAACTCCAGGCGACACTTAACCAGATCATCACTAAAACACCCTCGGTAGCGCAATATAAGCATTTGATCACGACCTATGACTCGCTGAATGCGGACGCCACTACGGAGGCGCCCAGCATTTTGGAAAAGCTCCGCCTGATCATGCACTCTCCTCAGGTCAAGGTTGCGGTGCGCTTGAAAAGTTTGTATGATCGTGGATTTTTACCTTTTCTCCTTGGACTCAGTCGTATCAATTTTCGTTCGCCGAAAAGTGACCGCTTTGTGGGATATCTCCTAGATTATAGCCCACCCAAAGTAGACGCTTCGGCACTGTTTCCCGAGGAAGGAGAGTTTCTCAAAGGACAGTCGCCGGATCAAGACAGTGCCTCGTACCCACCCACCTTACCCGCGATCGAAAACCAGCTGCTTTTGAAGCTCGTTCTCACGGATAAGTCGTTGCGCCTGGCGTCCGACTTTTTGGAGCTGGAGCATTCTGAAGGCTTTCATGACTTCAATAATAATCACAACCGCAAATTGGCGCTTCGTGGCCGTGATATTCTCAATCTTGCCCTCACAGACATCCTAGACCAGATGTTTCCAAAGGCGCATGAAGATGACCTCGAATATCTTAAGCTTCGTCTAACGTCCACCACCCTTTTGGCAAAATTGGCATTATCGTACAATTTCGCCGACGTCATCATGCATCAGGTTTCGCAAGAAGCATCTGTAGACGAGAAATTGATCATATTTTGCAACGTATTTCTCGCATATATTGGCGGCATGTCCAAACTGCAGTACACGTTTCTGGCCATTCGCCTATGGATCGGCGAGCTCTACCAGCCGCTCGTGGTGAAAATACAAATGGATGCAAGCAAAACACAGCTAAAAAATCCATATATGCTCGCATTTGCCGAATTGAATTTCATGTTTCGCCGCGTGAATAATCTCACGGACATTCCAACAAAGCGAATTAAGTACGAGTATCGCTCGCTTAGTACCGAGGAACCATATGTGTTCCAGCTTGTAGTGGCTAACAAATCTCTTGGAATCGGTACTGCGTCCACTGTCGAGTTGGCAAAACTGAAGGCTGCGTTTGCAACATTTGAGGACCCCGTATTACGTGAGCACATCAAGGAAATCCTTGTCATCAATTTTAGAACAACGCAGAAGGAGAATGAGACTCCTTCAGTCAAAGATGCAACTACTGTAACGGAAACTCCTGTGACATCTGTCCAGGCAACTACCGTGCCAAATGTGACGAGTAATGCAAAACTAGATATCGTACATGCCTCCAACGACCCGCGCGAAAACCAGAAATACATGCCTGTGCTGGTTCCAAAAATTAACTATACAGAATGGCCCGCCCACATTGCGCAACAGATTGCTCAAAATGGATCGACAGAACAGAAACTGCCAGCTCTCACCAAAGGATCCATGCAATCGCTGCTCACAAGCCCGTATACACCGATTAGTCAAACGGCACCACCGCCGCCAAGTATACCAGCCATGCCACCTGCGCAAGCTAGAATGCCGCTACCGTATGGCAAGCTTCCACCTATTCCCAATATGAAAAAGAAAGGGGGCAAACATTAGGAATGGAGTATATATATGCATTTTAGTGATAAAGTATAGAACAAAACACCGAAGGCAAGTGTTTTAAGTAGCCTGGCCTCATTTGCTGATTGATTATCTCGGTGAGACCTTTAATCCCATTGATCTGTCAAATCAGAACGGCTTTCGCGACAACTAGATACGTTTTTGAAGATGAAAGGTATTTGATGCAAATTCCCGTGATTCGGTAGTCTACCCAAACACCGTGAGCTTGTGACGCAAATCTTAACTAAAGCGATTGATAAGCTGCTTACTTATATTGCAGCGCACGGTGTATGTAACACAAGTAGACTTTTAGCTACGCCTTCTAAAGCTTGAGTATTCTTCGTTGAATCGTTTCAGGACCTATAGATATTTCAATTCATCGAACCATGCATTCAAAAGACTAAACTACAAAAAGTAAGTCTTGACAATTACGATTGAGGTAAAGACACACATGCGTGATATCATCATAGATTGAATCTTAGATCAAGAAAAGCACCTGAAAAAGAATTTAGAAAGACTGTGTTGTGAGGAAGATATAAAGTACCAAAATTCCTCCATGACTGCAGTGTGAAGTTCAAAGAAGGACAAGATTTCCAGTATGAATAAGTAAACATTCTGCAATCTTGTTGTCATTTGAGAAATTTCGCTTTGTTTTCATCAAGCTAAGTCATATAGCTTCAAAGTAGCTTGTGAAATATTAAACTGTCATCAGATAACTTTCAAACCAAAAGTCGCAACAATGAATGTCACATCATTATGATCTCGTGCGAGCAAACTTGCAGCTGGGACATACGGACGAGGCCAGCCGAAGTGACGCAATTATCCTGTGCATAACAGCATAGACCTCGGCGAATCACGGGTCCGCACCTGCAGCCAGACAATCTTTACACTTAGTCAAATACATTGAGAATTTAAGACGAAACATACTTTTCAAGAAATAAAGAGAAACTTACCAAATTGAGATAGATACTCCCTTGCTTTGTTTACCACATACTCTAAAGCAGTAGTGAATATTGATACAGTGGTAACCTCTCCTACATACAAAAAAGCAATGCGCGTCTTTCGCAACGTAAACCAATGAGAAGCAACGTAACCCGGAGGAAAACCAAAAAAAAAAAGCAGCCGGGTAGTGTGCGTCCTATAATACCCGGACCGATCTTGCGCGCCCACCTAACCTGAAAACTTTTGCTTGTAACTCTTCAGCAAAACCCATATTCTTTCAAAAATGGCCGAGACTAAAACTATTCCTTCCTTCTCCGTCGGTGACTACGGTGCTTTCGCTCTTGCTGGTGCCATGGGCTGTGGTATTACCCACGGTGCCATGACCCCAATTGACGTGGTCAAGACCAGAATCCAGTTGGAGCCTGCTGTGTACAACACCGGTATGGTCGGCTCGCTCAGAAAGATTGTGGGTGCCGAGGGTGCCGGCGCTCTTTTGACTGGTTTGGGTCCTACTGTTCTTGGTTACTCGATGCAGGGTGCCTTCAAGTTCGGTGGTTACGAATTGTTCAAGAAGACCTTCATTGAGCAGTTGGGTTACGACACCGCCAAGTCGTACAAGAACTCGATCTACATTGGTTCTGCTGCTTTGGCCGAGTTCTTCGCCGACATTGCTTTGTGTCCATTGGAGGCCACCAGAATCAGATTGGTGTCGCAGCCAAACTTCGCCAACGGTTTGATTGGTGGTTTCTCCAGAATCCTCAAGGAGGAGGGTGTTGGTTCTTTCTACAACGGTTTCACCCCAATCTTGTTCAAGCAGATTCCTTACAACATTGCTAAGTTCTTGGTGTTCGAGAGAGCTGCCGAGGCCATCTCCGCTGCTGTCCCAGGTGACAAGAGCACCTTCTCCTCCTCTACCAAGACCGCTGTCAACTTGTCTGCCGGTATTGTTGCCGGTTGCGCCGCTGCCATCATCTCTCAGCCTGCTGACACCTTGTTGTCCAAGGTCAACAAGACCAAGAAGGCTCCAGGTCAATCCACCTTGGGCTTGTTGGGTCAATTGGCCGGTCAATTGGGTATCCGCGGCTCGTTCGCCGGTTTGCCAACCAGATTGGTCATGGTCGGTACCTTGACCTCGTTGCAGTTCACCATCTACGGCTCTTTGAAGAACACCTTGGGCTGCCCACCAGGTGTCGAGTTGTAAGCTGCTCTGCGATACTGCGGAAGTTTATAGACTGTATTTATCAATCGCACAAACTTAAATTTAGAATTGTTATGTAAATCGTAGATTTTTTAGTGGTTAGAATGTGATGGACCTGACCATGACAAATAAAGAAGAGACATTTGATAACCGAGAAGTGGGATGGTATCCTAGGATATGAACGGGGTCACCAAATATTGTAATCTGTTCAAAACTATTTGTAACTCGAATATTAAGCTCGTTCTTTACACATGATTATTATCAAATTTTCCCAACTACATATTCCAGATTTCGACAGAAATGAGGACCCGCATGCGATATGTCGGAAAAAGGGGATATGCGCTGATGTAAATGACTTTAACGAGAGTATAATTGACATTGAGCCTTCCTTAAAAAAAAATTCGAGTATCTTATATATGAGGTACTCGCAGGTAAATGCGAAACATCGAGGATTGATCGTTAATCCGTCATAATTTTCTACATGGAGCCCAGCTAGTTATGTTAAACATGACTGACTGTTAGGGCATGTGCTGGGTAAGGGTAAATTCTTCTCATTCATTCCTGAATTAACAGGGTCAACATATCGTCAATAAATGATTCGACAAAAAAAAACGAGTCATGAGCTAATGTGCGCATTCATTCTATGACGAGGGAAAAAACGCAAAAAGGGGTGATTGTGCACATAGACGTCTGCGAAAGGGGATTTCGTGTGCTATTCTTAGTGTGATCTGCATACACATAAATGGGGCACTGGCAACGTGACCTCCACTTACCGCACGAATTTCAGACCAAACCATCAATTCTAGACTTTTTCTTGATTCAAAATCACACCGTCGGTCGATACTTCAACATTTAGTCACGTGATTGTTTTTTAGTGAATGTAATGAATTTACTTTGACCCAAACCAAAATTTTTGGCGGTGAGAAGCAGCGAGCATTTTTGCCTCTTTCAGAGAAGTACGTGCATGACTACGATGTCATTGCGCGTCCGCCTTCATCATGGCCGCAGCGCCTCTTCGCAATCTTCCTTGCAGGATGTTTGCGGCTGGCTGGCTAATTAGTTATATAAGCATTCCGCCCCCACGAATCTGCTGGCTGATTGATCCAGAAAGGAAATATATCATCAATTTACTGCACTTAGGACATTATCAGTATAATCATTTGCGCTAAATCCTTACACCACAACTCATCATGCACTTCGCCAATCTTCTAACTACCATTTTCGTGCTTTTTAATGCTGCGCTGGCGCTTCCATTGACCAAGAGGATTTTCAGACCTTCTTCAGAGGTCTTTTCTATCATTGCACACCACCAAGGAGGCGTGTTCCAATACAATTTGCTCAAATGGAATGGTGAAGATCTTTTATTAAATGCCGACGAACAGGCTTTTTTCGGTCGTGTACGTGCTTCTCAGGGCTACAGTCTTAACCTTCCGATCAACGGCACTCTCATTAATGGAACACAAACGACTGCAGGCACAGCCAATGTCCACGTGGACGCTGTTACAAAGAAATTGACTACCACTTTGAATGCTCTGGAGGCAAGTCATGGTTTTGGCATCACGAACTCCAAATTAACGTACCTTAATTCGACTGAGTTTTTGGCTTGCCCCGACTTCAGTTACCGCGGTCAGTATTCTCTTTTGTTTGCCGGCGACAAAAATACTACTTGCCCAAGTAATTCAAGAGGTTACACTGTGGAATTGATGGTACAGACTGACGCATACACAAACTATAATCCAGTGTCTAACGTGCCGTTCGGACTCTCGAATAGTACTACGCTGGCGGCCACAACGGTTTCAAACAAGAAAAAAAGATTTTTCTTCTTCTAAATTCAAAACTGAGCTCACTATGCCGAATTATGTGGCTCATCAAAGATGGGATACGATCGAAGTCGTAGGGTATTTACCAAAAAAGACAATTTGTCACGCGCAGGGTCGCCGGACGGTGTTTTAATGAACATTCATGACAAAAGAGATGGTTCATGTCTCAACTATGTAGTTACACATTCACTACGAATATAATTTTTACCCACTATTATTTAGTAGTAGATCTCTTTTTGCGAAGTTTTTGGTGCAGAAGTGAGTTCTAATGAAGCCATGAATTCATAATGTCGGAAATCAAGCCATAGTCCTTACTATGTCGAGAAGATTATAGGCCAATCAAGAAAAAATTATTCACTACAGGGCCTCGATCATTGACCTGAACCACACTCTTAAATAAAGTCGTTTAAATGTACAAATTGTGTTTAAAAAAATTCTACATAATCTGGGCTGGTTTAACTGATGAGTGAGCCTCGGATTCCAGCTCAGAAATTTTGCTTTCGGAGTAAACCTCTTCCTCGACTGGTTGTTTTGCGAAGTAACGCGTCATCAAAATAACAGCGACCAAAAACTCCGTGGTTGTTGCTAGCACGTACTCGTAGATGACCAAGTGCCTGTTAACCGAGCCTCCCATGTAGTTTGAGAGCTCATAGTAATTCATTTCGTCGACATAGATTGTTAAAACTCCGAAAATACCCCTCACAATCAAGAACGGGCCGGCAATCATAACTGCAATTGTAGTTCTGTTTCTAACACGCTCAACAAAGAATACGTACGCATTCAAACCAATCAGAATTATGGTCATAACAAGGAAAATAATCTGACCGGCAGTACGGAGACTTTTGGCAGTATGAATTTTGTTTGCGTAAGATGAGTACTCCTCTGGATCTATTCCAGCAGTCATGGACCCACCTGCAATGAGAAAGGCGTTTGCTGGTATCAAAATCAAGTGGTAAATTCTTGACCAATTCCATTTTTCTTTACCTGAACGGAGTCTTTTTGGACCAGTAGTGTCAACCCAAGATTCACCAAATGCCTCCTCCTGTGCTTTACAGGTGTATCTAAAGCAGGTGAGAATCAACGTGAAATAACCTTCTGCTTGAAGTACTAAATAAGCAATGAGCCAATTTACGTACTCTGGGCCCACTTTTGCGTATACCACGCCGCATAGCTGGCCGCCAAAGCGAAACAAACTGAATGTAAAAAGAAATGTGAAGAGAGTTTTCCATCCTTTTTTTATGACAACACAGGTCGAAAAAATCAGAAAGATGGTGTATAAGGCCAAATAAACGGACGCGGCAATGCCAGATGCTTCGGATTGAAATCCACTCATGATGAAAAATAATTATTGTAATGCGATATTGATTAATTAATAAAATTGAAATCATCATAGGGAAATGACGTCCTTATGTACTCTTTGCATCCTTGCCAGGTCATCTGCATCCCAGTTTGAAAAATAAAGTACGAGATATCGCGCTTATGTAAGCGCAAATTGAACTGCGCGGCCGCTTGCGGCTGTGTGCTAAGCGCGGCGATATTCCCGATGCGGCGAACTTCCCGTCAACTCCAGTGACAGCTTCTATTGGAAACCGTGTTTTCAGGCCTTAAAATTGCCTTTTGAAGACATACAATTCACTTAAATGTTTACTAGTGATTTCTTTCATACCTAGCTGCACAATGATGTCCAGAAAACAAGAAGTTCAAAGACAGCAAATGAAAACTTAACTTTCCAATGGAGATTGTATGCAGTTCCAACCAGTCCACATAGAAAACCCCTACGGATTCGGCTGTGCCGGATATTCGATCCGAATTATTACGCGTCGTGCGTGGGCGTGTCAGTCATTGTTACACAATAGTACAAGATTTCCTACTGCGTTTAGATCAACATAGCATTATCGAGGCATGACCAATACAATTTTTTTGAGTTGGCTAATGAATGACCAAGTTTGATGTGTCATCAATCAAATGTTACCAAGGACCTTAGAATCTCATCAAGAGAGACAACTCAAATTGTTATGTATTGTTTGAAGTCGTACATTATTATCATTTACTGTTCTTGAAGAAACGGATCTGAAAGAGAATTGATTTCATTACTGTCATGGCTCTTTCAAAGGAAACGCGTGGGGGAGACATTTGAAACTGCGCTTATGTAAGCGCACTTCGCGATCTTGAAAATTTTCGGTGGGATGCGAGCTTACGTCACCGGCGAACCGAAATTCGAGATTCCGATGGCGCAGTTCCTACTCATTTGCAATCTACATTTTGATGGAGAATCAGAAAATTTTTACAACTTTAATATTGAAGAACTCGTTCTCGTGATGCTTTTATTCAAACCATGTTTATTAATTTTTCCTCCCAAAAGAATATTGGACCTACATTTTTTAAGGAGACGCTAATTTACGGAGCACACCAAAAAAATTAAAAAGAGAAGAAAAAAAAACTTCCCCTTCAAATACATTGAATGAAAATGAAACAGGGTATTTTGAAGCTCTTTTTCTGTTCGTGATGGGGGTTGTCTTTACTAACTAGTAGAACTATCGAATTTTTTCCATATTTAAAGAAAACTACCGTTCGAAATTTTGTACTTATAAACTTATGTATTTATCGAAAATACGTGCCTTTTGAAAGTTGCAATAGGATCAGCTTTAATGTGTTTATGAGCTCTTTGGCATGAAGTAAATGCCCGAAGATGGACAGTTAGACAGAGCCAAGGAGTCAATTTGAATGAAGTCCTGGTTGATCAAAGGACCCTGCAAGTGGTGGAAGTACCACACCTCCGATAAGGCATCATTGCTGTCACACTTGAAATACACTTGATATCCACCAAAGTTGTTGCTGAGTGCAGACGAAATTTGATCGTACGTGTACGTAGTCGATTCAGAAGGAGTGATTCCTGCATTGGTCAAGAATTGATAGGTTGGCAACTGTTGGTACAAGCCGACGGCGATCTTGTAAAAGTTGTAAATGTTGATGTCTTGTTGGTAGGTACTTCCGTAGCAAGAAGGAGTGTTCGTGTTGATACACGTGCCGTGCTTGTTGAACTCGTGCTCCCACAACTCAGAATCATCTCCGTTGTAATTCTTCCAGTACGTCGACATGGTGTCGTACAAGTTTTGGTCGCCAAACTCGTTCACGATAATATTTTGAATGTTACTAGCATCAACATTCAACAGACTGTCACAGTTCAGATCGTATCCGCCGTTGCAGTTGTCTGGCCAAAGACCGTGCAAAGTGAAACTATCAGAAGGACCAGTAGCAGGGTTATAGTCCCAAAACTGTGTCTGGAGAAGGACACCACCTGGGCTTTCAAAACAACACGAGGCCAGAGCCGAGCCCGAACAACTTACAGGAATGTTGCTTGGGCACTGGGTGAAATCCAGGTAATCCCTAGCCTGGAAAGCATTTTTGATGCCAGCAGCCTGGGCGCCAGCGGCAAGGGCGAGTAAGGTAAGCTTCATCATATTTGTTTGGCTTAGAGGTGTGCTGAGGAAAAAACACGTCCAATTTACATTACAGAGAAAATCGCTTGTTTATATACTTTTCACTCTATCGAAGAGAATTGCTTTCCTTTGCATTACGTTACATTTTATTGGACAAGATGAGCGCACATGGTGCCGTGTCTAAAGTTTCGGAATTGTCGCCGCGATTTATGCATATGACGGCATTGATGATTAGCATTCCCCGATATGACACCACCTAATATATCTGATTTATTTTTATTTTGCTCTCCCCATAACTATTGGTCACCTTCCCATGCTTTGTGACTGGAGCTAAGTCAAGTCAGGATCTTTTGAAAAGCAAAACGTGAAGAGAAGCCTCTCAAATTTCGCTATTCTTCGATGATGACGATAAAAATCGCGTTGCCTGTCAATGGAATTGACGTGGGGGAATCCACGTGCTGCTTAGCGGCGAGAGCCTCATGCGGCTCGGCCGTGGAGGCGTTCACGCGTTATCAACTCACTTAAATTTATGATCAAAAGCGAGCACTTCATGAAAAGAATTAGGGACAAAAAAGACATTTTGAGCTCCTGGCATCATCTAGAACGTAAAATCAATTGAATTTGAAAAAAACCCCTAATTCTCAAATATGACCGAGATTCATCAAAGGTGGGGGATCTTAAATGTGCGGTTGCTACATCATGCAGCGCTTGCGTGCGGCCACGGGGCCGTTCGGTTTGACGGCTTATGTCTTTGCGGCGAACTTTCATGATTACCTCAACCTTTTGGAACATAAAAAAACAATCATTACTCTTTTAAGCTTGAGGACATATGCATCGGAATAAAGGATGTTTATAAAAACAGAGACTTGATGTGTTTTTTTTCAATGAGCCCATATTTGAAATTGTAAATTTGACTGGATTAGGGCATTCTGTATACACGCAAAATCAACTCTAACATTCCACAGGTCGGTGGCACATTTCATGCCATTTCGCCATGCGGCCCCTTTTTTAATTACGTCACCACCTGGTTAATAACGGGTATGTACTTTCCGAAAATTAACTGCTATCTAGGTAGCAACCCAGCGAACAACACGGGAAAATGTCCAACAATTCCTAACTATCAGTGTTTTTGAAGACTTCTTTGATGAAATGATTGCCGATTACAGACTTAGAACACTAGGGTGCAGTTCAAATATCATGATCACGTCACATATAAATTTGAGAATTGAGGCTTCTCGATTGGCACTTTTCGAATATGTTAAAAGACAATGAGTAAGTGCCTGTATCACACTAAGGATTTTTCATAGCGGATAACATCTTGTTAGCTCAGAAATGAGTGTGGGGCGCGATGATTTGGGGCCATCTCAACAAAGATTTAGATACAAAGACTAACAACTTTCGAAAAGTTCGCAAACTCGGGGCTGCAACATTTGAGAGAGAAATCTTCTGACAATATTTATTGTAAAGAAGCTATACTCAAGCTGAATGTGGTTTTCTTCAACTATCACCGAATTACTCAAAGCGAACGATACACGATGCATTCTACACGGCAATACGGCATCATTTCAAGAGAAACTCCTATGCTCAATGTTCGGCGAACCTTCGAAACAACAAGAATCTTCTTTCAACGGTACTGGTATGCCAGTATATGCACTGTCGAGGTTTTGCTACTGATTTCATTTTTTTGAAGCATTAGTATCCGGCATTTACATTTCTTTCTGGACACGACATCGCAAAATATCTCGATAAAGCTTATTTGCAGCAGAACAAGACCTTTTTGGGATATCAAAGAATCATGCACGTCTTTTATTTGCAGAAACTGTGTGTATTTTTACACTAAGGTACATAAAGCTCTAGAGCTCGGTGCTTTTTTAATTTGGGCTTTATTTGATTCAAATATTTTCAATCCTTGACTTCGATTATGTGCATCGCGTCGAGAACACTGCTTCGTTTGAGTAATATGACTTTTACGAGCTCTTTGGCATGAAGCGGATACCAGAAGAAGGACAATTGGACAGAGACAAAGTGTCCATGCGAATGAAATTCTTGTTGATCAATGGACCTTGCAAATGGTGGAAATACCAAACCTCAGACAACGCATTTTTGCTGTCACACTTGAAGTATACCTGGTGCCCGCCGAAATTCTTGCTGAGCGCAGCAGCAATCTGCTTTTTGGTATAGGTTTTGGTGGTGGAAGGAGTGATTCCTGCATTGGTCAAGAATTGATAGGTTGGCAACTGTTGGTACAAGCCGACGGCGATCTTGTAAAAGTTGTAAATGTTGATATCTTGTTGATAGGTGCTGCCATAGCAAGAAGGAGTGTTCGTGTTGATGCACGTGCCGTGCTTGTTGAACTCGTGCTCCCACAACTCAGAATCATCTCCGTTGTAATTCTTCCAGTACGTCGACATGGTGTCGTACAAGTTTTGGTCGCCAAACTCGTTCACGATGATGTTTTCGATGTCACTGGAATCCACATTTAACAGACTGTCACAATTCAGGTCGTATGTGCCGTCACAGTTGTCGGGCCAAAGGCCGTGAAGAGTAAAACTATCGCAAGGCCCAGTGGCAGGGTTGTAGTCCCAGAATTGTGTCTGAAGAAGAACACCACCCGGACTTTCGAAGCAGCACGAAGCCAGACCGGAGCTTGAGCAACTCACTGGAGTATTGCTTGGACACTGGCTGAAACTCAGGTAGTCTCTTGCATGAAAGTCATTCTTGATACCAGCAGCCAGAGCGCCTGCGGCGAGGGCAAGAGAATAAATGAGATGCATGTCTGTGAATTATCTTTTTACTACAAAGGATGGAGAGAACGTGGACTCTCTCGCTTTATATATGCATTTGGATCCTCGGAATGAAGAGGCATTCTCCATTCACAAATGAGAATTTCATTTCCACATCGTACATGATTGGTTGCAAGTCCGGCACTGGTTACGTGCACGTGGGGCCGTTAGCCGCGGAAAACAGGACATCTATGGAGATCAGATAACATTCCGGCGCTAGTACATTAGAAAAAAAAATGGTGTTTTATTCACCGGTAGCTACTTTAGAGGTCTCTGCACTAGCTTCTGTTGATGATTTCTTTATCAAAGACTACGACTATGCCATTGACTCAAAAAATAGCCTTTCCCAAATCTTTTTGTTGTAGCAGTTCACTTGGTTCGAGAAGGCACGGCGCGTAGCAAGCAGAGGAGATCTGAGTGATATGCAAGAAAGGGGCACGGCTCCGCCCATAAGCAAAGCGCCGTTCGCGGCAGGTTCGTCAGGCGGTAACTCACACATGCCGTTCTTGAAAAAGTCCCAGACAATCTTTATTTTTAGATTTTTTGCATGATCAACTTGATTTTTAAGAACTCAAATTTCGATAACATACAGCGAGCAAAGTTTTAGAGGTGGTTTGATACCCGCATGAGGGTGAAAACCCACTCCTTTTTCCCCTAATTTAGTGGTGGCTCGGCGGGTGCGGGGGCGTTAATCTACTCAATTGATATGCACGGCGCACGCGGCCACGCGGCCATCTGGACTAATGGCGCGTTCGTTGCCGCCGCTCGTTTACAACCATGGCTTTATCTTAGCGGGCATTTCTTTTCAAGAATTAAGTATATTGCTATTTTGTTTCAATTCACCTTATTTTTGGTTTCATGACGATATCAAAGGCAAAAACTCTGGTTACTAGAATAGCAAATGGGTCTTACTCGATCAGTATGGTACAGCGAGTGCACAATTGTTATCAACATTCTCGGACATAGGGGTTAATTTGCCGTCTCAATGTGCGGCTTCACTATCTTTAATCATGTGATCTTTCTATCACGTGAGCTTCATGTGTTCGATGACCCTTTTAAGAGAAAGACGACTTTGCGAGAAAAGTCACTAATCATGGCATCCAAATGTAACACCAAAAAGAGTAGTTTTCATGGCAAAAACCCGTAATCTTTTTCAGTTTACTTTCAGGTTTTCAAATCAAAGACGTGCTCTTGCGTAATCATAAAGAATGGTTGACGCTGACCGCATGGTGTGCACATACGTATACCAGACGTTCATCAAGGTGCACCCTAACTAACCAATAAATTAGGCTTTTCTTTTATCATAGAGTATAAAATTTTTCAAAAAATACGACTCAACTTAAAGTCAAGGTATTATTAAATGCAGAGAATACTCTATGATTATTTCATTGGATCTCGATATAGAAAATCAACAGAATCGAAGTCAAACTGGTGTAAATCGGTTCACATATTCCATCTATTGTCCCTGGAATATCATCAAAAAAATAAGATACCGCTTATGAGCTTTAATG